>JARHVA010008905.1:305000-382500 GCA_037957365.1 Torreya grandis | reverse complement strand
TAAGGAATGAATTTCAATTGAATGAGAAACATAAGGGTTGTAATGAATTAAAATTATATTATTATATTTATCAATAATTCCTAAATAAATAGGAGTGTGGCTCATAATTAAGGGAAGAAAGGACTAAAGATATATGGATATAAATATGCATGAATGCAAAACCATTATAGGGATAATGAAGGAAGAAATAAAATGAGTTAGATTCATAAAAAATGATTGGATTCTTCATAAAATAACAAACTATTAAGAAAAGTTCATAATGTATATAATGCTATGCATTCCCATCATGAAAGGGATTCTCAAAATAAGATACGACTATTTCTCTATTTCATGATGAGGCTTTCAAAAAATTATTTGTAGGATTTATTATTCAGCTTTCATTCAAATATAAATTTTGTGGATGTATTGAAAGTATTATACCATGATCAAAGAACTATTGCAAACTTTGGATTTTAAGGAAAGTGAAAAAGAATATCATCCCAAGCAGATTAATCTATCTCTTTCCATTGTTAAACTGTCCATGCTGTTCTATACTTGAGTTATCTTTTAATTAGGTAGATGTAAGGAATAATTTTTTTTCTTATCTTTTTTTGAGCTTGTCCTTAGATGTTGAAATAATTTCTTAGTGCCAAAATTGGCATCCTTCATTATTTTTATCCTCATTGAAATGTTGGACGGTTTGGTAATTAACTGATTTTGGATTTTTATTGTTTACTTAGACACACCCCACCACTTGTCTTGTCTCATAGTTTAATTTGTAGTCACAAAGCATCAATATTCACCCTATATTCCTTGGGATTGTATTTTTACGTAGATGTTGGCATAAATTTATCTTGTTTTCTTTGCCATATTTTTAACTTAGCCAATTTTTGTGTTGGTTTTAAACTTCCTTGTAGCATGACACTTGGTGTATTTTCATTGTCTATGGCTTAGTCACATTGCGGTGTAAGATTACATGATTTTTATAAAGAAAACATTTGACATGGGCCTTAGTTCCACTTGGCATAATCTCTCATCCTTTTGTTTAGTTGGTTTTCTTATGCAGTCAACTAATCATGTCAAATGTTATTGTTACATCAAAACACATCTTTTCAATAAGTGTTTATATCATTAACTTGAATTTACTCCCCATGCCACATGTCATATGTCAGAATAGGCTAGTAAGTGATCTTATGGTAGAGTGAGCACACAAACATTTTGTTTTAATAATGACCCTGATTGTATTTTAAAAAATTCAAGAAGAGGATGTGAAATAAGTGCTTGTATTAAAATACCTTTCCTAACAATTATATGCTCTATTACAATATCATAGTGAAGAGGAATATAAAGGAGTAGTGGGAGATAACTCATAGGATAACTCACTGTGGGACTGAGTGTAACTCATTACAAGACTCATAGGATAACTCATAATGGTACTCAGTTGAACTCCAGGTAGAACACTAGGTGGAACACACCCTCTCACCCACTTAACCTCTCAACACACCTAAGTAAGATGAAGTTATGTGTAGGTATTATCTATTTAATAAGTAAATAGAATAATAAATATCCTACATAAACACAACCCCTTAAGCATATCTTAGGTGGGCGTAAAATAAAATATGGGTCTTAAAAATAAGGCCTGATGAGGTACCCATGTACAATGCAACTTTATTAAAATGGAGTAAAAGGAGGAAATTCAGAACACCGCCCCCCCCCCCCCCCCCCCCCCCCCCCCAAAAAAAAAAAAAAAAAAAAAAAGAGAGAGACAAAGAAAATAAGGTAGGACTAGAAAGCACACACCACCCTCCCTTGAGGATGTGTAAGTGGCTTGAGTTTTAAATTCAACTATAAAATTCCTTACATTGAACAATGCAACAACAAAACAAAAACCCCTAGACATATCCAAATGAATGATGTTATGCTTGTTATAGGATGTGTTCATTCATTTTTATAGATCCCTAATGTATGAGACCTATAACCCATAATCACCTAAATCAAGGATGATTTAAGTTGACAAACACTCGATCTGTCTAAACCTCAAATTTTTTGTTAAAAGTATTAAATTAGGGAAAATTTGTAATGAGATTATATAATGGGTTAAGGAAGACAGATCCAACATGAGTTGATGCAAGGAAAAATGCACTTGAAGGCTTGTACATCTTGATACAAAAATTAATAATGAATCGAAACTCTTAGATTTGAAATAACCTTCATTATATAATTAATACAATACATACATTCATATGCCAATGCTAGAAATATACAAATTCTTCTTCAATTTTTTAAAAGAATATTTAATAAAAATGAAAAGATAGATTGATGATCATTACTAGAACCTTAAGCTCTGATACCATGTTATAATAGGCTAGTAGGTGATATTATCATAGAGTGAACACACAAGTAATCCATAATAACAATGACCCTACTTGTATTTAGAAACATGCAAGAAGAGGATGTGTAATAAGCTCCTGATGTTTTAAATTTACACAAAAATATAAATGCACAATAGGTTCAAACACCAAGCTTGCTATGTAACCTATATTTGGAATCGTCAGAAAAACTCCGACCTCCTTGTGTCAAAAAAATATCCCACTCATACACCCGTATATGATTTTTACATGAAAAGTCTTATTTTAAGGTGTTTAATTAAAAAAACACAAAGATATTTTAAATCAAATTAAAAAATTCTTTAATTTTTAATCTTTTTGGGGTAATGTTTTTTGGTTTTTATCTTTCTAACTTTGCAAATGAGAAGAATAAGAGTTGGGTATCATCATGTGAAAAGACTCTAGTAAGATTAATCATTTTTGCTACCATGTCAGAATAGCCCACTAGGTGATCTTCTAGTAGAGTGAGCACACAAGTATTATGTAACAACAATGACCCTAATTATATTTAGAAACATGTAAGAAGAGGATGTGCAATAAGTGCCTGATGTATTAATCTATTTTTATTACCAATTATATACCTTATTAAAGTAGCCTGGTGAAGAGGAATATAAAGGAGTAGGGGGAGTTAACTCACATGATAAATCACTATGGGATTGAGTGTAACTCACTATGGAATTCATAGTAGAACTCATAGTGACACTCAATTGAACTCCAGGTGGAGATTTAGGTGGAACTCACCCTCTCACCCACTTAATCTCTTATCGTACCTAAGTTGAAGCCAGATGTGTAGGGATTATACATTTAATAAGTAAATGGAATAATAAATATCCTATACCAACATCATAATGCTATGCACTTATAGTTCACATGGTATTTGACATGGAGTCTGAGGCCTATAGGATTGTGAACAAATTTGGGCTTAACACTTGTCAATAATGCATTTATTCATGGCTTCATAGACTTTGGCCAAGGCATTTTCAATGAGTAGTATATGGGATAATGAATTAATCATAAGTATCCATGTTGATATACCTTTGGTAATCACTTAGCCTAAGGATGCAACCCCTTTGCCAATATCATGTAAAAAAATATCATAACCTCCTAACTATAAACTAAAACCTTGTATAATGAAAAATTGTGCACCTTCAAGGAAATAACTCTTTATCATATGTCACATTTTTGAATGTCACAACATTAGTGACTTTTATATAATCTTGGTAGTAAGGCAATCCTTGATGATTGTGAGACAATCACATTTATCCACGTAGGTAGACCTCACATTTGTGTTTAGCCTAAATAGGTGTAAGCCCAACCCTAAACCATATTTCTCTCATTCAAAGTTCTCAAACATAGAATTTAACATGTCATATCTTTATTTATCTTCCTTGCAAGCTCCTAATAAGTTGAAAAGTGTTGCAACAATACATGATCATAAAAAGGGAACATAGGGAATGTGTTCTAATACTAAAAACCCCTAATGAATATGAGAAATGATTCCATGTGGCATAAATATGAAAGTAATGGGACACTAAATCACCTAGCCATTAAAGCCATGACTCAATCATAAAAAAATATTGTGAATTCCTAACTAACATTGATGACTATTTTTGATTGTCACATCATTAAAGTATGTGGAAGAAGGAAAATATGTAGGTAACTCATGTTATCATTTAAAATTATTTAGGTTAGTTCTTTCAAAACCTATAAATCAATAGAAATATAATTTATAATCCATGCATTAGCCAAAGGGATTAAGTAATGAATTTATCCATGTATTTATGGTCCGATGGATCAAACAAAGTGGTTGTTCTACTATGAATCGAAGGGATGGAGGATAATATTGAAAAATACATCTAGGCATATATATTTATCATTGAATAATTATGTATTATGGTCATATTAGACATCATACATTTGGGTAAAAATGGTTTAAGATCTTTATACATGGTAATAATCAATTGATATTGTAGGGATATATGCATATGGATTATTGATTTTGTTAAGCATTGGATTTAAAATGTGCATTAAAAGTTAATGAGATAACCATGGTCCAATTATTAGAGCACTAATATTTTGTGTGCTCATAACCCATAGGTCCCATGAACATAGCCTAGATTTTTCCAAATAAATAATAACTTGGTGAATCTTTCGTATTAATTTAAAATAATTATTTATGGATATAAAAACAATATTTTTTATTATAGGTAGATGCGAATTCTTGAGGAAGGTGTTTGTTTAGAAATGGGTTCATTACATTTCCAAAAGCAAAAAATTAAGTTAACCAAATTTTAAAAAATGGTTTTATAACTACCATATGAGTATCTAACATCAACCTCATGATATATCACAAACTATTAGGGTCCCTCATTTAAATCATAGGAATCCATTTATAACTATTTGATTTGTTGTACACCTGAGAGAAGTGTATCATATAGGGAATATACTTTAATTGTAACCTTAGAAATGGGGTTAGTGGGCTACATGCATGGTTATCCTCTATAGTTAATGCTCCAAAATATTTCACTGATAGTAATAAAAGAAAAAGAAATTATATTTGAGATCCCACACAATCATTAAAACCATAACCTAGATCACCCTCCATACATTGAAATTAGCTTGCATTATATTCATAATCAATAGTTCCTTTGTGCATGTAAATTTATTTGATAGATATAAGAGACTTTTTGGTATCTTGTTATAATATGAAAATTTAATGTATGGATGCTACTACAATAAGAGTAACTATTTCAAATGCTCAGAATCCATATTCATTAATATATTTTTTGTCAAATCAAGTATAACATGGGAACACAGACCATTATGTATTCAAGATGTTACAAGTCTTCTAAGAGGCAAGTTGAGAAAATATATTATGTCAATTGAATGTAATCAACATTATTTCCTAAATCTATTCCACCTTGCACACATCCTCTTGATGGTATTTATATGCGTGTTCAATAAAAATAACCTAAGGTTCTTGTGAATCCATTCATTATCAAATCATCACTATGATGAATTAAATAGAAGAATTAGAAAAAATAAACTAGCATTTTAGTGTAAACATAACATTATTGAAAAATTGCACATATGCTAGTGTTAATAATGCATCTAAATTTTCATCTAGATATCTTGATCATATAAAGCAACATAACTCTACAAAATATGATTTAAAAGGTATGAAATAATCTAATAAGAATCCAATCATGTTTATAAGAGAAATGCTTTGAAAAAAATTGATCACATTACCTTCTATGCCTTCTCTAAGAATATCAAAATACTATTATGCATATCATAGAAGGCATGTACATCATATAGATGGGTTTTTTTATTTAAATAAAAAAACACAAAGTATAATTGATAGTGGTGATCCTATAATATATTAATCAATCAAACAACCCACTCAACTTATGAAAGAATTCCATGAAGAATAAGTACAAAAAGAAGAAACCAGAAAATATGTATACAAATGGATAAATTAGAGCAAGAAGATTCAAAATAAAAAATTAGATCAATCAAGATTAAAAAATAAAAAATATGAAAGAGATAAATTACCAAAAGATAAGTTACATGAACACATTCAAGGTAAGCAAGAAAGCATATTTTTCAAAACATTTATCATGAATTAACCTCCAAAACAAAACATTCGTACAATGTCTAATGGTAAAAATTTGGTTGATAATGAGTTAATAATTATATTGACTTGATGCATAGAAACATAATGATAATGTCAATACTAAAGAGTCTATGCTTACATATTCTATTCAAGAAGTCAAGGCACAAATTGATTCTCTTGCTAGTGTTCAAGCAAAGATACATGACTCTTCTCTAGTAAAAAATGAGATTAAATATTGTGATAATGATGAACATAATAAATAGAAATAAAATTACAAGAAGATGACTCCAATATATGGTGTAATGTATTTTTTCATACACAGACACAAAATATGATAACAATGGCATATCACAATTTATAGTACAACCTCATAAGTTAGTCTAGTCCTATGATGGCTATGATGATAATTATGTAGAATATGATTGTAATTATACAACTAATATGCAAGATGAATATGCAAATATAATTGTGGGTTACATCATAGATGGTGCATCTTATGATATTTATGCATGCATATCTAGTACATATTTAAAAAAAAGGAGTCATTCATTCACCGTTTATCACATATTTTTATGATCCTCATATTTATGAGATCATTATTTAAACTTATTACATTTTAAAATATACAAAAAAATTAAATTGCTAAAATATTTCAAAAAAAACACAAATTTATAGTTGTACATTAATCTTGACAGGTTGCATCTTATTACCCTATTAGCATGAACATTTGATCACTTGATCAATTATTCAAAGACTTTGACTATTTTTGACTTATTCCTCTTTACTTTCCAAATTTGAAAAATTTACAATAGTGTATAATACAATTTTTTTCTACCATTTATTTTCTTGAATTCATATTTTGCACTAAAAAGTTTCTCATTTTCCACCAAAGAAAGAATCAACACACTGAGGACACGATCATTTAGAATTACATTCCTAGCATAACATTCCTATATTTTTCTATGTTTCACATATATATAAAAATTTAGGATATAGAGCCTTAATACTACAATTTTTTAGTCATCTAGTACAATTTTTGTATAGAAATCAATATTTTTTAATGCATAATATTTCATTTTCACTATCATATTTTTCATATCGGGTCATCTTTCAAAAAGTGTACATTTGATGAAATGAAAAATATATATATATATATATATATATATATATATATATATATATATATATATATATATATATATATATATATATATATATATATATATATATATATATATATATATATATTAGTGTTTTTTGTAAATGTCTTCCAATGGAGGCATCGTATCTAGTGCATATTTCACAGTGACACATGTTGTAAATTGTTCAAATATTTTCAGCCACTCTTCTATTTTTCAAACCTTATTTTTACTATTTATTAATGTTGATACTTTCACTTTTAATATATTGTAAAAATACAAAAGCATTTAAATGTTCCAAAAATTATTAAAAAAATCTCAAAATATTTAAAAAAATCCAAAATTAGAACTTGAGAATAATTAGTAATATACTTTAAATTTGTGAAATGTGGTATTTATCTCATATATAGCATATAACACATTTAGTTTCTATCTTACATGCATTTCATAGGTAGCTATAAGTGTTATGCATAGCATACAAACATCACAGTTATTAAGAAGTTGTACATGGCTCTACCTAGTAGCCTTGCTAAATTGGGTGTATATATATATATATATATATATATATGTGATAATATTAATAGGTGTTATCATTGCATGATTCCCATACTATTGAGATTTATACTATTTACAAATGATTTTCTAACATCTCTATGTTACATAGTGTCTTGAACATTCTATTTACTAGAATATGATTACATGATATATGCATATTGTAGATTAGTTTTCTAATTCTATTATCCTTTCGATGTTTCTTTTATTTTACATATTTTTCTTTAAGATATAAAAGCGGGTAAAAATTTATTAAATCAAAGAAACATTATGTCATGTCCCCTTCTAGTTGACATCTTTCCGAGCGGATGATTAGCCTATTATGCGACCCTCGTAGGATGATGGGATGGATAGAGGGTCTTGATCGAGATGGGCTTGGATTTCGTTTGGGCTCTTTTGGACATGAATTAAGGGAGATATTAATATTTGATTGATTTAATCAAATATTAATTATTTGGTCTAATTTTAATTAATTATTAATTATTAATTATTGGGTCTAATTTTAGGATCCTAATTCTAATTTAAGAATTGGTCTAATTTTAAGACCCTGGTTCTAATTTAAGGAAGCCCTAAGTCTAATTTAAGGGAATCTAATTTTAGCAAGCACACCTTTGGAGGGGTATAAGAGTTTCTCATGGGAGAGAGTTTGTATTCATGATTATTATTGATATTGATTCTTGTTAAGAAATTCTTCTATGAAGACTAAGCCAAGGGTTCTAGGATTCCATTTGCATTGAAGAACGTCAACTCTTCATTGTGTGTGATTCAGAGGTTGTGAGAGATCAGCCGATCTATTGCCAAATTGAGAGATAACTTCATACAGAAGTTATCACAGGTGTTTACAAGTTTGAGAGATAACTTCACACAGAAGCTATCATAAGGGTTTACAGGTATTTCATTGTTTTAGGTTTCGATTCAAGAATTACCCAGATATAGATCTTTTGTATTAGCCCATAATTCTACAGATCAGGATCAAGCATACAGGGTGTGCTATATCGGCGGCCGTACAAAGGCCGTACAGATTCGTGAAAATCCATACGCATCAACAAAAAGCTCAGGCACTGACATCGGCGAGCATAGACCTACAGAGACCGACATCGGTCAACATATCACCGACGTCGACAGGTTAACGACTACAGGTCGATCGACAACGGCAGTATAACCGACGTCGGCGACTGTGTTTTTTACACAACAGGCCGAGACATACCAGATTTAGATTTCTTTCCCAATTTTTAGAATATTCAGGCTATTAAGGCCATACTTTCAATATTCTTTGTATACTTGACAGAGGACCTCTATTATAAGCTTATGAGCAAATAAATAAGAGATTATACTGTGATTTATTTATCTATTTGAAGATATTTTGCAAAAATTTAAATAAGCAATTCATAGCTTTTGTTTTGATATCCGAAGGGATATTATAGTGGTATCAGAGCTAAATCCTGCCATCATGAGGGTTTGAAAATCTGATGCAGCCACAAGAGTTGGGACCACACATGTATAACACATGCAGTAGAGCTTTGCTTGAAGGTACCCAGTTGTTAGAACAGCAGCCGATTATCATGAGTGACAGACGTGAGGGTAGCCTACCCAGGGGCAACCGACATAATGATGATCCGGGTACCAGAGAAACCTACCGTGAGATCACACAAGCACTACAGGCATTAACTACTATGATAAGGAGGATGAACCCACCTGATAGACAGAATGGGGACCAAGGAGATAACAGGAATGTTACGATTAATCAGAGACCCCAGTAGGCCCACTCTAGAACAGCGGATAGACCTACATGTCCTATGTTTGTGGAAGAAGAACCAAAAGTTCCAGTAGAGGAGGCAGGAAATTCCCCATTTGCAGATGTTTACATGGCTGCAAATGATGAGTGGGACTTATTACCTCTTCATGTTCAAGAGAGGATGACCTTTGATCATTTTGCTAATCTGAGGAGGGAGCACTACAGATTGGTTAGACAAGACAAGAGACCTAGACACCAGAACAATGATCTTAAGCATGCTACGAGTAGGCTCACACTCATGATGTTCGACGGTAGTGGTAAGGTCACATCGCAAGCCTGGGTTAGTAAGTTAGACACCTTTCTCACATTGCGTCCGATGGCTGAGGAAGATGCTATCAGATATGTGACACTACATCTTGAGGGAGTAGCTCACGATTGGTGGCACCACGGGATGGTGACACTCCATCATGATCGGATCACATCTTATCAGGAGTTTGTGGATAGGCTGGTAGAGCGTTTTGATAGGAGGGATCCAGAGTCCTATTTCTGAGAGTTGGCACAGTTGCGCCAAAGTGGCAATCTAGAGTTTTACATTGGTGACTTCCAAAAGTTATCAGTTATGGTTCTTGACATTTTAGAGAGGCGTTTTGTAGTACTCTTTATGGAGGGATTGACAGAACCATTGAGAGGTTGGATCAAAGGCTTTGATCCTCCTTCCTTACAGGAAGCTATGAAGAAGGCGTGGAGTATGGAGATGGCAGCCCCATCAAGTAGATCTAACTCCAGAGGTACTTCTTCATCCAGGGACAATAAGGGATTCAACAAGAACAGAGAAAGACCAGGTTTCAACATAGATAAATTAGGTGTTAAGAATAATTCAAAGGCCGACCCAGCAGCACCACCTTTGGATAGAGAGGCTCTTAATGATCTACGTAGGAAGAAGCTTTGTTTCTACTGCAAAGGTCCATATGATGCTAATCACGATTGTCCTTTGAGGCCTAAGGGCAAAGCAAATCGGGTGATGTGGGCCTATTATGAGGATGAGGAATTAGAAGATTCCAAACATCACGATTGTTCTGAGGAGCCAGAGGCTGAGGCTTCAGAGCCTAGGGTCGAGGTAGAGTCAGAGCTCTAGATTCAGGAGGCACGTCTATCTAGCATCCATCACGAGGGATCATTCAGACTCTGGGGAGTTTTGGCAGGACAGAGGGTCATTACCCTTCTTGACACAGGAGCCACACATAATTTTATTGATACTAGATTTGTGGAGAAGCGTGGACTCACCACAGAAGAGTTTGAGGGCATTAGAGTTAAGGTAGCTGACAGTTACATCCTCAGGTGTGAGCGGATGATCAAAGATCTCCAATTGCACTTGAAAAACTATGAGTTCAAGGCTGATTATTATGTGGTCAACATGGGGGATATAGATTTGGTTTTGGGCATGAAGTGGCTTCATTCCCTTGAGGTAGTCACTCTTAGTCTTAAGGATATGGAGATCCGTTTTGATGTAGATGGGAAGACTCACATTCTTAAAGCAATACGAGACGGCAACATCAAAACTATTTCTTTACATCGGATGGAGAGGCTCATGCAACATGACATTGTAGAGTGGGCTACCGAGTGCACATTGGTACCAATGCAGGAGGGACAGCAAAAGACTGAGTATCATCCTGACATTCAGCAGTTGAGAGTCAAGCATGACAAGGTATTTAGTGACATTCCACCAGGGAGACCTCTAGACAGGGGCATTGAGCACATTATTGAGCTTGAGGAGGGTGCTAAACCCATTATGATTACTCCTTATCGACATCCTAAGAGGTTGAAGGATGAGATCAAAAAAAAAATTAAGGAATTACTGGCTATGGGTCACATTCGGCCTAGCAAATCACCGTTTGCTTCTTCAGTTGTTCTAGTGAAGAAGAAGGATGGCACCGTATGCATGTGCATTGACTACAGAGCCCTGAATAAGAGAACCATTAAGAACAGGTATCATATACCTCGTATTGACGAGCTTATTGATGAGCTCCATGGTTCCCATTACTTCACGAAGATAGACTTAAGGTCAGGCTATCATCAGATCAGGGTTCACGAGCAGGACGTGGAGAAGACAACTTTCCGTTGCCATTGTGGACACTATGAGTTTATAGTGATGCCATTTGGGTTCACTAATGTGCCAGCAAAATTTCAGTCCACCATGAATAGAGTCTTCCATTCACTGCTGAGGAGGTTTGTAGTTGTTTTTTTTTATGACATTCTTATATACAGTAGGACTTGGCAGGAGCATTTGGCTCATCTGGAGACTGCACTCAGCATCTTGGAGAGGGAATCCTTGTACGCCAAGGAGTCCAAATGTGATTTGGGGATGACCAAATTGTTATACTTGGGTCATATTATCAGTGCGGGGGGAGTACGGATGGATCTTGAGAAGATCCGCGCTATCATAGACTGGCCTATTCAAGCAAACCTAACATAGCTAAGGGGATTTCTAGGTTTGTGTGGATTTTATCATAGGTTCGTGAATGGTTATTCACGACATGCAGCTCCTATGACAGATTTGACTAAAAAGGGGGCTTTTTGTTGGACACCTGAAGCACATGAGTGTTTCGAAAGGTTTAAGGAGTTGATGACTACGTGCCCAGTTTTGGCACTACCTAATTTTTCGAAGCCTTTCGAGCTTCAGTACGATGCTTCAGGCGAGGGCATTGGAGCGGTAATTATGTAGGACAAGCACCCCATAGTATATGAGAGCCGTAAGCTCGGGGGACCAGAGAGACTGTACAACATATATGATAAGGAGATGCTTGCTATCATGCATGCCTTGGCAAAATTTAGGCAATATCTCGTGGGTAGCAAATTTTGCATCAAAACGGACCACAACAGTTTGAGACATTTCTTGGGGCAGCGAGACCTCAATGATCATCAACAGAAGTGGGTGAGTAAAATACAGGCATATGACTTTGACATCTCTTTCATCAAGGGCACCCAAAATGTTGTGGCCGATGCTCTTTCACGCAGGCCGTATTTGAGTACCATGGTCCACATTACAGAGGATTGGCGACATATGATTGTGGCAGAGTATGCCAAGGATACATGGGCATCTAGCATTGTTGAGGGATCGACGGTTGACACCAGATATACTCTTGTGAATGACTTGATCATTTACAAGAACAGGGTTTATTTGATCCCAGGATCATCAATGAAGAACATTATCATGTGAGCTTTTCATGATGTACCCACTGTAGGACATCCCAGATATTTTAAGACTTATAGACAGATCAGGGAGAGATTCACATGGAACGGCCTCAAAGTAGATGTTCTTCAGTATGTGCGTGAGTGCCCTATTTGTCAGCAGAACAAGTAGGAGAACACGTACCCAGCAGGATTGTTGCGGCCACTTCCAATTCCTGACAGGAAGTGGGAGTGTTTGTCGATGGATTTCATTACGGGCTTGCCTAAAGCCCAAGGATGAGATTGCATATACGTAGTTGTGGATCGGTTAACGAAGTATGCCCACTTCTTTTTGATTACCACCACACACACAGCTACACAGGTAGCAGAGGTTTTCTTTTGAGAGGTATTCCTACTGCATGGATTGCCTCGGAGCATAGTGAGCGACAGGGATAGTCGGTTCCTGAGTCACTTCTGGCAGGAGGTGTTCCGACTCTGTGGGACCGAGCTTACACCTAGCACTAGCTACCACCCACAGACTGATGGACAGACGGAGATAGTGAACAAATGGGTGGAGGGCTACCTCAGGAACTACATTGCAGGGTAGCAAAAAGCTTGGGTCAAGTGGATTCATTTGTGCGTGTATTGCTATAACATGACTTCCCACATGACCATTCAGATGTCTCCTTTTATGGCATTATACGGGTATGAGGCACCGAGTTTTCTAGATTTGCTACTGAGCGACAGTAGAGTGCCGAGTGCTGGAGACTTATTGCAGGAGAGTCAGGATACTATGAGGACTCTCAAGGAGAATATTGCTAAGGCGCAAAATCAGCAGAAGTAGTATGCAGATCAACGGAGGATGGAGAGATCTTTTGATGTGGGTGACATGGTCTATCTTATGCTGCAGCCTTACCGTTAGTCTACTCTTAAGAAGAGTGGAGCAGAGAAGCTTAAGCCACATTACTACAGTCCTTTCAGGATCCTGAGACGTGTTGGAGAGATGGCTTATGAGCTAGAGCTTCTGACAGAGAGCAAGGTACACAATGTCTTTCATGTATCACACCTCAAAAAGGCGTTAGGACACCATGTGATACCTTCTACAGTTTTACCTCCCTTCGATGATGAGGGAAAGTTGATTTTAGTACCTGAGTCCATCTCTGAATCTAGAGAGAGACAGTTGCGTAGGAGGACTATCAGGGAATATTTGGTAAAGTGGAAAGATTTCCCAGTTGAGGATGCGACATGGGAAAGCGAGGATATTCTACAGCATCCAGAGTTGAGATTTCTTGAGGACAAGCAATTTCAGGAGGGGCGGACTGTCATGTCCCCTTCTAGTTGACATCTTTTCGAGCGGATGATTAGCCTATTATGTGACCCTCGTAGGCTGAGGGGATGGATAGAGGGTCTTGATGGAGATGGGCTTGGATTTCGTTCGGGCTCTTTCGGATATGAATTAAGGGAGATATTAATATTTGATTGATTTAATCAAATATTAATTATTTGGTCTCATTTTAATTAATTATTAATTATTAATTATTGGGTCTAATTTTAGGATCCTAATTCTAATTTAAGAATTGGTCTAATTTTAAGACCCTAGTTCTAATTTAAGGAAGCCCTAAGTCTAATTTAAGGGAATCTAATTTTAGCAAGCACACCTTTGGAGGGGTATAAGAGTTTCTCATGGGAGAGAGTTTGTATTCATGATTATTATTGATATTGATTCTTGTTAAGAAATTCTTCTGTGAAGACTGAGCCAAGGGTTCCAGGATTTCATTTGCATTGAATAACGTCAACTCTTCATTGTGTGCGATTCAAAGGTTGTGAGAGATCAGCCAATCTATTGCCAAATTGAGAGATAACTTCATACAAAAGTTATCACAGGTGTTTACAAGTTTGAGAGATAACTTCACACAGAAGCTATCACAAGGGTTTACAGGTATTTCATTGTTTTAGGTTTTGATTCAAGAATTATCCAGATATAGATCTTTTGTATTAGCCCATAATTCTATAGATTAGGATCAAGCATACAGGGTGTACTATATCGGCAGCCGTACGAAGTCCGTACAGATCCATGAAAATTCGTACGCATCAACAGAAAGTTCAGGCACCGACATCGGCGAGAAGAGACCTACAGAGACCGACATCGGTCGACATATCACCGACATTGACAGGTTAATGACTACAGGTCGACCGACGACGACAGTATAACCGGCGTCGGTGACTGTGTTTTTTACACAGCAGGCCGAGATGTACCAGATTTAGAATTCTTTCCCAGTTTGTGGAAATATTAAGGCCGTACTTTCAATATTCTTTGTATACTTGACAGAGGACCTCTATTGTAAGCTTATGAGCAAATAAATAAGAGATTATACTGTGATTTATTTATGTATTTGAAGATATTTTGCAGAAATTCAGATAAGCAATTCAGAGCTTTTGTTTTGATATCCGAAGGGATATTACACATTACAAAGTAATAGGCAACAACCCACATAAACCACCAACTGATCACGCAACAAATGTCCCCAGAGGGACCCAACTGAGGAACTAATTACATGTGAAAGTCTTCCATGATTATCTTTTTGAGGGACAAAGAGAGATCTGAGGATAAAAGACCCCATTCATTTATAATCCACCTCTCCACATGCTCAAAGGCTCACTTTGCTAGAAGATCACCTACCCTATTCCATTCTCTAGGAATATGATGAAAATAAACAAATTCCAAAGAACTACACAGATTCACAATCTATTTGTGACAATTACCAATTAACACCATCAAATCTCTGCTCAGTTTGTAAATAAAATTCACAAATAATCCTCTTCCAACCCGGGGAACAACGTCTTTTAATAGCATGAAAAATAGTAAGAGCCTCCATGAGATTATTAGAATGGTGACCTTTATAAATAAAAAAGAAAAACATCACCCCTCCATTACTATCCCTGCCAATACTACTGATCCCAGCATGCCCAAGATTCCCCCTAGAAGATCCATCTATATTTATCTTTACCACTCCTTGAGGGGGAGGGCACCACTGAACCTCTTGATGAATCTTCTTCTTAACTTGATGAGGGCCATTACTAGCGGAGAAACTAGGCCCTCTACCCTCTAAGTGAAAATTCCTCACAAAAGGCAAATCACTTGGATCCATAGAAACCAATATGTCACATTTATCTAAAATAGTCTCTTGGATCTTATTGAATATATTTAACCATACAAGATCCCCTACTTGCTTCACATCTTGGAAATTTATTCTATTTCTCTCAAGCCAAAGGTGTCAAATAATAAAGGTAGGGCCAATAATCCAAACATTCTGAATAAAAGCCATCTTAGCAAGAGGCCTCCCCAAGCTTTCTTATAACTCTATCAAAGAAGAGGCATGAACACATGGATGACCCTAGACCCCTCACCAAAGATGCCAAATCCTTCTAGAATAAAGACAATGAAAGAAAAGGTGTGAGGTACACTCCTCACTATTATTGCAAAAAACATAGATGGAAGGCACTTGGAAGCCTCTTTTTCATAGATTTTCCTAAGTAAGACATTTATTTTGAACAACCAACCATAAAAAGAAATTACACTTAGGCCAAAAAGTTTTATTCCAAACTGCTTCCACCAAGGGACCCCAACCTTTCCATACAACCATCTATCAAGCTCCATATATCCAGAGGTAATAGAGAATATACCCTTTGGATCAAGACCCTAAGCCCAAATATCCTTGTCTTGAAGAGAACTACACATTCTACCAGCTAAAATTTAATCAAGCTCTTGCCTAGGCTCCTTAGTACCTCCTAGAGGCCACTCCTGGGGATCCTTCCAATGCCATACCTCTTCCTGACTTAGGGCATGAATAGTTTTAGAGTCTTCTACCTTATACCAACCAACTTCCTTCAAGCTATCACAGAGAGGCTAAAAAAGAGGAAACTTAAATATAATAGAAGGATAACCATCCTAATAATCATACCAAAAGAGGGCTTTTGATATCTTATTGTAGATCCAAAATAGACCCTCCTTTATTATCTTTGCCCCTCTTTTAAGAGTATCCCAAATCATAGACCCTTTCCCCTAGAGATAATACTGAGGAACTGTTGACACAATAAATTACACCTGGGGCAAGGAGGTCGAACTCCTGCCTTTTCTCCACAACATGGAAATTCCTCTCTCGCCTGTGGGACGGCAAAGTAGGAGAGGAGAGTCTCTATTTAAGGGCTAGCTCCCTTTGATGCATCGTGTTGTTTCCAACAAGTGCAAAACACATATGTATAGATATATAAAAAGGGGGGGGGGCGTGAAAAGAGAGAGAGATTGCAGGAAAAAACAAACCTACTCTAAAGAGGTGATGTACCAAAATAAGGCGACATTCACACACTCACACTGAAACTAGGCAAACACATACATACACTACACATTTGGCAGAAGGACCAGGCTGCTGGAAACTGGCAGGGAGGCCTTAATGGAAGATACAAAAGAAAGAAAGAGATCACCAAAGGTGCTGTGAGATGCACACTTATGTAGCAACTTCCTTTGTTTTGCACTTCTCAAATACTGCTCTTCTCCTTTCAGCTACAGAGATGGTGCCTTTTAAATAACAGGTCTGTTGGTGTTGAACCTATGATAGCATCAAGAAACAATGACTAGACATAGACAAACACTCAAGGCATACTCTGAAACATCTATCCAAATGGAGGTAAAAAACTGCATTTTATTTGATTCAGGTGAAATTTTAGCAGGGCTGTGCCTGGCTAAAACTGTGAAAAGATAGTTACAAATGACTAAGTCCACAATATATAGAAAAAAAAGCAAGAAGAGAAATTGGTGCTTCTTTTGTAAGTGGCAAGTCGTGTCCCCTTTGAAATAAAACAAGTCACTCAAATGTTAATGAGCTGTTCATTTTGACTGTTCGAGACCTGCATTTCCTACTAGGTAACTTACACGGCTTGCCTTCCATTTAAAAAAAAATGGGGAAAACCGATTGTATCTCAACTATTTGTGACCTTCATGATTAATTTGTAGGGACTGATCCACCTACTGAAGTCACTTCCCAAATGACACCACTTGGATCAACTGCCAACTCGCTCTGTCCATTTGTTGTTCACGCCATCAGGCAATAAATTGCCTTGTTTATGCCACTTGGACTGCTTGACTGCTCCATGCCTCGTCATTTCTTACTTTGTCTCTCTATTTTGTCTTCTTCTACATCCTTATCCTTATTTTTGTCTTACCCAACTGCTTAGCCCCTTGGGTGAACATACTTGGTGGGTCGCTACATTCAAGCCCTTTGCTTGTCCATGTTTGGCGCTCTTCCAGACTGAAAACCCAACGGCTAAATGGCTTTGTTAAATTTGGCATGCTCTGGGACATCCTCAGGTCCTCATCATCGAATCACATGGCAGTCAGATCCATGCTGGCAGTCGATTCCACACTGGCTTCTCCTTCTAAACTTCTTTGCGGCCTATTGAGTCTTAGCACCTAGTCAGGCACTTTGCATTGTATGCGCACTTCGACGTGTCCTGGGATGGTCTCTCAGGCTTTGTTGTCTCCACAGATGTTTTGTTTGGGCTCCTATTAGCTTTACATTTGCACCTGAATTCCTTCAGACTTTTTGTCTGAAGGAATTCCTTCAGGCAAAAGTCTGAAGGAATTTAGGACTGTTATAAAAAAACATAAGCTTTGAACCGAACCTTTTTTTGAATTAAAACATTGCCCGAGTCCCTTTGCATTATAAATGCCTGCCTTCCTTTGAAAGGGCTTTTTGACTATTGACCACTCTTTGGCCAAGGGCAGGCCCTTGAACCAAAGCCGTTGAACCAAAATTTGGTTCAACAGTTCAAGGTTCAAAGGAGCGCGCCGATTGAGCCAAAAGGCCGATGAACCACTATTGAATCAGACCCATTGAACCATTGACTTGAACGTAGGGTGTTTGAACTGTTGAACTGTTGATGGACTTTGCAACCCGAATATGACTAGTTTTAAAATGCAGGGGAAGAAGTTGACCACAATTTTGCCAAGGGGCAAAATCGGTCAACAGTTGGCGACTCATAGGGAAAGCATGCCTACCATGCTTAAAACCCAGTTGCCTTGCAAATCCATTAGGTGTAGAGTCAAATGTAGCTTTGAAATAATTATCAACACCCTGAAAGATTTGAGAATCAAACATGAAGCTTTACCCCAAAGCAAAGGGAAACACACAAGGCTAAAAATGCTACTTGTGCAACTGCACTTAGGGAAAGCAGGAAAAAAAACTAAAACAAAAACTATTATGTACAGCTAACCAGGCATTTTTGATTCCCTTCTAGATCAAATAATAAACTTCTTAAGTCCCCTTCTTGGTAAGAAGACTTATGGTGGCAGGCAAGTAGCTGAATAAAAAAGAGAATTGGTGACCTGCTCTTCTTGCCTGTCACCTACATTAGCTGGTATCTGAGTGAAATAGATTCAAACATGCTCCCAACATATGTGTACTCAGTTTGTTCTTGGAAGCTTGTTAAATGCTGATTCATCATATTGGTGCTCTTCACCAAGAAATCAATGGCTGCTAGCTCATCACCATTAGCCCTTTGATATGTATAGCTCCTCTGAAGTGTATCATGGTCTGACTTGTTTCCTTCTATCTCACTAAAAACTCTGTCAGACTCATCCTCTGCTTCCGCTTGGCCTTCTTTAAGAAGGGTGATTGTGGTGATGTCTGAAATGGACTCATAAAATGACTGCTCATCTCACAGAACATCGCCTTTTTCTTCAAAAATCTCTTCTTCAAGGCATTCCTCTAGGAAGACAGACCTCTCCTTTTCATCCTCCAACTCAGGCTCTTCAGCATAGTCATCCTCCTCATCTAAGCAACAAGGAAGTTCATCAAATAGAGGGGAAGAGAGCTTACCATGCATTTGTTCCTCTTCAAATTTCTGGAACATCTACATATATGCAAGACCTGCATCTTCTCCACTGCTGATGGTGTCTTCACAAGAAGCATCAATGATGATTTCTTCTTCATCGTCGCTCATGACAGCTTCTTGAAGGACTGTAGATTGGACCTTCTGCTCCTCACTTGCTTCTTGCAAAATAGGTTCCTCTTTGAGAAGGGGTGAAGTGGGAAAATTGTGTGGAAGAGGAGGCAGTCCTTGAGCTAGAACCGAATGATTCTCCTCCTTCCATTTGGTCAGCACTTCATCAATATCAGGTGTGGACTGATATGTCTCTTGGAGGTGTGTGGACGGGCTGGGTTCAGACAGGTCCACCACACGTTGGATGAGGAATCTATCTCTAGATTCCAACTCTGCAATTCTTTTGACTATATCCTCTTGGAAGAGCCTTTCTTGGAGGTCACCATCATCATGAGCAGGAGCAACTTTAGCTTCTTCAAGGTTTTGAGAAAAACATTTCTTCTCCTCCTTCTTGTCCCATGATTCTACTATTTCCTCCCAAGTCATGAATGTACCATCAGGGCAAAATATCTCTAGATTGGAAGTTTCCCTTCTGGTTGAAGGGTGACTAAGAGGGCTACTTGGGGAGATGCCATAAAGAGGCTGAGTTTGATCATGGTAATATGAAGGAATATAAGGCCCATGAGTTTGGGCAAAGGGATTATACATAAAAAAGTAGATTTTTGATGGCACCAGTCTACTTAACCAGCAGATTCAACTCAGAGTCACCATTTGTGTTTGATGTAAAGCCTCCAAAGGCTGGTCAGTTGAAGAACACACCAAAAATTCTTCAACTCTTTGGACAAAACCTGTCCCAGTTGGTCCCATCAGGTGTGCCAAAACTGTTGATGCAAGAAATTGCACCCAGGGCAAGGAGGTCAAACTCTTGCCTTTTATCCACAACATGGAAACTCCTCTCTCACCTGTGGGATGGCAAAGCAGGAGAGGAGAGTCTCTAGTTAATGGCTAGCTCCCTTTGATGCATCGTGTTGTTTCCAGCAAGTGCAAAACACATATGTATAGATATAGAAAAGGGGGGGGGTGAAAAGAGAGAGAGATTGAAAGAAAAAACAAACCTACTCTAAAGAGGTGATGCACCAAAATAAGGTGACCTTCACACACTCACACTGAAACCAGGCAAACACATACATACACTACACATTTGGCAGAAGGACCAGGCTGCTGGAAACTGGCAGGGAGGCCTTACTAGAAGATACAAAAGAAAGAAAGAGATCACCAAAGGTGCTATGAGACGCACACTTATGTAGCAACTTCCTCTATTTCACACTTCTCAAATACTGCTCTTCTCCTTTCAGCTGCAGAGATGGCACCTTGTAAATAATAGGTCTGCTAGTGTTGAACCTATGAGAGCATCAAGAAATAATGACTGGACACAGACAAACACTCAAGGCATACTCTGAAACATCTATCCAAATGGAGGTAAAAAATTGCATTTTATTTGATTCAGGTGAAATTTTAGCAGGGCTGCGCCTGGCTAAAACCGTGAAAAGATAGTTACAAATGACTAAGTCCACAATATATAGAAAAAAAACAAGAAGAGAAATTGGCGCTTCTTTTGTAAGTGGCAAGTCATGTCCCCTTTGAAAGAAAACAAGTCGCTCGAATATTAATGAGCTATTCATTTTGACTATTAGAGACCTGCATTTCCTGCTTAGGTAACTTACATGGCTTGCCTTCCATTTAATAAAAAATGGGGAAAACCAATTTTATCTCAACTGTTTGTGCCCTTCATGATTAATTTGCAAGGACTGCTCCACCTACTGAAGTCACTTCCCAAATGGTGCCACTTGGATCAACTGCCAACTCGCTCTGTCCATTTGTTGTTCACTCCATCAGGCAATAAATTGCCTTGTTTATGCCATTTGGACTGCTTGACTGCTCCATGCCTCATCATTTCTTACTTTGTCTCTCTATTTTGTCTTCTTCTACATCCTTGTCCTTATTTTTGTCTTACTTGGCTGCTCAACCCCTTGGGCGAACATACTTGGCAGGTCGCTACATTCAGGCCCTTTTCTTGTCCATGTTTGGCTCTCTTCCAGACTGAAAACCCAATGGCTAAATGGCTTTGTTAAATTTGATGTCCTCTGGGACGTCCTCGGGTCCTCATCATCAGATCACATGGCAGTTAGATCCATGCTAGCAGTCGAGTCCACGTTGGCTTCTCCTTCTAAACTTCTTCATGGCCTATTAAGTCTTAGCACCCAATCGGGCACTTTGCATTGTATGCGCACTTCGATGGGTCTTGGGATGGTCTCTCAAGCTTTGTTGTCTCTGCGGATGTTTTGTTTGGGCTCCCGCGGGCTTTGCATTTGTGCCTGACTTCCTTCAAGCAAAAGTCTGAAGGAATTCGGGACTGTTATAAAAAAACATAAGCTTTGAACTGAACCTTTTTTTGAATTAAAACGTTGCCCGAGTCCCTTTGCATTGTAAATGCCTGCCTTCCTTTGAAAGGGCTTTTTGACTGTTGACCGCTCTTTGGCCAAGGGTAGGCCCTTGAACCAAAGCCATTGAACCAAAATTTGGTTCAACGGTTCAAGGTTCAAAGGAGCACGCCGATTGAGCCAAAAGGCCGATGAGCCACTATTGAACCGGACCCATTGAACCATTGACTTGAACTTAGGGCATTTGAACTGTTGAACTGTTGATGGACTTTGCAACCTGAATATGACTAGTTTTAAAATCCAGGGGAAGAAGTTGACCACAATTTTGCCAAGGGGAAAAATCGATCAACAGGAACCTCATACGATTTCACCCCATTGAGGTGCTTATGATTAAGAATTTTGGGCCAATCTTGATTCTGGCAAGTGCACCAACATGAGTATAACTTAGCAGCTGCAACCTGACCCATCAAACTAGTAGACTTGAGACCAAGACCACCCTCCTATTTGGGCCTGCAAATAGATTCCCACATCACCAAACTCCACTTAAAATTGAGAATATTACCCACCCAATGAAATTGATGAGCGAGGGCATCAAACTCCCTAACAAATCTGATAGGAACAACTTGCACCAAACATTAGTATATAAGAAGAGATTAAACCACAGATTTGAGTAGAACCACATGACTTGCTGAAGAGAGCCATATGTGAATCCAATAACTAACTCTCTTACATAATTTATCCAAGACATCTTCCAAAAATATATTTTCTGAGGACCCACTATAAGGGGAATCCCCAAATAAACCAGAGAAAGAGTACCAATTTGAAATCAAAAAATTTGAGCAATCTTAGACTAAATAAATTGATAAGTATTGAAAAAGAAAATAGAGGACTTGTTGTCATTAATCTTTTTCCTAAATAATTCCAAATAAGTATCTAAGGCCTTCCTTAAATTCACTGTATCATTTATTTTGGCCACACAAATTTAAGCTATATCATCAATAAATTAGAGATGAGATAAAGGTGACAAATTGATACCCCAATGCCACCCCTAAATCAACCCATGACTAACATAGGACTTGATAAACCTCCCTAGCCCCTCAGCCTTAATAATGAACAAATAAGGGGATAAAGGGTCTCCTTGCCAAAAACCCCTAGAGGCTCCAAATAAATCTGAAGGCTCCCCATTGATAAGTACTAGAAAGGAAGTAGAAGTCACACAACTCCTGATCCAATCGACCCATTCAATATCAAATCCAAAAGCTAAGAGAACCTTTTTTAAGAAGGCCCATTTGACTCTGTTATAAGCTTTTGCCATATCAAGTTTGATAAACATAACCTTATCCTTAGAAATTACCATAGAATGAATGGCCTCTATAGCAATAACAACCCCATCTAGAATCTCCCTGTTAGCCACAAATCCCCCCTGCTCATTGGAAATCAAAGAATTAAGCCAAGGCTTAAGCCTTCCATAATCAATTTGGTAATGATTTTATACACCACATTGTAAAGGGCAATGGGGCAAAATTCATTCAAGGAACAAACACCTTCCTTCTTCGGAATAAATGTAGGAAAGGTGGAGTTCATGGCCTTCAACATTTATTTATTCCTCTAAGATTCCTTAACTAGCTCCAAGAGATCCACCCTGATAATCTCCTCAAAAACATGAAAAAAATTTGTATGTAAACCATCTGGGCTAGGGGCTTTACCTTTCTTCATTTGAAACACAATAGTCTTCAATTCCTATAGAGAGATGGGCTGTAAAAGAGCCTCATTCATTTCATTTGAAACTAAATAAGGAATACAAGCCAAAATAGAGTCTTCCTTACAACTCATAGAGGGAGAATCATCAATAAAAAGGGCTAAAAAGAACTGAGAGGCCTTCTTAGAGAATTTTGATTGAAAAGAAAGTTGAACTCCCTCAGAAGAAATAAGAGAGCTTATAAGGTTACCATTTATCTGTGTGACAAAAGAGTGATGGAAGAATGCAGTATTTCTATCACCTTCCTAGATCAAATCAATTCAAGACTTTTGCTTCCAAAAAGTCTCCTCCCTCAACTCCCATTCCCTAAGAGCCTTAGTTCCAAAGCCTCTTCCTTGCACAAATCAACCATGAGACCAACATCATGAATTTGGCAGGTGATAGAATCCAGATGAGCTTGAGTTATCAACTTATTGTGATGAGGATTCCCAAAACATTGTATATTACACTTTTTGAGTCTATATTTCACAAACTGTAATCTCTTGACAAAGGTAAACATCATTGTACCATATGCAGGTCTCCCCTTATACCACCAATCAAACATCAGCTCATGGAGAGAAAGATCACATAACCACATGAGTTAGAACTTGAAATAAGGGTTATTATCAGCTCTAAAACAAATAATTGAATGTTTAATCAACCAATGGTCTGAACCCCTCCAATCCAGGATCTCAGAGCTAGTAGTCCAACTATCACCAACCCAAAAATAGGAGATAAGAAACCTATTAAGCCTCTCAAAAATAGTTACATCACCACACCTTCGATTATTCCAAGTGAAAATTCCATTATTGGGTTTCACATCAATAAGATTCAAACTAGCCATGTTGTCTATAAGAAGTAAAGCAGTATGGTCAAGCTTTTTAATACCCCTTATCTTCTCCTATAACAAGAAATAACATTAAAATCTCTAGCCATAATCTGAGGATGCCAAGGAACAAGGGAGCAGACATAACTAATATGAGTCCAGAGTTGGGTCTTACCCATCAGATCAGTAAGAGCATAGACATTAGTAAAAAGATAACATTCACTAGATTCTAAACTAGTAGCAATCATAAAGATAGAAGACCGAATCGAGATCTAGTATAGTGGAAAAACCTTTCTTGGCTACCACAAATAAGCCATGCCTCCAGAGCTACCAAAAGCACCAACACACTAACAACACCCATGAGGCCAAATACTAGAGGCTCTATTCAACATACCATCCAATGATAACTTAGCTTCCTGAATGAAGACAATATTAGGAGAATGAAAACCAATCATCTCATGAATAGCCTTTTGTCTAGGAGGGCTATTTGTATCATTTTGTTATGATGCCATGTTAATTGCTAGAAACATGGAAAGTATATGCCTAACTTAATAACAAACATTTTGTAAGGGGACTAGAGCAAGCTAAAACAAATAATTTTATTTATTATTTAAGTAAATTTAGAACTACTTCTATGTCTAAGGTTCAATATTGAATTCATTTCATAATTTTTCCAATTCATCATGTCCCTTATGCCCTGGGAGACACACGTGTTAAAATGTTCGGGACAAAGGGTCGCAACCCCATGAGGGCAAGCTAACCTCAAAACCCTGGCCTGAATTTGGATTGCAAGCTGCAACTCACCTGCATGAAGTAGGAATCACTAGTAATCACCAGTCAACCATACAACCTCACATTCCATGAAATAACAATCATTTATGGGTATGAGAGAAATGAGAGTCCAAGGTTTTCACTAAATCAGATTCCACTAGAGTCTCACCCATCAACTTAACCTTCTCAAGGTCTTTCTTGTGACCCACCTTAGAAGCTTTCTCTGGTTGGGGGGGCAGGTGGCGAGTAGGCGGGGGGATTTTTAAGGGGCTTTTGTTGCAAACCCAAACCCTGCATAACCCCATCATTTTTTCCTAAATCCAAAGACTCATTCCCTTGTGAAGGAGAAGAAGTTGCGACAACTCTATCGACCTTCGAGGCAGAAGATCCAACAAGATTGGAGGCATCTTGCAGTTGGAAAGGAACATCCATTTCCATCTGACCAACCTACAAGTTCACCCTAGCCAAGTTTTGATTCCTAGTTTCTTCATCCTCTTGCAATACCACTTCCAACGAGCCAAAACTAGAAGGAATCCCAATTGGAATCTCCTCTTCCTAAACCAAGTCATCCAAAGCATCAAACCGATTAAAAAGCCCATCATTTGTCTATCCTTGAGAGTTATCTTCTGACCCTTCCCCTTATTATGAGGTTTAACAAGAACAAAACCCTCCATATCTGCACCCCTCTCCACCATAGGAGCCTTCCCATTATCATTCTTAAGAGCAAACTTAAAAGAAGCATTAGCTACAATAGCCCCCTGGTTAAGCCGAGGGCATCTCCTTTGCAAATGACCATAGTCATGACAAACATGACAATGAAAAAGGAGAGTTTCATCATCAAGTTGTTGGATCTAGGAAGAGGATCCAACACAAACTTCTATAGAATCTGGCAAAGGATTGTTTAAATCAACTTCAACAGAAATTTGAGCATAAGAGATTACCTTCTTGTCCAAAGTTTGCTGGGCAGGCCCAACTAGTTTTTCAAGCAATCGAGCTATCATATGCAAAATATCGCCTCCAAAATTCTAATGGAAGCCGAGGCAGACGAATCCAAACTGGAACCCGTGAAGGAAGTTCTTCAGCAGAGTTGAAACCATCATGCCAAGTTTTGATAAAGAGACCAATCTGATTGTAGAAATATGGACCACCTTCAAAAGCCTTTTTCCTATCCGACATGCACGAAAAGACAACCAAAAAATAATTATTGGCAGCCATCATTAACTCTATATCTCCTTTAGGATTCAAAACCCGACGAGTCCAAGATTGCAACGCCGGCAAAGACAGACGAAGACCCATGAATTTACAGAGTAGAGCATGAATACTCAAGTAAGAAACCTCCTCCACAATGGAGTCCGGCTGAATCACCAAAATGGGATGTTCCTGGCATCATTCTAAACAACCATTCACCTTTTTAATTCTAGGAAATCCCCCCATCGAGGAAGATCCGTCACCATTCGAGTGTCTTTTAAGAAGTTCCATAGCCAATGAGAGAAAAATACAAAGGATCGGCCAAATCCCACTGTAGCTTCACCACCCAACAGAAAGAAACAAACCAGCCCAAAGAAAGGGCCTCAATCCACCGCGCCAAGAAAAGGGGGCAGAAAAAACGAAGCTCCAAGCTCTACAAACACCACCCCCAAATCACCACACAAAACTCACCCTCAAAGCCGCATGCAGCTGAATAAAGAAAAATGTGCAGAAAAATGAAAAGAAACACCCCCGAGAGCAGCAAACGCCCCTCCCCCCACAGATAACCACCAAACACCCCCGATCTGAATAGCTAAAAATGCATGCAAGAGCAAAAACGGTCATGCACCACGGCCTCGCAGGCCGCGGAAGGCCTTACCCACCCAGCACAGACCGAGCACCATCTCTATACGACCAAGGACATAATTAACCACCCAAACAAAGCATCCGCTTTTATTTTACATATTATATTAAATATTATATTTGGCCCTTGGTCTTTGTGTGAAATAATGTGAGCATCTTTCTTGAGATTTTGTTTGGTATGTAAGACATTTGAACCTGTCTCTTTACATGTGGCATTCAAACATATATTTTTGTGTTGAAATTTTAAAACATCATTTGAGACTTGAGTGTGGCACTTGGCTTCATATATGTAATATTACTTTTTTTTGACATTTGAATATATCTTTTTTATGTGACCCTTGTTTTTAGTAACTTACTATTATAGTTGTGTTTTAGTGTGTTTGTGTGCTTCTTGAGCTTGTTGCATATAGGTGCTACCATTTATATGATAAAACAACTAACAACTAACATACTAACTTTATATTTCCATTACTATGATATTCAATGATACATATCCATAATCTTTGCCTTATTCATTACATACATATTTTAAATGGTGCAAATATTAAAAATTTAATCATATTTTTAAAATGTGAAAAAATTATTCAATTCAATACATGTCTTACTATTCATGTTTCAAATTGAATTATATTTTGAGATGAGTGTATTTCAATAAAACTTCCCTCCAAAAAGAAGGCATTAAAGTGGGTTTCTCAAGTTTTAGAAGTTACAAAAGGTTGAAAATTAAGTCATTGGTATACAATATGGGGGCATATTGCACTCATGTTTCTATTTTCAAAAATAAAAATTATCCAATAATAAGTGCATCATACAGGTCTATGCATAATATTTAAATAAAATTCAAAATGGGCATGCACATATGGTTAAAATTTCCATATATTTATCAAATTTCATATTTTACAATGCAGATATGATAAGAAATCATGTTTTATATTTATATATCATTTTTAAAAGATATATACATGGTAGGAGCATGGATGCACTCCATTCTCTTTTGATCATGCATTTTAGGTACAAATTTGCAATTGAATCTATCATGTGCCCCTGCACCAATTTTGAAATCTTCTCACTTCAAGATTATATTTTTTCCTATGTCACCTCACACCCAGATATTTTAGATGTATGTGTTCATTTTTTTCTATTTTAATGAGAATAATTACGTAAGTGTTTTCTTCTTCCTTCTTTTTGAATCAACTTTCCATCAACTCACAAAAAAATATGTTGTGAGTCGGCAAACCATTTTGGGAGTTGTACTCAATATCATACATGTTGGATTTGTACCTATTATATTTGAGCACTTTGTGAATGTAAAAATCTCGAGCAAGGGCTTATGCCTACTTTTCCTTAGATTTGAGGATGCAACTACATGAAATTTGTGTAAAACTTTCTTTTAGTATGAAACTGTGATGCAAAATTTTTGAAGTATCTATAAATGACTTTGTCACATGTATAAAAAAATACATAACAAGGGTTAAATCAAACTTAAATTATGTACTTAGGATTTATTGTATGACTAATACTTGATACTTGATGCTTAGTGAAATGACTTGGAAAGACTTGTTATAAATATGATACTTTAGGACATAATAGACACTTAAGATGAATCTATAAAATATCATTGAGTGAAAATAAAGTAAATTAGAGTTGAAACAAAAGATGAAAGGATGCAAAAAAAAATGATGAAAGATAGAAACAATAGATGTCATTTCCACTCGGAGTAGAAATGGCATGATTATTGTTCCCATTCTAGGAAAACTAAAAGTACTTCATTTGAGTAGTAGTATAAAAATATGTACAATTAGACTTAATGCTCAGAATGAATAAATTTAATGAAATGTTAGATGTAATTAAAGTGCTTAAGGGAAAAAAAAAGAGTAGTATAAAATAAGAAAAATTATAAAGACAAATATAATAAGCATAATAAATTGGAAAAAATATACTAAAAAGGAGAGCTTTTACTGAAATTACGTATCTAAAATATAAAAAAATTAAAACACAAGAATATAGAAATTATAGTAAATAATTATTTAAATTAAAAAGTCAACACTAAATAAGCTTAATAAAAACCTCGA
The DNA here is from genome assembly GCA_037957365.1 of Torreya grandis. Lineage (NCBI taxonomy): Eukaryota > Viridiplantae > Streptophyta > Pinopsida > Cupressales > Taxaceae > Torreya > Torreya grandis. The sequence goes on along the minus strand of JARHVA010008905.1, from coordinate 353,367 downwards.
ATGGAACGTAGAAATTTGTTCCCAAACATTAGGTTTTAGACCCATATAAAAGATAACAAACAATAGCATTTTGCCAAGAGTTGAGTACACATATTATTGTACTTTCTGCTTGTATTTTAGAAAATAGTAGAGGGACTAAACATTTATGGTCTATTCTATAGTAATTGTGGTTTGAAAAGTTGTTGGACGTATTTTAAGCATGGATTGACGTTGATATAATTTAATTAATAAAAAGATGGATGCATTTCCTACAGCTAAGAATCATTGCGATTCCAACGAAAGAGATAAGTCCTATAGTCGTAATAACGTTATATTATATTCATATGAATGACAAGCCATATAGCAATTATATGTTCCTTCACCAAAGTTTAAAAAAGATTTTATCCCCCATATCCATCCATATATAATTCTAATTCTAATTTAAGGACATTAATATGAATGCCAAGCCATATACGAATTATTCGAGTGGAGAAAAATATATATTAATCATAACAAACTTTCCAGATGCAAGATGTTTGATTGGTATCTATTGGTAACAAATGTATCATCTATAATGTCTATTTACTTATCAGAGTATGTATATATATATATATATATATTTCATTTCTACATCGCTGAGGGTGTGTCAGTCATATGGAATGATTGAGCTGAAATGTGTTCAGATTGACTGTCCCTTGATCCTCAAGTTCCTTAGCTTCATCGAGTTCCTTTACAACTGCACTCATTTTAGGTCTATTAATTGATTTTGATTCCACGCATGTGTATGCCACCTCTGCAACTTTCCGAGCAGATGCTAAATTATATCGGTTTCCCAATGAAGGATCCATAAGGTCGACTATTCTGCCACAAGAAAGCAACTTCCGTGCTTGTAAAATATTTAAAATTACAACATTTGTTGTTGTTAAGAAAATCTAGAGATCAAAAACATTGAAGTTTCTTAGAACTTTTGATGAGTTACCGATTCAACTATTCCCTCATTAAGGGGTACTCCAGAGATGATCTCCAATAGAACTACTCCAAAACTATAGACATCACTTTTTTCAGTTAATAGCGATGCTTCAAAGTATATGCAAACAAAATCCAAATTTTAGTCAAGCAGTCAACCATCTCCATAGCTATAAACCATATGAATGCTTATTAACCAAAGAAAATGCACTGGTTAAGAATAAAATACTCAGGATCAAGATAACCGGGGGTGCCTTTGACAACTGTGGATATATGGCTATTGACACTGTCAAGCAGCTTGGACAGACCATAGTCAGCTACCTTTGGAGACATATTTTTATCCAAAAAGTATATTGGTACACTTTATATCTCTGTGTATGATTGGAGGACTACAACCCTCATGCAAGTAAAACAAGCCTGCAATTGTATGTGTAAACAATTGTATTCAATTTCTACATATTTATGGAAAAAAAAAAGTACTTTATTTTTTATTTTCTTCAAAAATTAAATTTAACACTGTATAAAAATTAAAAAACCTTGTGCTGCTTGTAGAGCAATGTTCATCCTCGTACGCCACTCAATTGGGTTTTCTATTTTGGCTACGCCTGAAAGAAAAGGAAAGATTAAAAAAAAAAAAAAAAAACTTGGTAATTTTTTTTGAAGCCATGATTTGTTGCTGTTTGATTTTTAAGTAATAATACCATGTAAATGATCCTTCAATGCTCCAAGGTGCACATATTCATAAACCAACGCTCTTACAGGTTGTCTGCAATAGCCGATGAGATTCACAAGATTCTTGTGATATATTCTTGATAGGAGATTCACCTTAACCAAAAAAAACAGAAATAAAATTTGTAAATGAACAATTTGAGGCTTAATAAGGAGATTTAAATAATATCCTTTTCATAAATAAGCCATCTAATATTTGTGAGACATGCACCTCAGTTTGGAACTCTCGTTGTCCCTGGTCGGAGTCAGCTGCAAGTAATTTGACGGCGACATCATATCCTGAAAGTGTGCCCGAGTATACTGATCCAAAGGCGCCCTTACCAATGGTAGTCGAATAGTTATTAGTAGCAATTTTAATATCTTCCTCTGTATTCGACGGCGAGCCTATGATATTCATTTTGATTGGCATCATCTGTAATACAAGTTATTGAAAAGATTTCCCAATAAGGAATTGGACGGAAATACAAGTTCACTATTTAAAACAATTTTAAAGGTAATAGAAATACCTGCCGATGGACGGTTTGTGTTCTGTACTTGTGATATGCGTTTTTGTCTCCATAGAAAAGATATTAATACCATTACTTCTATGATTATTGCCGAACCACCGACCAGAAGTCCCACCATCAAACCTTTTATTTTGTTAATTCTGTTGTCCTGTGTAAAATTACTTTGGTTTTCAACCCTGCCTCATCCAGTCAACCATAAAGATATAAGAGACGGCAACATTTCTGTTTGCCAAATTGTCATTGTATAGCAACATATCATTATCCAAGACCAGAGAGACCAAAGATGTAAAGGAAATTTATAAAAAGACCAAAGGAGTAAAGGCGATTCTTTTACCGAAGCTCTAACCCAGGTTTAGATAAACCCGGCGGCACAGTCGGGTTCAATTGATTGTCCTGCAAAAATCTTTTAAATATAATACTAACATATTAATAACGGATCTATTATTTTTCTTTTACACAGCAATGATAAGATTACTTAAGAAACTCACAGCTGACTTAACTTTGAAAGCATCTACAATGACCTTGGAATACCTCCTGTAAGTTTATTGTCTTGCAATTGCCTTCCACAATAAAAATAATAGATCCTTATCAAAAATTATATATGAAAACTGTTGTTATCATTATATCCTTCCGAGTATGTAGAGAGGGGGCAGAGATAGAGAGATGTCTTACAGTATCTGAAGATTGTTCAGTGTACTGAGGTCTGGAATAGAACCTGACAAATTATTGTTTCCTACAAACTAATACCCACAGTGAAAAGTAAACCTTAGTCTTTTTCTTATTAATTTAAAGTAGTCAATATATTTACATACAAAGCGTATTGGAATGTGAAAACACCGAAGAAAAACCTTAAAGAATTAAGAAATAGAAAGAAGGAAAGAAGGAACGCACAGCAGTGCAGTTTTTCTTGGATTTAAGTTTTTGCAGTATTTTTCTTTCTATGTAATTTGTTCTATTGCCAGATCTCCATTAGAGTATCATTTCATCAGGGAGCTGGTTAATAACAAAGAGATATGTCTAGAGTTTTGTAGATCTCAAGATCAATTTGCAGATATTTTTACAAAGCCCTTAGAAAAAGAAGCATTTGAGAAGTTGTTTGGGCATCTATGATCAAGGCTATATAAGCAATAAAAATATTTAAATAAAGATATAAAAAGTGGAAATTAAAAAGGTGTTAGAAAATAAAATTAATTTCTCCCGAATAAAGCTAGTTTTTACTTTTTCTAAACAGTTATTTGCATGTTGATAGCTGTCCGTAGGTATTTATAGTTTCTTTTAATAGTTTGCATGCATTGCGTTTCGGAAAAATCCTCTATAAAATAGTGGCTCATTTTTCTTCAAGGCAGTTATCGTGTATCAAAGCTTGTTTACTAAGACATCTTTAATATAACGATCTAGTTAAATTAAGAAAAAATATAAAGAATATTCAAATATGTAAGAACTACATGAATCTTACCAACTGTTCTAATGTTGTTAAGTTTGCTACTCAAGTTAAATTGGAGTTAATTTCTCCACTCTTCATGCATGCAAGCACTTAAGCTACAGTTGAGCAATCAGTTAGATTACACTCAGTTTGTTAACAAACAGTTAGTTAAACTGTTTGAGTATTTGTTAGAGAGTTAGTTTGCATGTAACGATTAATTTTAGTCTTGAGTTTGTCTTGAGTTTATTTTCTAATTATTGTATGGATTCAAATCTATTTAAATACGCTTGGGCACACATTGTAAGCAAATAAAATTGAAGATCAATAAAATCTTTTTCTTTCAAGAAATTGCTGTAGCAATTGTTCAGTTCTTATTTATTTGTTTGAGTTCTTGTTTTGTATGCTCTTTATTTCTGACAAATTGGTATCAGAGCCAAGTTAGGATTTATGCAGTAGAAGCACAAGGAGAAGCGGAGATTGCAGAAGCACGCAGCAGCTGGAGTCAGAGAGTGAAGGAAGAGCCAGCAGGGAGTTCAGTGACCGACATCGGTAGTATAACTGATGTCGGCTGTATTAGTTACCGCCGTCAGCAGTTTAACCAACGTCAGCAGTATTAGTTACCACCCTCGGCAGTTTTACCGACATCAACAGTATTTGTTACCGCCATCAGCAGTGTTATCGACGTCGAAAGTATTAGTGACCGACTGTGGCAGTTTTACCATCGTCAGCGAATGTGTGTTAGAAACAGCGACCAGAAAGTCATTCCAGCATGAGAAATAGCAGTGAACAACAGTATTTCACAGCCTCAAATTCCTCTTTTCAATGGTAAGAATTATGATTTCTAGGCAATTAAGATGAGAAGTTTATTTTGCTCACAAGATGTATGGGATTTGGTAGAAAGTGGTTTTGTAGAACCGCAGGATGAGGCAGCCCATTTGGCATTAAATCAAGCACAAAAGGACCAGCTTAAAGAGAATAAAAAAAGATGCAAAAACATTATTTCTCATCCAACAGGCATTGGATGAATCCATATTTTCTAGAGTTATAGCAGCAACGAGATCCAGAGAGGCATGGAAAATATTGGAAACTACCTATAAAGGTAATACAAAGGTAAAAATTGCTAAATTGCAATCTCTTAGGAGAAATTTTGAAAATTTACAAATAAATGATTCAGATTCAATAGATCAGTTTATGGGTCTAGTTTTGAATATAGTGAATCAAATTAGATCTAATGGAGAAACTATGACGGATCAGAAGATCATAGAAAAGATACTCAGATATTTACCCAGTAAATTTGATGCTATAGTTGTAGCTATTGAGGAAACCAAGGATTTGGAACAATTATCTGTAGATAAATTAATGAGTTCTTTGTTAACACATGAATCCAGAATGAATATGAATAATACTTCTCTTGAGAATGCCTTCAAGTCACATGTATCAGTTGGTAGAGAAAGAGGAAGAGCCAGGTCAAGCTTCAGAGGAAGAGGCAGATATGGAAGGAATAATTCAGATGAAGGTGAGAATAGTAATCAAAACTACAGCAGTAGAGGACGTGGCAACAACCATTCACAGCAAGGTTCACAGAGGTTTGTTAAATCTAATGTTCAATGTTATTACTGCAAGAAATATGGTCATTATGCAAATGACTGCAAAAATAAATAAAGATGTGTACAAGCAGAATGCTAATTACACAGGTGAATCTAGTTCCAATCTAGGTGAATCTAATCCTAATCCTCGAAGCATGTTTCTTACTTGTAATGTTACTCAAGAAAAAGCTAAAGATATTTGGTTTTTAGACAGTGGATGCAGTAATCATATGACAGGGAATAAATAATTTTTTGCTAGTCTTGATGATTCTGTAAAATCAAAAGTAAAATTAGAAAATGACATCACAGTAGATGTCATGGGTAAATGTGTCATAAATGTTTTGGCCAAGAATGGTGAAAGAAGGTTTATCCCTGATGTTTATTTTATACCTAGACTAAAACATAATCTTTTGAGTGTTGGTTAGTTAGTACAGAAAGGTTACAAAGTATCATTTATGGATAATGTTTGCACAATACTGGACAAGTGTCCAAGTGATAGATTGATAGGAAAAGTGGAGATGACCAAGAATCACATGTTCCCTCTTCATATTCAGTGCATCCAAGGAGAAGAGGAAGCAGACTTCAAATCCATACAGCTAGACCAATCATGGCTATGGCACTTAAGGTATGGACATTTACATTTTGGAGGTTTGAATTTGTTATAGAAGAAAAATATGGTGAAGGGTTTACCACCAATAGAACAGCCAGGAAGTTCATGTGACAGTTGTATTCTGGCAAAACAACATAGAGAGAGCTTTCCAGTAGGAGGCTCATATAGAACTAAGGTAATATTGGAGTTAGTCCATAGTGATTTATGTGGACCAATGAAAACTCCATCATTTGGAGGTAGTACTTATTTTCTAACCTTCATTGATGACTTTAGCAAAAAGACTTGGATATACTTTCTCAAAAACAAATCTGAAGCATTTAGAAAGTTTAAAGAATTCAAGGCAATGGTGGAAAAGTAGAGTGGCCGTTATATCAAGGTACTCAGATCAGATAGAGGAGGTGAATATATGTCTAATCAATTTCAAGATTTTTGCAGATATCATGGAATCAAAAGACAGTTGACTACAAGGCACACACCACAGCAGAATGGTGTAGCATAAAAAAAGAATAGAACAACCATGGAGATGACAAGAAGCACATTGAAAGCTAAACACTTGTCAAATGAATATTGGGTAGAAGCAGTAGCATGTGCAGTGTATATTCTGAACAGAAGCCCAACAAAGAGTGTAAAAGATCGAGTTCCACAAGAAGTGTGGAGTGGTAAGAAATATAGTGTATATCATTTCAGAATTTTTGGTTGTGTTGCATATTCTCTTATACCATCTAAATTGAGAAATAAACTTGATGATAGAGGTGAGAAATGCATTTTTATTGGCTATAGTGAAGAGTCAAAAGCTTATAAGCTGTATAACCCTATTTCAAAGCAAGTGATTATTAGTAGAGATGTAGAATTCAAGGAAGAAGAAGCATGGGATGGTAGCACCATCACAGTTGGAGCACCAATTTCACAAATTGAAGAAGTTTTTGAAGAACAAAATTTACAAGGTGGACAATCCTCTCCATAAGCAGGCACAAGCACTCTAGTAAGAACACCTAGGAGGTTTGAACAAGGTGAATCATCTAGTCATGCATGTCACCCTACTCCAAATTCACAAGTAAGTGATGAATCAGATCCAACTCTTGCTACTTTAAGAGCAAGATTGAAAGGTAAGAAAATGAGAAATTTGAATGAGATTTATAATCAAGAAGAAGACAAATTAGATTTGGTTTCAAATTTCATTCAAACTTCTCATTTTATTACCTTTCAATCTTGCTCTTAAAGTAGCAAGAGTTGGATCTGATTCATCACTTACTTGCAAATTTGGAGTAGGGTGACATGCATGACTAGATGACTCACCTTGTTCAAACCTCCTAGGTGTTCTTACTAGAGTGTTTGTGCCTACTTGTGGAGAGGATTGTTATTTATTTTTTATTTTTTTCAAATTTTGCTCTTTTCACTCATGACCTTATGTATTATGAAGACGCAGTTAATGAGGAACATTGGATAAAAGAAATGGATGAAGAGTTGAATGCTATTGAAAGAAATCAGACATGGGATCTTACTAATTTACCTGAAGGTAAGGATTGTATTGGAGTCAAATGGGTTTATAAGACTAAATTTGATGCAGATGGAAATGTTAAAAAGCACAAGGCAATGTTAGTAGCAAAAAGTTTTGTACAAGAACATGGAGTTGACTATAATGAAACATTTGCACCAGTTGCTAGATTGGATAATGTTAGAATGGTATTATCAATAGCAGCTTAAAATAATTGGTATGTATATCAAATGGATGTAAAATCAGCATTTTTGAATAGATTCTTAGATGAAGAAGTATATGTGAAACATCCCACAGGTTATGAAGTACAAAGACATGAAGAAAAAGTTTACAGATTGAAGAAGGCTCTTTATGGTCTCAAGCAAGCACCAAGAGCATGGTATAGTAGGATTGATTCTTATATGATAAACAATGGATTCAACAGAAGCGATAGTGAGCCTACTTTGTTCACAAAAATCATCAAAGAAGGTCAGATTTTGATTGTGTGTTTATATGTTGATGATTTGATTTTTACTGGAAATTTGTCTGTAGACAATTTTAAATCAGCAATGAAGAAAGAATTTGAAATGACAGATTTGGGATTAATGAAGTATTTTTTGGGAATAGAAGTTGAACAATCAGAAAAAGGAATATTTATCTGTCAAACTAAATATGCAAATGATGTGTTAAAGAGATTTAGGATGTTGAATTGTAAACCAGCACCTACACCAGTGGCTACAGGGACTAAACTTAGCAAAGAAGACCAAGGGTCTAATGTTGATTCCACAACATTCAAAAGGCTAGTTGGAAGTTTGATGTATCTTACAGCGACTAGACTAGATATCAGTTATGGGGTTAGTTTAATCTCAAGATTTATGGAGTCACTGAAAGACTCACAATGGCAAGTTGGAAAAAGGATACTAAGATATGTGGCAGGAACTACAGAATATAGAATTTTATATTCCACAACTAATGATTTTAGTTTGATTGGTTTTACAGATAGTGATTTTACAGGTAACGTTGATGATAGGAAGAGTACTTCTGGACATGTCTTTCTTATAGGCACAGGTGTGGTCACATGGGCATCCAAAAAGCAGCCTATAGTGACACTTTCATTCGCTGAAGCAGAGTATGTTTCAGCCACATCAGCAACATGTCAAGCAACTGGGATGAGAAGAATATTGAAAGATTTATTACAGGCATAAAAAGAGTCAACACCAATCTTCTGTGATAACAAATCAGCAATCGCTTTATCAAAAAATCATGTGTTTCACAAGAAGAGCAAGCACATTGATACAAGATTTCACTTTATCAGAGAGTTAGTGAACAATGGAGAAATCTATCTGGACTTCTATAGATCTGAAGATCAATTAGCAGATATATTTACAAAGGCATTACCAAAAGAAACCTTTGTTTATTTGAGACAAAATTTAGGCATTGTAAATGCTAAAATCCAATTTAACTTGAGTTTCTAACAGCTACTATCGGAGGTATGTTACCTTTTAGACCTGTGTTTGTTAGATTTCTGGGAAGAAATTGAAATAATATACGTTACTAGCTTTTATGAGGAAAAATAACTCAATGAACTGCAAATTCATTCAAGAGCATAAAGTTCAGAGAGAGATGCTTACAGGACAATCACTCGCGGAGGGTCATCACTGCTACAAATTATTCTGTAAGCATTTGGGAAACATGGATCTCCTTCAGCCCAATCATCTGGAACATTTATAACCTCTGCTATTTTATGAATAGCAAGTACTGCGTTCAACAATATCAAGTGCAAACGCTAGGTGAGGTTAAATTTTATTCATGAAATATTTAATAGAATGGCTATACATCATTGAATGTTTCATGAATGGTGAGTTTATTGAGTTAGAGACTTACCATCCCCAGCGTGTGTTGCACTCTGTATCTCCAATACTTTGTAAACTTCTCCTCCATTTATAAATGCTCCATTTTCTGATCCTTCGGAAGACCTTAAAAGCAAGTTTATATCAGTGTCACTTGTGCCAGGAGTTAAGTTTGAATTTGTAGTCAGGCATTCCCCGAATGAAAGATCAATCCAGTCTCCAACTTGATGATCGTTGAGAAAGACTTTGAATGCGCATTTCCCTGACTTGCTTAAGTTATAATTATTGATATTGCAGAAATAAAGTGCAACATAATAAGAACCTGCAGTAGGTCTCCAATATGTAAATGCATCTTTTATTGCTATGTTGTCCACTACTGCGCTTTGAATAGCAGTCAGTAATACATCTACAGGCGGTTGGTTCCATAGCTTGTCCCCCAATGGTTCCTGAATGTTGAGACCTGATTCCTGAATGTGAGATCTGTCATTGGTGATGATGAAGAATCCCGATGCCAAATACGATCGTATCGATCCTTTGGATATCTACGATTTCAACAAAACTGAGTTTTACAAGAACTTGTTGAGAATAAAAACAGTAAAACTAAGGAGAGGAGGACGTTCAGTATAAAATTTATGAAATATGTTATCTTAATCAAAGTTTATCTCATTCGGCCGTACGGAAACTTACTGTAAATCCGTGTCTTCAGATGCGCCAAAATTTGTCCGATCTATGTTAAGCAAGGCCTTCTTTCCTAAATCCGTATAGTTATACATGAAAGATTTCAATGGCCGCAACTCAATAGTTGAAATGAAGAGATAATGAGCGGGTTCTGTTTCCGAACTTGGTGCTAGGCATAAAGGGATTCTATCTCCTTCGGCTGTCACGATGATATCGTAATAACTGACATAAGTATTATTTAATTAATCTGGACAGATCAACACGGATCCACTTGAATCTCCCAACTTATAAATCAAAGAAATTAGCTAAAGGAATTCCAAGACCAAACGCTGCACTAGCAAACCTAGCTCTTATTAAGTAACTTAGACCAGACTTTACAGGGAGCTGGTAGCAATATTTATTTGCTGCCAAATTTGTGAAATAGGCTAACGAGAGATACTGCAACGCAGTGTTACTCGATTGACGCAACAGGGAAAAGTTCCTGCTTTTTATAAAAGGGGAATCTGAAATCCACAGTAGATCGTTATTGTCAGTTTCATTGCCTGGAGCCCCACAGTTGATATTACGAAACCCTGCACAGATATCAAATTTATGTAAAAAAATTGAAGTACGGAAGTAAATTCACCACATAATAACAGCGACCTTACCATCTGGCTGCGAACATTTACAGATCAATAATCCAGCAAAAACCGTCATCCCTAACAAGATAAAACTTGTGGAGTTCATGGTGGCACCTGTAAAAAAAAAAATAGCGTAATCAGACATTTGACTGAGTTTCAACAATAAAAATACTTGACTGGACTCCATAGAAAATAGCTGCTGTAATTAGACGAAAAGGAAAAGCTAATAATATAAAACTATGAACAAGCCACTCCAAGCAGTATTACAGTGCTTATGAATTCCAAAAATTCTCCTTTAGTATAGGAAGAGACTCTTGCAACGATACTCGGCGAGAGAATACATCATGATTCCTATATAGAACATATCGTGTTGACCGTTTATGCACAAAATAATTAATGAATTTTAAATCGAAGCGTTCCTCGTGGAAATTTCGGAAGTGCTGAATAAGGCATCGACAACAAATAAACTTGTGGACAAGATTTGCCCGTAACAATTTTAAATGCGGTGTGCCTACCCTCCTTTTTCTCTTTAGTCTCTGGTGAGTGTCACTGTATAAAATGTTAGAAAGTCAAGTTGAATTGGAGTTTAATTTCTCCACTCTTCATGCATGCAAGCAGTTAGCTGCAGTTGAGCAATCAGTTAGTTATCAAACAATTAGTTAAACTGTTAGAGAATTTGTTAGAGAGTTAGTTTGCATGGAAAGACTAAAATTAGTCTTGAGTTTGTTTTTCTAATTATTGTTTGTTCTCAAATCTATTTAAAGATGCCTTGGGCGCACATTGTAAGCAAGGAAAAATTGAAGATCAATAAAATCTTTCTTTCAAGAGATTGCTATAGCAATTGGGTTCAGTGCTTATTTACTTGTTTAAGTTCTTGTTTTTGTATGCTCTCTTGATTCTGACAAATTGGTATCAGAGCACACGTTGTGGCAGAAGCGCCTAGTTAGGAAAGTAGCCAATAGGGAGGCGACAAGAAGAAAGGAGAGCGTAGTAGTCAGGCACAGGAATTGCCAGCAGACAGCGCAGAGACCAACATCGGCAGAGGTAACCAACATCCGCCGAATCCCAGACCAACATCGGTAGAATAAACTGACATCGACAATATTATCAACTGATCGCGGCAGTGTAACTGACGTCGGTGACTTTGTTTCAGAAACAACAACCAGAAAGTCATTTCAGCGTGAGAAATGACAGCGAACAATAGTATTTCATAGCCTCAAATTCCCATTTTCAATGGTAAGAATTATGATTTTTGGGCAATTAAGATGAGAACTTTATTTTGCTCACAAGATGTTTGGGATTTGGTAGAGAGTGGTTTTGTAGAACCGCAGGACGAGGCAACCCATCTGGCGTTAAATCGAGCACAAAAAGATGAGCTCAAAGAGAATAAGAAGAAAGATGCAAAAGCTTTATTTCTCATCCAACAGGGATTGGATGAATCTATATTTTCCAGAGTTGCAGCGGCAACAAGATCAAGAGAGGCATGGAAAATCTTGGAGACTACCTATAAAGGTAATACAAAGGTAAAAATTGCTAAATTGCAATCTCTTAGGAAAACTTTTGAAAATTTGCAAATGAATGATTCAGATTCAATAGACCAGTTTATGGGTCAAGTTTTGAATATAGTGAATCAAATTAGATCTAATGGAGAATCTATCTCGGATCAAAAGATTATAGAAAAGATACTTAGATGTTTACCTAGTAAATTTGATGCAATAGTTGTAGCTATTGAGGAAACCAAAGATTTGGAACAATTATCTGTAGATGAATTAATAGGTTCTTTGTTAACACATGAATATAAAATGAATAAGAATAATAATACTTCTCTTGAGAATGCCTTCAAGTCACAGGTATCATTTGGCAAAGGAAGAGGAAGAGCCAGGTCTAACTTCAGAGGAAGAGGCAAAGGCAAAAATGGAAGGAACAATCTAGATGAAGGTAAAAATAGTAATCAAAACTACAGCAATAGAGGACATGGCAACAATCACTTCCAGCAAGGTTCACAGAGGTTTGATAAATCTAATGTTTAATGTTATTACTACAAAAAATATGGTCATTATGCAAGTGACTGCAGAAGTAAACAATGATATGTGTACAAGCAGAATGTTAATTACATAGGTGAATCCAGTTCTAATCCAGGGGAGTCTAGTTCTAATCCTAGAAGCTTATTTCTCACTTGTAATGTTACTCAAGAAAAAACTAGCGATATTTGGTTCTTAGATAGTGGATGCAGTAATCATATGACATGGAATAAAGAATTTTTTGCTAGTCTTGATGATTCTGTAAGATTAGAAGTGAAATTAGGAAATGATATCATAGTAGATGTCATGGGTAAAGGTGTCATAAATGTTTTGGCCAAGAATGGTGAAAGAAGGTTTATACCTGATGTTTATTTTATACCTAGACTAAAACATAATCTTTTGAGTGTTGGTCAGTTAGGACAGAAAGGTTACAAAATATCCTTTATAGATAATGTTTGCACAATATTGGACAAGTTTCCAAGTGACAAGTTGATAGGAAAAATGGAGATGATCAAGAATCGAATGTTCCCTCTTCATATTCAGTGCATCCAAGGAGAAGAGGAAGCCCACTTCAAAACCATACAGCTAGACCAATCATGGCTATGGCACTTAAGGTATGGACATTTACATCTTGGAGGCTTAAATTTGTTATAGAAGAAAAATATGGTGAAGGGTTTATTACCAATAGAACAGCCAGGAAGTTCATGTGACAGTTGTATTATGGCAAAACAACATAGAGAGAGCTTTCAAGTAGGAGCCTCATATAGAGCTAAGGTAATATTGGAGCTAGTCCATAGTGATTTATGTGGACCAATGCAAACTCCATCATTTGGAGGTAGTACTTATTTTCTAACCTTCATTGATGACTTTAGCAGAAAGACTTGGATATACTTTCTCAAAAATAAGTTTGAAGCCTTTGAAAAGTTTAAAGAATTCAAGGCAATGGTTGAAAAGCAAAGTGGCCGTTATAAAAAAGTCCTCAAATCAAATAGAGGAGGTGAATATATGTCTAATTAATTTCAAATTTTTTGCAGATATCATGGAATTAAAAGACAATTGACTACAAGGTACACACCACAACAGAATGGTGTAGCAGAAAGAAAGAATAGAACAATCATGGAGATGGCAAGAAGCATGTTGAAAGCCAAACACTTGTCAAATGAATATTGGGCAGAAGCAGTAGCATGTGCAGTGTATATTCTGAATAGAAGCCCAACAAAAAGTGTCAGAGATTGAATTCTACAAGAAGCGTGGAGTGGTAAGAAATATAGTGTATATCATTTCAAAATTTTTGGTTGTATAGCATATTCTCTTATACCATCTAAATTGAGAATAAATCTTGATGATAGAGGTGAGAAATACATTTTTATTGGCTATAGTGAAGAGTCAAAGGCTTATAAGCTGTATAACCCTATTTCAAAGCAAGTGATTATTAGCAGAGATGTTGAATTTAAGGAAGCAGAAGCATGGGATGGTAGCACCATCACAATTGGAGCACCAATTCCACAGGATGAAAAAGTTTTTGAAGAACAAAATTTGCAAGGTGGACAATCCTCTCCACAAGCAGGCACAAGCACTCCAATAAAAACACCTGGAAGGTTTGAACAAGGTGAATCATCTAGTCATGCATGTCACCCTACTCCAAATTCACAAGTAAGTGATGAATCAGATCCAACTCTTGCTACTTTAAGAGCAAGATTGAAAGGTAAGAAAATGAAAATTTTAAATGAGATTTATAATTAAGAAGAAGAGAAATTAGATTTGGTTTCAAATTTTGCTCTTTTCACTCATGATCTTATGTATTATGAAGAAGCAGTTAATGAGGAGCATTGGCTAAAAGCAATGGATGAAGAGTTGAATGTTATTGAAAGAAATCAAACATGGGATCTAGCTAATTTATCTAAAGGTAAGGATTGTATATGAGTCAAATGGGTTTATAAGACTAAATTTGATGTAGATAGAAATGTTGAAAAGCACAAGGCAAGGTTAGTAGCAAAAAGTTTTGCACAAGAACATGGAGTTGATTATAATGAAACATTGCACCAGTTGCTAGATTGGATACTATTAGAATGATATTATCAATAGATACTCAAAATAATTGGTATGTATATCAAATGGAAGTAAAATCAGCTTTCTTGAATGGTTTTCTAGATGAAGAAGTGTATGTGAAATAGCCCATAGGTTATGAAGTACAAGGACATGAAGAAAAAGTTTACAGATTGAAGAAGGCTCTTTATGGTCTCAAGCAAGCACCAAGAGCATTGTATAATAGGATTGATTCTTATATGATAAACAATGGATTCAGCAGAAGCAATAGTGAGCCTACTTTGTTCACAAAAATCAACAAAGAAGGTCAGATTTTTATTGTGTTTATATGCTGATGATTTGATTTTTAATGGAAATTTGTTTGTAGACACTTTTAAATCAACAATGAAGAAAGAATTTGAAATGATAGATTTGGGATTAATGAAGTATTTTTTGGAAATAGAAGTTGTACAATCAGATAAAATAATTTTTATCTGTCAAACTAAATATGCAAAGGATGTGTTAAAGAGATTTAGGATGCTGAATAGTAAACCAACACCTACACCAATTGCTACATGGACTAAACATAGCAAAGAAGACCAAGGGTCTAATGTTGATTTTACAACATTCAAAAGGCTAGTTGGCAGTTTGATATATCTTACAACAACTAGACCAGATATCAGTTATGGGGTTAGTTTAATCTCAAGATTTATGGAGTCACCGAAAGACTCACATTGGAAAGTTGGAAAAAAGATATTAAGATATGTGGCAGGAACTACAGAATATGAAAGTTTATATTTCACAACTAACGATTTTAGTTTGATTGGTTTTACAGATAGTGATTTTGCAGGTAGCATTGATGATAGGAAGAGTACTTCTAGATATGCCTTTCTTTTAGGCACAAGTGTGGTCACATGGGCATCCAAGAAGCAACCTATAGTGACGCTTTCATCAGCTAAAGCAGAGTATGTAGCAGCCACATCAGCAGCATGTGAAGCAACATGGATGAGAAGAATATTGAAAGATTTATTACAAGCACAGAAGGAGTCAACACCAATATTCTGTGATAACAAATTAGCAATTGCATTATCAAAAAATCATGTGTTTCACAAGAGGAGCAAGCACATTGATACAAGATTTCACTTTATCAGAGAGTTAGTGAACAATGGAGAAATCCATCTGGACTTCTGCAAATCTGAAGATCAATTGACAAACATATTTACAAAGGCATTACCAAAAGAGACCTTTGATTTTTTGAGACAAAATTTATGCATAGTAAATGCTAAAATTGTAAGTGGTAGAAATTAAGGGGGAGTGTTAGAAAGTCAAGTTGAACTGGAGTTTAATTTCTCCACTCCTCATGCATGCAAGCAATTAGCTGCAGTTGAGCAATCAGTTAGTTTACATTCAGTTAGTTATCAAACAGTTAGTTAAACTGTTAGAGAATTTGTTAGAGAGTTAGTTTGCATGGAAAGACTAAATTTAGTCTTGAGTTTGTTTTTCTAATTATTGTTTGTTCTCAAATCTATTTAAGGACGCCTTGGGTGCACATTGTAGCAAGGAAAAATTGAAGATCAATAAAATCTTTTTCTTTCAAGAAATTGCTGTAGCAATTGGGTTTAGTTCTTATTTACTTATTTTAAGTTCTTGTTTTTGTATGCTCCCTTAATTCTGACATAAAATATGCTCGTCTCCCCAAAAACAAAAAAATGGGATTTTCAGCCAGCGTTAAACTTATGGGGACAAAAAATGGGATTGTCAGCATTAAACTTGTGGGGACAGAAAATAGAATTGTCAGCATTAAACTTGCAACCAACGCTTCAGTTCGCTGTTTCCCAAAACTTTTCTCAATTCACTTCCCTCATTGTGCTTGCCATTCACTACAATCCACTTATTGCGTGGTGATCTCAACTATCAATGAAGTATCATTTTTCACTAAATTTATTATTATCATCGTTAGGTCAACTTAATTACTACTGTGATAAAAATTATATAAATATTTTATAACTTCATTATTAATATAATGTTGTTTTCTTTAACATAGTACTTATCATCCATACAAATTGGATATATCATAGCATATAATATGATAAAAATAAAATAATAATAATAATAATAATAATAATAATAATAATAATAATAATAATAATAATAATAATAATAATAATAATAGTTTTACATATAAAATAAATTTTACATTATGTTTTTGAGTGATATAAGTTTAAAATCATACAAAACAATAAAATTTATATGTATATGATTTTGTATTTACCTTGCTTCTTACACACACATAATATTAGTGTAATATTATATAATGAGAACTTTTTTTAATGAATTTTTAGGAGTTTTTTTTGAACATTTTTCATCATTAAACCTTAAATTTTTTAAAAATTATATATACATATACATATATAAATATACACACACATAATTTTTTTTAATAAATTCATAATTTAATGTTAAAAAATATATATATTAACATATTAATTTTTTTTAATAGATTTATTCTCTAATAATAAAATTGTTCAAAAAGCTTTATGAGTAGTTAAAATAGGGTTTTCAATGAAAGGCTACACTACAATAATAATACAATAGTTACATCTTTTTTCTTTTTCTTTTTTTTCTTTTAATTCAAAGGTGTTTTCGATTTCAATTGGGACATTACGATTTCATTCAACGATTTTTATTAGGGTTCATGGAGGTGAGACTAATCCTTTAGAAATTGGCGATGGGGCTCACACACATCGATCAACGTTTAAATCGAGACTGCAAGAATCAACCTCGAAACTTATATAAGACAAACCCAAAACACCCTTAACCAACTACACTACCGAAAGATATTTATACTAAAAATTCAATAAATATTTATGTAACACAAAAAAACATACATACATACATACATACATACATACATACATACATACATACATACATACATACAATCGTGTTGACCGGTTCTACTGAATATAATTGATGAATTTTTAATGGATGCGTTCTTCGTGAAAATTTCAGTAGCCCGGCAGCCATAAACATGTGGATAAGATTGGCCCCTGTAACATACACTCCAAGAGACTTTGTTTTTGGTCGTCCTTTCATGATCTTCTTGAATGAGAATTCTTCGTCGCTATTTTGACTAATTATAAAAATCCAGCTGGAGTCCATCTGAAAGAGTAATTATCAATCACATTCCCAAAGCAAAACAACCAAATACGGTGTGTGGGGGTGCTGAGTGTCGGTGCTTTCTTCGGAAGGTAAAACTTGAACCTCCGACTTTTATTTTTCAGGGGCTGTTATTGTTGATGGATTGAAAATTTATGTGTAATATATGTAAAACTCAAAATGACATATTAATACAGACTAAAGTCAAAATTAGTAAAAAAAATTGAAACGTACCAGCTAGATAAAACAAAACATACCAGCTAGATAAAACGATGGGTAAAAACGGTCTGGGCACAAATTTCATTCACAAACAAATTTGAATTGATAATTTTAGTTTCAATTTAAAGTTAAAAGATTATAGGGGAAGGGGATCAGTAGATAGAGGGTTTAATAGTTGTGATTATAGTTATAATTTTTTCTTTTGATCATAAATTATTAATGATCTTTTAATTGTTATAAAAGTTATTTAAATATTTTGTAAAGGGCTTTTTAATTTTTTGAATACATGGTATTAAAATTAAGAATATTTTTATACAATTATTAGTACTTATCTAAAATAAATTTGAATTGCAATTACAAATTAATTGTACATCATATTCATAAAAACAAATATCATATTCATACACATGAATATCGTATTCATACAAACGAATATCATATTCATACAAACGAATATCATATGCATACAAATGAACATCATTTTCAATAAAATGAATATCGTATGTATAAAAATAGGTATCATATTTAAAATTACAAATACTTTTTGAAAAATTACATTCTTTTGAAATAATTAATAGGTGCCTTTCATATTGAAATGTCAACTTTTGGTTCAAGTTATTCAAATTTCAATATTTTGTTCCAACTTTTGGCTCCAAACTTTTCAAATTTAAATCTTTTGGCTCCAAATTTTAGCTCCAAACTTTTCAAATATGAACTTTTGGCTCCAAGAATTTTAAATATGTTTGTTTGCATGGAAAAATTCATTTAAATTGTTCCCTGTTTGTTTTTTTATCGAAGTAATTGAACTTGTTTCAACCCTGCCCTGTTACTCCCATTTCCTACAGAGGGACACATTAATACCATAATGTAATTATCTAAGATTCTCATTAATTCCAAGCATATCCTCCTCACTTTTATTAACACTAATTTCACTCACCAATACTTGAATCCTTATCGATTACATGATTAGGTTCAATAGCTTTGTTGATGGTCTTCCAGCAGATCATGCTTGTACTCTGAAGCTGCCCAAGCTCTGCGACTCCTTATAAAAGCATTATTCAAATAAAATTGGGATGATAAAATATTTTAATGATAAAAAAATCTTATAATTTCGATGAGTCAATTGAGGTTGCCATTAATGGTTGCATAGGTTGCATTCATTTGGCAATGCTACATTTTTAATTTTTCAATGTTTGTTTGGTATCATGCTTTGGTTGCTTCCTTTGTCACCATGTTTGTTTGGTATCATTTTTGGTCATTGATGACTATTGATTAGCTTGTGTGTTGTGTACATTTTCACTTTTATCATTCATTAGGAGGAGGAACAAGATCAAGAATGAGAACACTTTTGATCTCCAAAACAAGGGATGAATGGTGTCCTAAATGCATCTTCATACTCTCTTCATATCTTTCTAGGCTTATTTGTTTCCAGTAGGAGTCGGGCTCTCCTCATTTTACATTCTAGGCTTATGTAAAGACACTTAGGTTATTAGTGATCGACATTTCTAATCCTAATCAGCATTCTAACCATTACTTTCTTAACAAGACCACCTTATCCTAATAAGCATTAATTTTCTCTTATAAATGTGGTCCCTATCCCTCATCTTTAGCATTCCTATTATTGTTTTTGTAATAGTGCCTCCTAGATCCTTTTTGGCCTAAAGTTAGTGGTGATTAGTGGGGAATGTCGATACATTAGTTGGAGACTTATAATTACAACCTTCTGATATTCTAGCTTTGATGACATGAAAACATGAGAGGTTGATGGAATGCATTATAGCCTATTTTTCACTTTTTAGATGTGTTTATAGTGGGGATGTTTTTGATTGTTGATCCATCCACTTTTCTATGGTTATTTTATGGCATTTGTACAAAATTATCTCTCAATAATTGGTATTGCACTCTAAAGTATCGAGTCCTAATGGGTGCTCTGTTTATTATTTTCCCATGCTCCTCGTAATACAACCTTTATTTTTTGGTTTTCACAACATGACTTAGAATGGCTTATAACCTTATGGGAAGTTGGTGGTCATAATGGTTTATGGGTATTTGTATCATGTTGCTTATTTTAAGGCAACTATTGTTTATGATTGTTATTGCTAGTTCTTGAAGCTATTATGCCCAAGGATTCACCCTTTGAATAATAGAGGAAGAATGTGGATCAATAGAGGTAGGAAAGCTATTGTATATATCTACTCAAAGTAATCTCACAAGGATCTCACTACTTTCATGAAGTGCAGAGTAGAGGAATTATCTCACAAGTTTTAGTGGGAGGTGATTTTTTTGGTCAGGATGCATGGGATGACCTTGTGACATAGACAAACAATTTACTTCCTCACCTTTTTTCTTGTACATGTGTTAAATTTTTGAAATATTGTATCTCCAATGGTATTAGTTATTAGTATGATTTTATTTTTGTGCAAGGCATTATCAACTTGAATTTGAGTGACTCATTCAGTATTCCATGGTATTTTCCAAGCATAATTGAAGAGAGAGCAATAATTGAAGAGTGTGGTGGTTTTTAAATTAAGAGAGTGTAAATGTGTAAAGGGGTGCCCACCATGGCTAAGGAGGAATTTGAGAAGTGGGTAAAGGAGCCAAATAAGTTTGGTAAGATGAAGGCAAAGTTTGTTGTAAGTTTCATGGATAGTTTAGTTGAGGCACACATTGGCGTTAAGAATGTAGACATTCCTTTTGAGAGGTTTGAGAAGACATTTTCAACACTTCTCCCCTCATTTCCCCCTTAAGGTTTGTCACTTGCACTATTGCCTTCCTTGTTAATAAAGTGTTGGAAGATGAATTCATGCTCATGTGGTTTATTTTGGCTTCACAATGATCTTGGAAAATTATGAAAAGGGTATGAGATGATGTCTACCATTGTAGAATCTTATGTTTACATTGCACTAGGTAATAAAAATGCACTATTCTTGATTTTGTATCTATTTTTATCTCATTATAGTTTGGATGAATAAGAAAAATATTTACATTAACAACATGTCTATATGTGTAATCCTTTTAGAATAATTATCAATAATCCCTAGAGATAGTATATATTTTATAGGAGTAAGAACATATCTCAAAATAAGATTAATCATTCAAAACATCAAAGTGAAAATGGTTGCTTGTCCTTACCAGCCTTATAACTGGAATGAAGTAGGCCTTGATTTTTAGGACACAAGACTATAAGGTACACATGGATCTCATGGGAAAAAATGTAAGAAATAAATCCATAATTCTAGAGAGATAGTGAAGTCTTGTTGTGAAATGATCAAGTAGATCAATGATAGAGAACTCAAAACCATAAGTAGGACCTTGATTCAATCAATAGTTTGTCCAATATTTACAACATTATATCAAAGCAGAGATGTTTTAAAATCTAAAAAAATAGAGAGAACTTAAAAATCTAATGGGAAGTTGAAGCAAATATGTTGGACATTGTAATCCACACTTATGTAAAGGTCATGAATGCCCACTATGAAAAAATAATGTAGAAGACCAGAATATCCCATACAAATCATAACTGTAGAGGATTTGAATGTTATATAAACAACATGAGTTAAAGATTGGAAAACTCAATGAGACTTTTGAAAGACATTATTTTAGTCTTTCATTACTCTTCAATACTTTGATGTATGAGATTATCTATTACATTTTATTCATCTTGCCTCCTCATTTTATAGTGTTTTCCTACACGATGAAGGCTACAATTAAAAGTGATGCGTATAGATTTGGAGTGGTGATATTGAAACTAGTTGCTGGAAAGTGGTTGGTTAATCCATCATACAGAGAGGGAGCCAATATTTTCAAGTGGGTTAGCAAGTGTTTTAACATTTTAAAGTTTAGATATGTAAATCTTATGTTTGATTAAATAGATGAGTAGTCTAAATTAGTGAAATAATATGCAATAAATAACCTCTGATTTGTTACAAATTTTGACATTCTTTTAATTTTTAAAAATAGTAATAAATTTGTGCAAATAAAGACTTATCTAGAAAACACTTGATGTGAAAGATCTGAGTGCTAAAAACTAAAATATGAATAGGTCTTAGTATCATCAATCAAATCCCTATGTTAGATCCTCTTTTGGACAATAGCACCATACTTAGATAGTGGTTCCATTTGGCTCTAGTGTCATGAAAATGGCACTAGTGTCTTATTTGTAGGATTATTCCTAAATTTTGGGTGCACCTACACCTATGTTTCTGGGTTCTATTTTTACATCCATGAAGTTTGAAACTTTTTATTATGTTTATAATATCTTATTTATGATGAAAACCTTAATCTTCATTGTAATTAAAGCATGAGCTGAAAATGTGTGTTCATTAGTAGGATAGGCTAGACATTGTCAACACCCTGCTAGGAAGAGAGTTGTTAACATACCAATACTCCGAGGAGGTATCAAGACCGATGTAATTCTCCCCACCTAAGTGTTGGTGAATTTTCAAGTGGTGCTATAATTATAGTGGTCTTGAATGCCTTGAGTGTGCTTAAGATTGGAAATTTGGAAAATCTAAGATTGAGGTAGTTGTAGATGGTAGTATCCAGAAGTAAGGAAGAACATGGATTAATAACCATGATTTTACTAAAGTTATTTCATGTTTGAGTAGATATTTTTCATATATTTTGCATATAGTGGATAGAGGTCTAAAATTCATGTATTTATTGTGTTATGTAACTTGTGTGAATATAAAAATATGCTTAGGCTGACCTTAGGAGGGTTTAAATTTTGAAAATATATCCATTTAGGAATGTTAGGGTAATAGACATTAGTGACATATTAGGGACACTAGCACCATGTCATTCTAGTGTCCTTAATGTGGTTCTAATGTCTAGTTAGCAAGTTATTGGGCACAAAGGGTGATGATTTAGGAATGAATGTCTGAGACTATGTTTTAACCATCTAGGGATGCTTGTGATCCATAAAAAGGCTGGAAAAGTGTGATAAAAGGCTCTAGGATAGGTCTAGGGCTAAGCTAGGAATATGTTATCTCAAGTAGTAATATTGGCACTCAAATACCACTTTTAGGTTATTAAAACAATATTCTTGAGAACGAAAATGGTTTGTAATAGATTTTTGATTTTCAGACATTCAAGTTGTATAGAAACTCAATACTTGCAGTCTAAAAAATTGCTCTTCATTATACTAATTCCTTGCCTACCAATAGGCTGCCATGCTAAACCTATCAAAAATCCACTCCATTGAAAATATATGATCATCTATGAATCTATGTACATCCATGTTGGTATGAACCCCCTAAAAATAACATTATAATTCCTATTTTTAATCTCATTATTGATTATTCGATTCTCTATAAATTATGCAAGTATGTAATAAATTACTCTACAACATAGGGTGGATGAGCTTCAATAAGACATTTGAACATTATTGTAGGTGCTAAAAGTATTGAAGAGATCCTTGGTTATTTTGCACACAATCCCTATAAACCAGCATTGCATAGGATTGTTAAGAGAATAATGGATATATAAATTGATATGGGGGATTTTTCACATCCTATGAGGCTACATCAATATACCCTCTCATCAAAGAAAAATAAGTACCCAAAAACATCTATAGAATTATCTGTATTTACTTGTAATGGGATGAATTATTTCCCTTAAGTTTTTATTACTAGTAATTTTAGTGCTTATGAATGGTCACTTTTGTTTTCTATTATGTCCCTATGTGGTCAGATATTCATATCACATTTTTTTAAGGGGTCTTTTATTTTGTGTTAATGAGATTTTATTTTGTATTAATGATATTTTATTTTTTATTAATGATATTTTATTTTTTATTATGTCCTTTGTGTACATGTTTATATAACTTATTTACATGTTTACATAACTTATGTCAAAAAATGTTTGCAACATTTTATATTTGTTGACCAAATTTCACCCTACAGGTCAAATTGGGACCCCTATAGGTAAAAAATTGAACCTTAGATGTTTTAATGGGTTTAATACTACTTCATAAGGTGTATTATAGGTCATTTGATGTAATTTTAGGTCTTATTAGCCTTGGTCATTAGTCTTATTAGTCAATATGTCATTTTAAGTCATTTTGGGGGTCAAAATAGAACATTAGATGACTTGTACGGCCTACTGCACCTGATGATACTTAAATAATGTATCTTGGTCATCAAAAAACTTTTTCTAATGATTATTTTGATCAAAGGTTTCAATAAATGAAGAAAACCATTTCCCTCTTCTTTCACTAGATTTGGTAAGCAAAAATGGTCTTCAGGTTTGTACTTGGTATGGTCATCATGAGAAGTTTAAGACAAATTTTGTCTTGAGGGTGTCTTCTACACTCAATCATATTATATTTGATTTTTGGTTATAGAGGAATTGTAACTAATGCCTTATGAACCATTCCTAAGAAGTTAGACTATCTAATTTGCTTGTTAATTTGTGCACCTTAAGGGTTTAGCCATGGCATCAACAAACAAAGTTCTATTTTAATGTTGAATTGGTATAGCTAGGAATTGGCAACTTAAGTTACAACTTAAGTCCATATCATCATTAAGAAACTATCCCCTTGACCTAGTAATTACCATCTCCAAACAATAATCAAAGGACTTTATATTTTCCTAAGTCTAAGACTTAATATATGTCTCAGCTTGATCAATGGCTATCACTTCATCATACACAAATGATCTAATGAAGTGAGGCAAACTCAAATTTTTAAAAGGACCTCTGAGTTAATGCACCAATGATAAGTGTCACATTCATAGAGCTTGTCATATAGAGACCTAATGAGCGTAAGCTTGTTAGAGTTAATGTTTGAGCTAGTTGGAAGATCAACGGTTAGCATTTAATTGAATATTTGAATATTTAATAGAGTGAATGGAATAAATTCTATAAATTGCTTGATGTTTATTGACATAATGATGAGTTAAAGATCAAGAAAATTTGAGATGATGAAAAAAGTGAAAGCGGTCCAAAGATGCAAGAAGTAACAAGATAAGGTCAAAGTGTCAAATTTTAACAACCAAATCAAGGTAAAGTTCATGCACGTTTAAATATATAACGACACATGGGAGCTAGAATATAGAGATCCAATAGTGTGAGATGAGTCAAATAGTCAGAGATCTCGAGGGGTCGACACATGTCATAAACATGTGAAGATATAGATTGACATCAAGATCCTATGGATTAACACTCATTTACTAAGTGGCACTAGTAGAGACAAGGTTGGAAATTCAAAGGTAGATTTGTGGGCTCACATTTGTTCATATCTAGAAGATCTGATGGAGTAAATGAGATTCAAAGTGTCAATGAGCTAAGTTAGATTTTTATATCCAATTAGAGAGAAGGTGAGCCAAAGGTTTTTGAATGGGGTCAAAACTCCATTTTTTACCATGGAAAGTAGGGTCTTGTAGGGTATTCTTGATGCCATTAAAGCTCATTTGAATGCCATGGAGAATTCTAGATGATACAGTCAAGCATGGGGAACATAAGGGAGTGCCATTGGAGCTTATATTGATCTTTAATTTGATAAGTTAAAGCTTACAAGGTTCTTTATTATGATTAGTTTGATAGGTTAAATAAGGATATGTGTATAATGAATTCTCAATCCCCATAGAGATATAATAGGTTTATTTGAACCTATTATAATATAGAAGGTGCTAAATGATCCATGGGTCTTTTTTACTATAAAGACTATAGGAAAACCAATGTCTTTAGATTGGTTTTATAACTATAGGTGGGACCTATGATCCAAATATAGAAAAGGAATGAATATTAAATTAATGTAAGGGTTCCCATTATCAACAAAGTAGGTACTTTGCTGCCCAAGACATGGCATGATTGTCAGTATCAGGACTTGAGGATTTGAAGCATGACAAGTGGACTTATGGTCTTGAGGTGGTGAGCTAGTATTTGAAGAGGAAAAAACTCAAAGAAGATGAGTTGATTTAGAATAGTGTCAAACATAGATATATATAGACATAGAGATAGAGTAACAAGGGTGAATGATGAAGGTAGTTTTTTGAGCCGACAAGAAAAATTTCATGCAAATTTTCAATAGTTTCATGACTTTGATTGACATTTGTACTTCCTAACCTTGCGCATTCAATTTCACATCTTCCTCTCATGCATATGTAAGCCTTTCTCTTAGCATGAAAAGTGTCATTGTGACCTTTGGAGTTATCTCTTATCCTCTCTCTCTCAAGTTCTATAAGAACTAGTCATTTCGGCCTTTGTAAAGAATTCTCCACCTGAGTATGGTGAAGCCCTACTCATTTGCATACTATGGATCAATAAAGACTACTCAATTTTACCTCTTTTATGACTATTCATAGTGTGTTCATTTGAATGATGGATCTTGTTTAGTGATGACTCTATTTTCATTAGCATCATTGTCGCATTCTCTTACCTATTTATAGATTCTTTTTGTAGGTCATGTGAAGTGTTCTAGGAAGTGTTAAGGTTGAGTAAGTTAGCCTATTTAATAGTGTCATTATAGACCTCTTGTCTAGTCATCCTAGCCTAAACATTCACCATAAACTCATAATTAAACACTGATGTGACAAGATTCAAATTAGAAAAGTGTATATCTAGTTAGTCCTTTGTTCTCATGTGTAACATGTAGCTAGTTGGTAGTTATCAAATAATTTGGTGTATCATCTCCTTGAGGATAGTTTACTTTCAATTTTTCTCTCCCTTTTCCCTTAAAAGCATAGGTGTAGTAATGATCTATAAGTGGTATATCAGGGGAGCTATCCCTATCGAGAGATTCACCTCATTCTTAGACTGCCCACAACCTATAGGTGTTTCAATTGTGTTTTTTTGGAGGAGGAGAGTTGAGAAATCTCCTCAAAGGGTACAAATCCAAGTGATAATAGTTTCTGGCATGCCTGGTGGGACTCTTTGTCCAAGAAGTTGAAGAATTTTTGGTGTTGGATTTCAACACATCAACCCTTAGAGGCATCTATCCAAGCATCAATGATGACTTCAAAGTTATATCAATTAGTCAAGAAACCCAAGTTTTCCTTTTGAAGATTATTTTTAATGTTTCTTTGTGTTTTTGCTTCCCAATGAAGTTTCATGGATAGTTTTGGTGTTGAGTACTATTTTACACAAGTTGGTGAGATATCTTGAGCTTATGGCACTCTTTATCAGCCTTTGTATGATCCTTACCAACCTTGATATGACCCTAATACAACTCATGATAAGGTTGATAAGGGTCATGTTGGAGTTGGTAATACTCCTCTTCAAGGAGGCTATGTTGCTAATCAAAAAGAAGATGAGGACTTGTGGTAGTATTTTGTATGAATTTGTAATGAGTTTGAGTCTCTAAAGGGGTCTACAATTTCCTTAGAGATGATTAGAAGTGATTTTTATAATCCTCTTCAAGGAAGCTATGATCTAGTCGAAAATGGAGAAGGTAGCCTTGACACTAAAGTGAGTATACAAAAAAAAAAAAAATCTTAAATCTATCCTTTCAAGAAGCATATGCATCCCATGATGATATCTTTGAAATAATCAAAATGGGTTATCATCCTCTTAATCAATTTGGAGAAATACATTATCTTTTGAAGGATATGATAAGTTTCTATTGGCCTCAATCTTCCAAGGAACAAGAAACCACTCCTCTTGAAGCCATGCCTACCAAGAAGATACATGAGATGAAGAGTGGGTAGTAGTATGAGGCATGTTTATAAATTCAAGAGGAATATATTTACATTGGAGACCTATTTAAGGATGATCTACTTGAGATAAATCAATTAAAGTGCCAAGGAATATATATGATCTACGAAGCATCTAATCCAAGGAGAAACATGCTTGGTACTATGATTCATCTTATCAATAAAAAGATTCGAGAAAATTCCCTTTTGATCCTGAAAAAGGAGTATGTTTAGTTTCTAGTTGTGCATAGTTATTTATTTTCTATTTTTCTTAAGTTCTTTGAGCACGTGTGTGTCTTGTTAATGTGTTTGTTTTTCTTTGTGTGTGTCTTTTGTTTTGTGTGGTTTAGGTAGTCAAGTGGTCTTATATTGATTAAAGCTTATTATTGATGGTCAAAGTCTTCTTGTTATGTTTTAGACTTTAGATGACTCTTTAATCCCAATGGATTGATAAGGCTAATGGTCTAGTTAGTGTAGCAGGTATGCTACCCCTAGGAGTCACCAATTTGTTGACCAAATTTGACCCTACCAGTCGAATTGGGACCCCTATAGGTAAAAAATTAAACCTTATATGTTTTAGGGGTATAGTATTATGCCATAAGGTGTATTATAGGTCATTTTATATCATTTTAGGTCTTATTATCCTTGGTTATTAGTCTTATTAGTAAATATATCCTTTTAAGTCATTTTGAGGGTTAAAATAGAGCATTAAATGACTTGTACAACTTGCTACAGCTAAGGACACTTCAGTAGTGTCTCTTAGTCTTCCACACACTTGTTTCAATTATTAGTTTGATTAGAGATTCCAAGAAATCAAGAAAACTATTTATCTCTTCTATCACTAGACTTGGCAAGCAAAAATGGTATTTAGGTTTGTACATGGTACGATTAATAGGAAAAGTTTTAGAAAAATTTATCTTGGGGGTATCTTCTATACTCAGTTAGCTTCCATTTGATGTTTGGTTGCAGAGGAATGGTGATTTATGCTTTATAAACCATTCCTAAGAAGTTAGAATATATAATTTACTTACTAATCTAGACATCCTAAGGGTTTAGCCATGGTGTCAACAAGCAAGGTTCTATTTTAAATTTGACTTGTTAGAGCCAAAAAATGGTAACTTAAGTCTATATTGTCCTTAAGAAAATGGTCCCTTGACCTAGCAATTACTAGCTCTAAACAATGATCAAAGGACTTTATATTTTCGTAAGTCTAAGACTTAATATATATCCCATCTTGATCAACAGATATCACTTCATCATTCATAGATGATCCAATGAAGTGAAGTAAAGTGAAATTTTTAAAAAAACCTTCAAGTTAACACATTAGTGACAAGTGTCATATTCATGAAGCTTATCAGACATATACCCAATGAGCATAAGCTAGTCAGAGTTAATGTTAGATCTAGTTGGAAGATAAATAGTTAGTGCCTAATCAAACATTGGAGATCAAATGGAGTGAATGGATTGAAATGATATAAAGTGATCAAGGTTTATCAACATAGTGATGAGTTAAAGACTGAGCAAGTCTATGAAGATTGACGAAGTGAAAGCGATCCAAAGATGCAAGAAATAATGAGATGAGGTCAAAGTGTCAAAGTTTAATGACCAAGTCAAGGTAAATTTCATGCAAGTTCAAAGATATAACAACATGTGGGAGCTAAGATATAGAGATCCAATAGTGTGAGATGAGTCAAATAGTTAGAGAACTTGAGGGATTGACACATGGCACAAGTGTGTGAAGCTATAGACTGATAACAAGATCCTATGGATTAATGTGCATTTACTAATTGACACTAGTATGGATAAGGTTAAAAATTCAAAGGTAAATCTAAGGGCTCACATTTGTTCATATCTAGAGGATCTGACATAGTGAATGAGAGTCAATGTGTCAATGAGCCAAGTCAGATTTTGATAGCCAATTAGAGCGAAAGTGAGCCTAGGGTTTTTGATGAGGGTCAGGAATCCATTTTTGACCATGGAAATTAGAGTATTGTAGGGTTTTCCCAATTCCATTAAATCTCATTATAATTCCATGTAGAAGTCTAACTGATAAAGTCAAGCATGGGGAACATAAGGGAGTGCCATTGGAACTTATATTGATATCTATTTTGATAAGTTAGAGCTTATAGTGTTCTTTCTTGTGACTGGTTCACCAAGTTAAATAAGGATACGTGTATAATGAATTCTCAATACTTGCAGAGATATAATAGGTTTATTTGAACCTATTATAATAAAGAATGTACTAAATGATCCATGGGTCTATTTTACTATAAAGACTATAGGAAAACTAGTGTCCTCAGATTTGTTTTTCGATTATAGGTAGGACCTATGATGCAAATATAGAGAAGGAACAAATATGAAATTAATGCAAGAGTGCCCATCCACAATAAAGCAAGTAATCTACCACCCAAGACATGACATGATTATCAATATTAGGACTCAAGGATTTGATTCTCATAAGCATGGAACGTGGACTTAGGGTCTTTAGGTGGTGAGATAGTATTTGTAGAGGAAGAAGTTCAGAGAAGATGAGTTTATATTGAAGAGTGTCAAACACACACACACACACACACACACACACACACACACACACACACACACACACACACACACACACACACACACACACACACACACACACACACACACACACACACACACACACACACACACACACACACACACACACAGAGAGAGAGAGAGAGAGAGAGAGATAGAGTAATATGAGTGATTGATGAAGGTAGTTTTCTCAGCTAGCAAGAATAATTTCATTCCACTTTTTAGGAGTTCCATACTTGGAATGACATTTTTAGTTTTTGACCTTGCATGGTCAGTTTCACATCTACCTTTCATGCACATGTAACCCTTTCTCTCAGCATGACAAGTGTCTTTGTGACCTTTTACTTTTCTCTTCTCTTATCTCTCAAGTTCTATAATAATAGCCATTTTGGCCTTTATAAATAATGCTCCACTTGAGCATGGTGAAGCCCTACTCATTTGCATACCATGGATCAATAAAGACTACTAAATTTTACCTCTTCTATGACTATTCATTTCAATGATGGATCTTATTTACTGATGACTATAGTTTCCTTAGCATTATTGTCTCATTTTCTCACCTATTTGTGGCTTCTTCTTGTAGGTCAAGTGAAGTGTTCTAGAAAGTGTTAAATTTGAGTGAGTTAGCCTATTCAGTAGTGTCATTTTAGACCTCTTGTCTATTCCTCTTAGCCTAAACTTTCACCATAAACTATTGTCTAGTTAGTCCTCTATTCTCATGTGTAACATGTAGGTGGTTGGTAGTCATAAACTAATTTGGTGTATCACCTCCTTTAGGATAGTTTACATTCAATTTTTATCTCCCTTTTCCCTTACAAGCATTGGTAGTGATCTATAAGTGGTACATCAAGGAAGGTAGCCCTATCTAGAGATTTACCTCATTAGGTGTTTTAATTGTGCCATTTGGATGAAGAGAGCTGAGATATATCCTCATAGTGTGGAAATATAAGTGAAAACAATAATAATTTATCCCTTTTGTCCCTAATATCAATCAAATTCAAATCAACTATTGGTCCCTTTGGTCCCAACTAGTAGTTGGACTAAAAATATGAGGAAAAAATGACATGTTCTGAAAACATCATTATACAACTTCCTAGAATGTCAATGTTTCTCTTAGATGACCTTTTGAAACTAAAAAAACCTTAAACTATCTAAATCCAAATTTTTAGAGCATGAAATGGTATAATATGGAATATATGGGACCCCAAAGTTAGTGGTCCCAATTACTAGACTCATTCGCCTATATTCACACAACCCTCCTTGATAAAATATTCGAAAAAATACTTATACTTTAAAAACAATATTGAACTTAATTTTATAGGATAGGTTTGAACCTTCTGAAGGGTTAATTAAACAATGTAGTGTGGAAAATAATGCTTTTTAAATTGGACTTTTTTGTAAAATGAATGAGAATATTTTTTCATTATATATCCACAGCTTTTTTAGGCCCATGATTCTTATTTCCAATCATACAACATAAGTTCACACTACTATTAGGATTATGACCTATAATTATATTTTAATATTTTTTATTGGTATTATAATTAAATAGTTTAAATATTATAAAATAAAAAATAATATTAAACTCTTTAAAGGTTTGATTTCTTTATTCATAATAGTTATTAGTATTCAACAAATAAACATCATCAAGATATTTTTCTTATTAATTATATTCATGCCATCAATATATTTTCCTTCTTAGTTGTAACCTTCTAATATAAAATGAAAAATAAATCCTTAAAAAATACTATTTTATCATGAAAAATGATGCATCTAACATAACACAATAAATAATTTAATTACGAAGATAAACTAAACAAAGTAAAAATATTCTTGTTGAGCATAACGTAAAAAACATATTTGTTAGACTTAACACTATTTATGTTGTATTACAACTAAAATACATATCAAACATTTTTTTGATGCAAGTGTTTGCACAAAACATATGATTTAAAACTTACAACTATTATTTCATCAATTGTTATGTTCATAAATTCTATAGGAGTGTAGAACCCATATGCATTTATATCTTGAATGTGTAAAATAAAATAAATCTCCATTATTTGCAATGAAGGCTTAAGTTCATGAGATAGTCAGGGAAGGAGAATGTCATGAGGTTGACCAATATGTTCATCATAAACATAATTATAAGCTATAGGCTATGCATTCCTAGAGAGGGAAGAGAAAATAGTGGATTTACATTTTTAAAAATTTCCATAGTAGCTCTTGTAGCATTATTTGATAGGTTAAAGGGAAAACATGGACTATTATAATATGTGACATAGTTATGTTCATTCGTCACATGAAGTTAGGTGAGAAATTGAGTTTAGAATCCCTAATGTAAGCCACATATGTGGATTTGTCTGAGCCTTTGTAAGTAGATATCATAAAGGGAATACTTTAACCATCCATGAGCATGAGGGTATAGAATTCATGTGCATTGGTATTTAATTCAATGAGCATGGAAGGTGGCATGCCTTTGGCACCATTTTCTAAGAATTATCCTCTATAATCACATATTGCCTCAGATTATACCCATCATTTTTAGGGAGAAACAAATGAAAAGGAGAAACCATGGTGACCCCATATTTAACTTGACCATAATGAGAGGGGAGAAAATTAACAAGGCCTATTGAAGAATTATATAGAATGTGTCATTGAAAGGTAATAGATTTTTATTAACACTTTAACTGGTATTGGGTGTCTCATATGGAGGGTGCACAATTGTTAAAAACCATACAACAACACCTAAAATATGTACACATTACATATATGATATTAATATAGTGAAAAATACAATAAACAAATATTTAAAATGTGCATAAATAAAGAGAAAAATAAACCTAATTTTTTTTAAATGAGAGAATCAATACTAATAGAGTGATTCAGCAAAAAAATAAAGAAAAATGGCATACACACAAGATTACATAGTACACATGATTTAACTGGGGAAAACCCTTTCAAGTAAAAAACCTTGAACAATAACTTCTTTATTATATAAACTCAATCATTTACAATGCAATAATGTACATTCAAGCTTTAATTTTCCCTTACCATATGTTTGAGTATTTATAGACACATCAATAGGTAAATATCAAAGTGATATTACAATATGATGAGAGCATGGGATAAATCTACCTAAAGACATGTTGATATGGTCCCAAAAAAGGGGAATGCACCATTTTGGCTCTCTAATCTAGTAGAGTATACACATAGGTTAGGATGATCTACAACTATCCTCTTTTTATAATGAGACTAAGACTCAAATAAGGTCAATCAAATAGATCATGTGATAATTGGATAGTCGATTAAGGATTTATGAATTTAATATTTAGCAAAGGGTAACCTAAAACTCAAATTTCATAAGGAAAGTGTTACAAAACCTAAATATATGACAAAAATATGTATCTATCACTAAAACTCAATAAATATATACTATGATTGTACTATAAATGACTATAAATGGGTATAAACTAAACTAAGGATTAGTTAGAATGATTATAAATGGGTAAGGTGTAATGGTGAACTAAATGGGGTCTATGTAACCTAAAGTGATTTATGGAAAGTCTAAGCAATCCTATGCATACATTAGTTTATTCGATGTAGAGAAACCCTAAACAAGGATACACATACATACATTCACAAAACAACAAGAAACATTTCATCTACTAAGTAAATAAATTAAAGAGTGTAGGAATAGAATATACTTACATTGAGTGGAGTACACTTACATTGAGTGGACTCATCGATGCTTTAATCTCCCACTTGGATCAAGTGGATCTTTGCAAGAGAATGTTGTAGGTTAAAAATCTCAAATGATTGGATGAATACCCATATATCCTTAATTATGAGCTCCAAATAAATCCTCTTATTGAGCTTCAGTGATATAACTAGATAAGACTCCTCAAGGTAAGTTTATATACCATTAACTCTCCCAAATAACACTTAGGGTATACGTGTTGGTGAAATCAGAGGGAGTGAGTTCCATATGATATGATATAAATGAAATATGACCCTTATATATAGTGTTATAATACCTAATGTATAATAATATTGTATAATATGTTAATTGTTTATATCAAAATATAAATAAATTCACAAAACTAACATATTAACCTTACTCCCTTGGTTGGGAAAGGTCAATGAAGTGAATAAACCAACAAGAAGTATAACTAGATAATTATATCTTCCCCATGTGACTTCTCTCTAAGGATGGTCCACAAATGTGTTTGTGCTCAAATATGGAGCTCAAGATACCTTTGAAATTATAAATATAGAGAATATAGTGAAGACCACCCTATAATGTTCAAAGACCTCCTTCCTATTGTTGGAATTACTCAAGGTAACTTTGAAAAACAAACCATAGAAGATAAGGATAAAAAACTTCTAAGACTATTAGAATACCTTGGGATACCTTTGAAATTTTGAATACCATGAAGATTTTGTAGAGCACCCTATAATGTTCAAATACCTTCCTCTCATTATTGGATCTAGACAAGGTCAAGTCGAATAACAAACCGTAGAAGATAAGGATAAACAACTTATAATACTGTTATAATATAGAGCCAAGATCCCACCTAACTTCCCCATAGACCAATTATGTATCCTTATTCACACATAATAATTACCTCAATATGCATTTGTTACCCAAATTTATCCCCTTATTCAAATTTTAAAAAGAACCATTTCCTCATCCAATAAAGGGAAGGGATAACTTGTTGCCCATCCCAACATGGTCAAGTTATTGCTTTTACCATATAACAAATTATGCAATGATATGCTAATTAACTTGTTATTGATTTAACTATTTTGGCTGAAATGTCATTCAACAACACAACATTTGTAGATCAAAACCAATCACTTGAGTAAACTCAACAATCTTTATGTACCTTTAAGTCTAATATAGTTTTGTTGGCTTCTTTTGAATAGGTAACTCAATTGAATTATACACAATAAGTGCCACTTGACATGCATCATACATTTTTAAACCACCAAGAGACCATTTTTAATGTATAATGAGTGCCTCTGACATCTCCTCAAGAACCATTTGGATTAGATTATGAATGAAAATGGTAGTATTGATTGAATCTTTAAGTGAATTTTTGCGTTGTATCTTTGCACTAAAAAGCTTGTTAATTATTTATGATGGCTCTTGCAGTTATGGGCTAAGAAAATAAATTATGGACTTTAAATAAATAATGAGATGAGTGGTCACAAATGAGTTCAATCTTAGAGAGACAAGTAATTAATATTTGATATTAATTAGGTATTACTTTCCAAATTCATATATTTTCTAGCTATTTTGTGAGTTCTTGACAACTTTTATCATGACATCATCATTATTGATATTTATTATCATGTTATGATGATATTATGATCCACTAGACCACTTGTCATGAGAGTCGAGGAATAAATCTAATTAATTAATTTAGAAAATAAGAAATTCTAAAAACTATGGATTTTTCTATTAGAAGATGATTAGGCTAATTAAATGAGTTTAATTAACTTAATGAAAATTAGTATAACTTTTTAAAGTCAAATAATAATTAGACATAATTGATCCCAAAACATCTCTTACAAAATTAAAATTTGTCTCAAGATGAATTAAGTGAAGCTAACAGATGCATATATTGCATTGCCCTAATCAACGATATGCTAATACGTTCTATAAGTTGCATGCCAAGTGTGGATAATGATTTTGGTGTTTTAACAATTCATGTGTTATTTATAGAAATAATTCTAATTGTAATTTAAACATGAGAGTAGTGAGAATTGAGTGTCTATATTTTGCCCCTGTTTGCGAAGGCTTTGTGAGACACAAGCGAAGCAACATAATTTTTAAAAAAATGAAAAAGTCATTAAAATTATTTGATAATAATTGATTAATGGTGTGTTAATGTTTTATTTAATCTTTTTATATTTAAATAAAATTATTTCACAAAGAAGAACCAAACAATGTTTGGGATGAACATGATGACCCCTAAAGGGAGTGGCTAAAAATTAAGATTGATGATCATACACTCAAAAAGAAGAAATTGAATAAGAAGAAAAGTGAAATTAACTCATGTATGAGATTAATCCACATGATCCAATGTTTTCATTAATTTATTTCCAATAATTAATAACAATATAAATGAATTGGCTACAAATAAGAAGGAATAAGGGAGGAGCATCCCAAAATAAGTGACAAACTTTGACATACCCTAAAAAAGTTGAAGGTTATGGGCTTAGGGAATGATTGATCCTGAAACAAGTTGGATACTTTGATTTACCTAAAGAAAATTCAAGTTCTATATCTTATAATTAAAATAAATTTCTAATGATGTCATTGGTCTAAAGAAAATATAATAATTAATTAATGATTTGCCCTAATAGGGCAGATTTGATCATTGTTCGATCTGAATTATTATTCCTAGTAGGATGGATTTTCATTTTTATAAATGAATATTGCGAAATTTATTGATTGGAAAGAATAAATATAACCGATTACACATTTTAAATATGGAATTAATGATGTAAATGTAGGTGCAATGGTAGAATGAATTTTCGAATAATGAATAAGCCATATAAACTAGGTACATAACAATGATCAAAGGTAACGAAAGAGATTATTAGAAGAACATAATAATCATTAAGATAATGAGATAATGGTGTGGTTGGATTGAAATAATATGGATTTTAATAATAATTAAGCAATAGTGATCAAGCTGACCTCAAAAATTTGTTGGTACTAAGCACTACCTACATAGTCCAAATAGACCTCAAGCCAATGTAGTTCTCCCAAGATGGGAGAAAATGGATGAGTAAAATGATCATGATAATATTGAGAATAATTATGGATCAATGTGTATGAATACATTTTTTACATGCTAATTTGGAGATGCACATCCTGATGAACATATAAATAGCCATGTTTTTCAATTAGTCTTATGATGTGTTTATGTAAAAATAAATGCCATCTTAATCATGCATTAGATAGGTAAATTATGATTGAAGAAATGATTTTGGTGAAACATTGATATATAAGACATGAACACATAGGTTTTTATGTATCAAGAGATGGTATACATCATGATATACAACACCATGATGACTTGGTTGTAATGTACTTAAGTATCGACACTCAATCTAATCGATAAATGGTAACAACACACCAGTGATAAAAAAACAATCATGATAATGATGATGTATGTCATGTTGGAGAGTTTTTAGTGATGTTATGGTGGTTTCCAAGTAAATGGATGAAGTGTCTTGATAGTCTAAGTGTCAATGACAAAGTGTGCAGTGTGTTTGTCCTAGTATGTAAGAAGTAGGCTTGGTTTATCTTTAATTTTGGCATGATTAAGGATGAGTCTAAAGTATTGAAAATGTGTTATGGGTCCTATCAAAGGTTAAGGATGATTGGAGATATTGTGGAATTTCATGGTATTAATTTAATTCTCCATTATGTTCATCTAGGCATAGTTGGTTCTATGGTATAAAAATCTGAGTAGGTAGTTTGCTGACATCACCATTTCCACATATAGATGAGTCAAAGGGAGTTGGTCATATGGGTGTGATAAAATTAATCCTAAGTTTCTATGGTCCAAGTTTTAGGTCATGCAATTGAGTGTAGAAAAATTTAGTAAGCTTCAAATTTGGTTTTCCAAATAGATTGTAGAGGTTACCATACTTATCCAAACCATCAATGCACGTCATGTAGACATAAATGAACCAGTAAGTTTATACATTTATTTTAAGCACTCAAAAAGTCAAACAATGTCAAATTTTTTATGATGTTATCTATAGTGCCAGTAAGGTACCATAGAAATTTGAACTCTTGACGTGTTTTATAATTCAAGTTATAAAGCTTCAAAGTTACTCTAGCAGAGTGTGATGGGTCGGAGACCATCAAGTTTAACTATGTCGAATTCTAAAGTCATCTAGTTAGTAGATCTAATGGTGTGTGTTAATTCATGATCTTGATCCAATGTTGCATCTAATATTCAACATGTTAAATTTTGCACATGTAGGTGACAAGTATCACAAGCTTGTTAGTCTAATAGAAGATCAACAGTGAGTGACAGTTCGTATTGACAAAGATCAATGATGCGAGACAAATTAAGGAGTCAATAATGCATGTGAGACTACCAAGTGGCAAAGCACAAGGGACTATCAGTAAAGTCCTTATAAGGTGTGTGAGGGTGAAAAGTTTGTTAATCACATAAGTTTTGAGAAATATCTAACGGTGAGCATAGCAAGACAAAGACCTAGATGATCCATACAGAACAATGGTGTGCATGTGGTCAATATTTCAAGGGTGCATGAGATGAGGTCAACATGTTTGATTTTTAACAATTTATAAGAGTTAAAGTTTGAGATAATTTCATATAATATCAATGGTGTGTATTTGATCTAAGATGTATGGCCACAAGATGTTGACATAGTGTTTGAAGTTTAACAATTGCTCAGTGACCATTGGAATTCAAATAATCAAGTTTGTGAGGGAATACCAGTCTATAATTTTTGTGATATAACTTTTTATATATGAAAAATTTGACCATGGTGTAAATATAAAAGTTGTAGAGGACTTTAAGGTACATTAGGAAATATTAATTTTAAGGTATAAGTGTTTGTACAATCAAATTTATTAAGCTCCAAAGTTGACTATGTTGTTGTTCATGCTCTACAAGTAACCTGAGATGGGTAATCAAGTTTTTATTGATGATATTTTGATGTTTTGAGATGAGATAACTATAAAAGAGTGTTTTAGACTCTATGAAGACAATGTTTATAGATTTTTGAGGTTTTACCAATCGATTTGGTATGAAAAAATGCTTAAAAGGTGACTATGTGTTCATTCATGGTGGTTATGTGCACAAAATGTTGTTTGAGCAAATTAAAATTTAACATAAGGGTAATATGGTGTTTGTTATCACTTAAGGAGGACCTATAGATTGTGTTTCATGGGTTCATATATTTTAAAGTGTTAATGTGTTCTTAGTTTTCTTGAAGAAGTGTCAAAGAGATGAATGGGTCATCATAGTACCTAAAAGGTGACTTAAGCCTATTTTAAAGAGGGTTGTGCTTAAAGGTGACTCATGTTAGATGAATTAAGGGTGAAGGTATCTATTTTGGCTTACAAGTAAGGTTATAAAAATTATAATATTCATGAAGAATCTATAAAATATGAAACAAAATATGATTGTTTCTAGGCTTGTGTGAGAGACTTGTGAGAAGAGGCAAATGTGAGAGTTGAAGAGCGAAGGAAAGAAAGAAAGGGTGTGTGCCCAATGGATGGGTTTTAGAGTAGAGTATGTTAATCACTATCTATATAACCTATAGGTCATATTTATAATGTCAAGGATAATTCTCTTATAGGTTTGAATATTGAGGATGAGTGAAGAGGTTTAGTGTGATCCAAAAGGTGGGTTTGGATGTTTGTGATTACATGCAGAGTTGAAGAGAGTTGATATACACTGATTCTCCATAAGATTGGAAAGAAATAATTGTTTAAGAGATGTTAATTTCATAGGTGTTAGGAGGGTGCTCAACATCTAGGTCAAAAAGACCTGACTAGAAGGTGGTCAAAAGGACTTGATCATCTTAGGGGTAGGTGCTCTTTGTGAAATAAGTGCTTCCAGCCAGAAGGATTTGGCAAAAAAGTGGTTAGAAGGTTTTGTTCATCTTAGGGGTCCTTATGGAATAGGTGTTTCACTAAATTCTAATCAGAAGGACTTGAGCAGTCTCTTGTTTGCATACTTCTTATAGGACAAGTAGTCCATGTGTTTGTAGGATTGAGAGTGGGTTTTATTCCCCAAGAGGCTTTCCCACATTAATATTGTGTTGTGTGTATGATCTTTAATTATCTGTTGATTCATTTTTATGAATGGCTTGTATTTTATATGAATGGTTGTGGTAATTGAATAAGGGTTTGAAAGGATAGGAATTGAAGTTCAAATATCTTTCATCACTAATTCAACCCCCTCTCAGTGATTGTACCTCTAACAATTAGTATCAGAGTAGGCCCTTTGGTAAAGGATTAACAACTTGAAGGGAAACCAAGGTAAAAAATGGGTAGCCATCAAATTCAGCAAGGTTTTTACACTTAGCAAGCACTGATGTACTTTAAAAACAAGAAGGGATTCAAAAGGTTTGACAAGGAGAAGTACTTCAAGGATAAGAGGAGGCTCTACAAATAAGATTTCAGCTCATCAGACAATAGTGAAGACAGTGTCTCAGAGTATGATCATGAAGATGATGGTCTTATTGAAGATAAATACCTCTTCATGGCTACGGAAGGAATTTATTCATATCAAAAGGAGTCTACTTGGAGTTATTCAAATAATGATAAAGATGAGGTGGACTATGAGACAGAATTGAAGAATGCTCTTGAAGAATTGAAGATTGAGAAAAAGATTAACAAGAAGATGAAGTCTCAAATCAAGGACTATGAGGAGTAATTTAGTGTGTATGAAGCAAGAATGAATAAAGACACCAAGGAGCATGAATATATTATCAAGCATCTTAGTTATCAACTAGAAATCCTATCTACAAGCCTGAAAGCTAAAGAAGATAATTGTTCAAAGTATTTAGATAATAAGTCATTAAAATTTGAGTTAGAGAAGACATCTAGTAGGATGTTTTATGAGATTTGAAAAGATCTCAAGTGATCTAGACAATATTATGAGTGGTCAAAATCATGAAAGTGATAAAAACTAGTCTTGGATACAAAGAAGAACCAGAAAATAAAAATCAAGACAAGATGAAGACTCATGTAAATCAAACTTTGAAGGTCAACAATCAATCAAGAAATGAAGATGCTAGTAGAATGAAGACAAATCAGATCAGACAACTAAATGTCATGAGGTATGAAAGTTTCAATGGTTACTATTACACATGTAATCAGTTTGGGTATAGAGATAGAGAATGTAAGAGGCCTGTTAGAAATGAATTTGACTGGAACTATGATGGGGATCATCATTCAAAAGGTGATTCTTCTTAAAAAATAGTAGTTTCTTTCAATTTTCAAAAGAATGGACATATTACAAGATTGTTTTCTAATCTAGAAAGGTGGGATAAACTTCTGGCAAAAGGTTTAGTGTGCTTCAAATGTCAACAGAGAGGTCACATTACTAGATTATACAACTAAAGGCCTACAAGATAGAATAGGTTTAATTAGGCTCCTAAAGTGTAAAAAATAAGGTAAGTTAACTCATGGAAACCAAAGATGTTAAGTGTGAGTCATGATGAGTCTACAAGTCCAAGTAATCTATTTTCTATGGCAGAAAATGCTACAAAAGCTGGAAAGTGCCAAGTGCTTTCATTGTCTTCTCATATTGTGAATACAAAGATCAAGCTCAAGGAGAATACCAAGGTTCTAGTTGAGGCTAGTTATGAGGTGTGTTTGGATGCTAATGAGTAATCTACTATGTGTGAGAAATTTTTAATCTCGATTCCTATGTTGTCAAGGTCTAAGAGAGATGTTTTATAATACAAAGAAGCTACT
The DNA here is from genome assembly GCA_037957365.1 of Torreya grandis. Lineage (NCBI taxonomy): Eukaryota > Viridiplantae > Streptophyta > Pinopsida > Cupressales > Taxaceae > Torreya > Torreya grandis. Next base: position 311,846 of record JARHVA010008905.1, on the reverse strand, counting down.
TTAGTGATCAAGGTATGTCAAGAATCCATAGTTACTCCAAATGTTGTACATCCTATCATAGAAGATAAAGTGAGTGATCTAGAAAAGGAACAAGTTATCAAATTTAAAACTAAGGAGAACAAAATAAAGAAGTCTTATAGCTATAAAAGGATTCCAATGGTTACTAAGGAGATGTGGGGTATTCCTAGCTTCACTTTGTTTTAAGAGCATTGTGGTGTAAAGGAGGTCTTTATCTATGCTTTGTAAAGAGAATCCTTTTAATGGAGAAGCAAGTGTTACTATGGTGTTCCTCAGAAGGTCCTATAAGTCAAGATATGAGTGTTTCTAGTTAGAGTTGGTGTGTCAAGATGGGAGAAGTGATTTGATTAGGTCAGAGTGATGTCAGAAGGCATTTTTGATGTGTATGCAGTATATGCAGGATCAAAATGGGTACTTTAAGGTAATATAATAAGATTTATGTAATGTCAAGAAGACTTTAGTTCTCAAAAAGGTTTGTGCACTTTGTTATGATATGTTCCAAGTAGTTTTATGGTTTGAAGGTATGTTGAAGTCAAATTGGAGATTTTTATGTGCTATTGGGTTTATCTTTATTATTGAAAATCAAATATATGGTATAGTAAGTCAAGGTTCCCAAAGGTATGAAGGCTCAAATCTTGGTCCAAGAGTGTGTGATGATTGTCTCTAGGTGTGCAAAAAGTTTTAGAGGTGGGCATTGACCAAAAGGTGGTTGGTTGACCTTGTTTGTTTTGAGATTATAGAGTTTTTGGCTATGATAAAAAAAGTTATTTGCCTTATGAGTTGAGCTATGAGGATTTTTAAAAAATTTAATGGGAAAAATGTCTTGTCATCAAGCTTCATATAGATATGAAATTTTGTGGTTTTCAAACTATTCATGAAATTTTCAAGATGGAGGCCTAATTGACTAGTAGATTTGTGATGGAAGTATATTGAAGTGGAGGATATAAGTGATGAAATTTGGTGTACCTAAGGGGTAATAATAGAGTGATTTAGATATAAATTTTTAGGTCTTGATAATATGTCTACTGAAATTTGTGGGATCTACAAGTTCTAGGTAGGGTTACAAGGAGTCTAGATAGGCCTAATTTAAACATTTGATGTTTTTGATCAGTTTCACCAAAAGATTAAGGCATGAGTGTTTCAAGGTGAGATCTCAAGTTGGTTTAGATATTGTTTTATATTTTATGAGTGGCATAAAGTTCTATTGGTGGTCCTTGAGGTGGATTGAGTGAAAAGGATAGTAAGTTTGTGTGGTGGTTCTTCATGGTGTATGAAGATTTGAAGATGCCCAAAATGTGAAATGGATCAAAAATATTAAGGGGAGTCCATATTAGATATTTATTGGTGAGTTCCATTAGATTTAATTTTTTTAATTGTGTTCTTTCTTCATTGGCTATAGTGTGTGGTTGAAGAGAGTGTTGGCATGTAGCAAGAGGAAATTGTCAAGATAAGAAGAGGTAGACTCAAGGTACGGGGGAGTTTTGTATCATATTTATAAGGTGTTCCTATCCTATTGGTGGTATTTTTAGGTCCTTAGGATCAGTTTGTGCCCACTTTGTCATTGTGTCAAAGGGGGAGAAGGTTCCTATTGTGAGAGTTCTTGAAGAGAGAAGGAATGTGAGCTGTATGTTGGGTGTTGACATCAATGACAAAAGGGGAGATTATTTGAGAGTTTTCAATGATGTCATGGTGGTTTCTAGGTGAATGGATGAAGTGTCTTGATATTCTAAGTGTCAATGACAAAGTATGCAGTGTGCTTGTCCTAGTATGCTTGAAGTAGGCTTGGTTGATCTTTAGATTTGGCATGATTAAGGATGAGTTTGAATTATTGAGCATGTGTGAGGGGTCCCATCAGATTTCAAATATGATTGGAGAGATTTTGGAGTTTCATGGTATTCATTTGGTTCTTCATTATGTTAATCTAGGAATAGTTGGTTCTATGACAAAAAAAACTAAGTAGGTAGTTTGTTGACATCAGCATTTCCATGTATGGCTAAGTTAGGGGAGTTGGTCATATGGGTCTTATCAAATTAGTCCAAAGTTGCTATGGTCTCAATTTTAGGTCATGAAATTGAGCATAGGAAAAGTTATTAATGTTCAAACTTAGCTTTCTAGGTAGATTGCAGAGGTTCCCATACTTAGCCATACCATCACTACATGTCATGCAAACATGAATGAACCAACAAGTTTGTACATTTATTTTAGGCACCCAAAAAGTCAAAAAATGTCAAATTTTGTATGGATATGTTTTTTATAGTGATAAAAAGGTACCTTGGAAATATGGGGTCCTGAAGTGTTTTCTAGTTCAAGTTATAAAGCTTGAAAGTTACTCTAGCAGACTATGATGGGTTAGAGATCATCAAGTTTAACTATGTTTAAGTCTAAGGTCATCTAGTTATTAGATCTAATGGTGCATGTTAATTCATGATCTTGATCTAATGGTGTGAATAAGAGTCAACATTTAAAAGGTTACATGCATAAGTTATAAGTATCACAAGCTCACTAGTCTAACAAAACATCAATGGTGAGTGGCAGTTTGTACTGACAGAGATCAACGATGTAGGATAGGTCAAAGAGTCAAAAATGTACATGAGACTACCAAGTGGCATAAGTGTAAGGGAATAATAATAAAGTGATCAAAAGTCACACAAGGGTTTTGAGTTTCACAATCATAGGAGTTATGATAAAGATCTAATGGTGAGTGATACAAGATAAAGACCTAACTGATTCGTAGAGATCGATAGTGTGTATTTGGTGAATATTGCAAGGGTGCATGAGATGACATCAACATGTTTAATGTTTAACACTTTGCAAGAGTTAAAGTTTGAGATACTTCCAAGTAATATTGATGGTGTGTATTTTATCTAAGATACAAGGACATGAGGTGTTTACATAGTGTTTAAAGTTTAAAAGTTGCTTAGTGACTGTTTGAATTCAAATATTCAAATTTATGAGGGAAGACTAGTTTATAATTTTTGTGCTATAACTTTTGATATATGATAAATTTACCATGGTTTAAAAATAAAATTTGTATAGGACTTTAATAGACATCTATAAATATTTATTTTAATTTATAAATGATTGTATAGTCAAAGTTATTAAGCTCCAAATTTGACTATGTATTCATTCTTGCTCTGCATGTAACCTGAGAAGGGTAATTGAGTTGTTCTTGATTATATTTTGATGTTTCAAGATGAGATAATTATCAAAAAGTGGTTTAGACTCTATGAGGACCATCTATATTTATTTTATAGGTTTAAACAATTCATAATTGGTATTAAAAAATTCTTAGAAGGTGATTATGTGTTTGTTCATGGTGGCTATGTGCACAAAATGTTCTTTGAGTGAATTGATCTTTAACAAAAGGGAAATATGATTGTTTCTATCTACATAAACCCTAAATTTTTCAATTAACCACACATATCATGTCTTTTCATAGACCTTTTATAAGAGACTCTGACTAGAGAATATGAGCCTTGTTCGCATAAGCTATGTCTTTGTTTTACTTATCTTTGTCATGCTTATTGCTTTTATCACCTCTTTATTATCTAAATCAACTAACTTATATCTCTAGGAATCCCCAGACTTGGTTTGTGTTATTCCTAACCTATTTTTATGAGCCCTAAATAATAAAATTTTATATGACTATAGGACCCAATGCTCCTATCCTTTCCAACACTATTATCCAATGGCCATTTTTTCTTACTTAATGGGTCCTAAACCCTTCTTATCCCCTCACTTAAGTTTTATTTGGAATTTTGATGTCATCTAATGAAATTAACACTCTCAAATTTTAAATAAATATTATCTTATATAAATTACTTCACAAGACATTTTATATATAGCACTTACTACTTTGGCACATTACATAATTAAAAATCAGTTAATAGTATAACTCATAATTCTACATCACACATAGATTTGCATGCTTGATCAAAGAATGGCATAGGCAGATTTCATTATTACACCTATGATGTGCATTTATTATGAACATTCCTTAAGGGATAACTACATTTGATCTGAGACGCTAGCTTGAGGGTTAATGTAGGTAGTGATTTGGATAGTAGAAGTTTAAGATCATGTGATCATTCTTCCCCTAACCCAATTTTCCCCATTTTTCTTTTGATGTTTTTGTTTTTTGCATGTGTGTAGATGGATATAGGGTTTGGAGATTGAAATATACCTAAAAAAAACTTTGTTGACTTCTAACCTTTGAAATTTTCTACACAGGCTCAAACCGAGGTAGTAGATAAAACCCAAAAAGCTTAGATCCCCTAGTCAACAACACAAGTGGAATATAACTCTAGTACCACTTCTATCCACTTTCAATGATCCTATCCAATCATAAAATGAAGGCTAGATCTAGAATCCTGATAGTGTCTTAGTCATCTACCTGAATTACCAGCTCCTAACTCATTCATTTGAGCCCATTTTTAGATAAGTTTATTTATCTTCCTCATGTAAATTACTTGATAAAAATTCATATTTTACCCTATTAAACTAGTTTTTTGCCCTTAATCCAGACCCCTTATTATTAATTAACTAAACACTATTTTTTTAAAAATAATAAAACTTTTGGTGAACCCAACTTACTTCAAATAAATCAAAAATCCTAGGTACCCTTAGGTTTTTTCCTTCATATTTTGTGCAAAATTTTGATTTCAAAATTTTGAATTTTGCACAATTTTTTTTGCATTTATTATATTCAAAATTATTCATAGAATTTAAATTATTGGCATAATTTTCAAAAATTCTAAACCCTAGCTCAAAACCCTAGGTTTCCAAACCAGGTCCTCAAACCCCAAGCCTTGAAAATTTTAGAAAAATATTTTGGATTTTTTTCAAATTATTTACTTTGTCAAAAATAATTTCAAATTTTCAATATTAGTAGTTTTCTTCTACAGTTTCAAATTTTTGATTATTATGTAAATTTTTTGTGCATTTATACTATTCAAAACTATTTTCAGAATTTAAATTAGTGGCATAATTTTCAAAAATTCTAAAACCCTAGTTCAAAACCCTAGATTTCTAAACTAGGTCGTCAAACCCCAATTTTTCCTCCTTTACAAATTTTAGAAAAGTATTTTGAAATTTTACAAATTGCTTGGATTGTCAAAAGTAATTTCAAAATTTCTATGTTTGTAGTTATTTTTGCATTTACTTGCTTAATAGTCATTTTACACACTCTCTTTAGTGAAAGAAATAAAATGGCCACTAAGGCACTTCTTCCCTCTCATCCTATAGATCAATTTCTAAAATTTTCTCATAATTATGATAATGAATGGACAAATTTTCAAAATTGTATATTAGCTAAAAATGTGTAAAATGATTATATTTACAATGAACATAATTACTATTGTTATAATGAGAAATATGATGATATATGTGATAGCGATAGAGAAGTACAAATAGATGCATATTCTTCTCTTAAACCTATCTCTTTTATTCCTTCTTCTAAAGAAAATAATTTTGATAAATGGGAAATATAATTCTCACCTCATTATCCTATGCAAAATGCACCAAATGAACAAATTATTCATGCACTTCCAAGTGAACCTCTAGTTGGTGATATTTTACTTCCACGTGAACTCTCTCTCTCTCTCTCTCTCTCTCTCTCTCTCTCTCTCTCTCTCTCTCTCTCTCTCTCTCTCTCTCTCTCTCTCTCTCTCTCTCTCTCTCTCTCTCTCTCTCTCTCTCTCTCTCGATACTACTTCTATGTTCAAATTAAAACAATATCAGTTAAATATAATCAAATTACCAATGCATAACTCAAATGATACATCTCATGTTCTTAACTCTACTTTGTCAAAAGAAATTCTAAATGATAACTCTCTTTCTCTTACTTCTCATGTAAATAATGCATGTACTCCATCCATGGATAGCATATATTCACATAATATTCCAATTTCCAATGATAATTTATTGCACATTTGAAAGGAATCAAACTCTTTTCTTACACCTCTCCCTAGAAATGATGGAAGTGATAATGAGTATGATAGTGAACATGCAAATGACTATGAAAATGAAAGTGATTATGAACAATATTTCAATTATGATAATGAATGGAACAATGATGATTATTATACACATAGTCATGAAGAAAATGCATCACATACCTCTAACTCTTCTCACATTTCTCCTCTAAAACATAATGGCATTTCTACTTCTATGAATGATTCTATTTCAAATAATGCACATGTTAATGATAATATCACATCTTCTAGTCAATTATAATGTGATGCACTAAAGCAAAAAGATACCAATGAACCTCCCAAGCCACCCCTCACTATAGTAGAACCCAGTTCTCACTCTTCACCTAAAGAGAATGGTAGCCCACATCCCTCTAGCAAGGTCCAAGTTACCATTACTCCCAAGGTTCAAGTGAGCACACCCCCCTCTATATGATCCAATTGATAAATTTATCATTCTTATGGCTAAAATTAACAATCAAATTAAATGATTAAATGAACCACTTCAAGATACTAATGTACCATCCTAGGAGATTACCTCTTTGATACATGTAGTTGGTGCATTACAACACTAAGTGGATCTCCTTACCTTGGAAAACAATGATTATAAGTCTTGGATGCATGCCAATGATTTACATGGTAATCCCATTCTAAAGGCATTCATAAAAGCTTCATTTCTTAAGCATTTCCAGATACCATCATTGCCTCACTTTGATAGAACTGGAGATCCATTTATATAACTTCAAGCCTTTCAGAAGACTTTACCATCTCATGTGAGTCCTTTGATTATACTAAAATTATTCCAATAGACATTAATGGGGGAAGCACATAATTGGTTCTTTCATCTACTTCCCATTGG
>JARHVA010008905.1:265000-300000 GCA_037957365.1 Torreya grandis | reverse complement strand
CTCCTACTCTAAAGCTCCAAAATCTCAACCTAGTCAACATGCAAATGAATCAAGAATCAATCCAATTTTCCTATATCAAAAAAATTTCTCATTCAAAACAAAATAACATTTTATCCATAACTAGAACCCCATAGATCCATTTTACAAACCATTTAATTTCAAAAAATCATGACAACAACACCTTCAACATCAAACAAACCTCTCTCTCTTATTACATCATTTGCCTACTATGGCACACACATCTCTATATCTCTCTTATACCTAGATACAAAACTCAATCCCTACCAATCAAAAGTTATTCCAATTTCAACATATCAACCTAATCAATCAAGCAGACTTTAAATCTCCTCACAAAAAGCTAACCTGATTTTTACCTATGTCACTAGTTATCACTTTTGGCTCAACCTCCTCTATCACAAATCTCATCCCTCTCCCCAAAAGGGGGCATCATTCTTAATATTATTATTATTACCCTTATCCATTATGTATATCGACTCTCATAGATGGATACATGATAGTTCATACACCTCATGTATTTAGATGATCACATTTAGCTCATATCAGTCAAAATAAATAGTGATTTAAATTACATGGGTCATTCAACATTTCTCAAGACATTTAGAGGGACATACCTCTAGTTTATAGATATATAGAATAGTTATATATAGTGTATTAGATTATATGGATTCATAGTGACTTCAATACAAATTTATAATCATATACCAAATTTAGGGGCATGCACATACTACACATCTCACACATACATCTTCATACAACATGACACAATTACAGGACCAAACAGTAGATTATAAGCATAGTGTAGAGCACAATGTTTTGATCTCTAATTTTTCACATGGGATATGGCATGATAGATCATATCACATGTGGTTATATAGATTACCATATTATACATACACATCACTCACATACCATATTTGGGGGTATGTCATAGATGTTCCTATTCTTCATCATCTAGGATTATATAAATTAGAATGGCAAGGTGTGAAATTATCTTCTTACAAATTTACCAGAGTTTTATATTACACCTAGATATACCCAAGTTATTACCAGGTTGGACCATATAACCATCTACAATGGTTGGTCCATAGCATTACCAAGACCCAAGCTACACAAGTTTGTGTAGGGTAGAGGACATACATTGGTTTTGGGCCTTCAAGCACTTCATAGTTCTAGTTCATATTCTTAAAAGTGGGGGAATGACATATTTTTCTCTTAAAAGTATATGGATTATATGCACACACTCCATATTATATGAGTTTATGTGAGATAGAGGGTAGACATTAGTTTTAGAACTCTGAGCATTTCTCATTTTCAGCCAGATTCAACACAGAGGCCAAGCATTATGCTCATTCTCCATGATTACATTAATTCCATAACTATTTGGTGCTTTGTTTACTTCTCTAGTCAAGAAGTGAGTTGGACCCTTTTTCAACACACTTATCTTCACACAGGTAGGTTCAGGTACACATTTTATTTTCTTTCTTCTACTCTTGTAATTCATTTTTTTATACAACTAGAATAAAAGGGGGGAAATATACACCCTAAATTATTCAATCAACCACACATATCGTGTCTTTTCATATTCCTTTCACATAAGATTTTGATTGGAGAATATGGGCCTTGTTCACATTAACCATGTCTTTATTTTACTTATATTGGTCTTGTTTATTGCTTTTATCACCACTCTATTATCTCAATCAACTAAATTATACGTATAAAAATCTAAAGACTTGGTTTTTGTTAGTTCCAACCTAGTTTTTTGAGTCCTAGATCATAATTTTTTTAGGACTATAGCACTCGATGCTCTTGTCGTTTTTGGCATTATTGTCCAATGATCATTTTTTATTGCTTAATAGGTCCTAAACCCTTATTATCCCCTCCCTTAAGTTTTATTTTGATTTTTGATGTCATCTAATGTGAATAAAGCTCCAAAATTTGAAATGAAGAGTCTCTTATATAAAGGACTTCACAAGGTATTTCATATCTAGCACTTACTACTTTAGCACATTACATAATTAAAAATTAATCAATAGTATAACTCAACATTCTACATCACACATAAATTTGCATGATTGATCAAGGAAAGGCCTAGGTTAAGTTCATTATTTCATCTATTTTGCACATTGATTATGCATGTTTCCTAAGGGAGAACTACATTTGATCTAAGACCCTAGCTTGAGGGTTAATGTAGGTAGTGATCAGGACAACAAGGGATCTAGATCATGCAATAATTCTTACCTTAACCTAAATTTACCCCTTTTTATTTTGATGTATTTTTTGTTTTTATGTGTGTAGATAGATTTAGGGTTTGGAGATTGAAATGGACTTACAACAAGTTATATTGACTTCTAGCCTCCAAATTTTTTTACACAAGCTCACACTGAGGTAATGAAAAAAATCCAATAAGCTCAAATCCCTTGGAAAAAAATGGTAGAGGTGTAATAATTATCATTTACATACCTATCCACTTTTACTTCCCCTATGCAATCATAAAATGAAGGCCACATCTAGATTCCTGACAGTGTCCCAGTCCTGTACCTCAATTACTAGGTCTTGAATCATTCATTTTTGCCCATTTTTGGATAGGTTTATTTCTCTTCCTCATGTAAATTAATTGATACAAATATATATTTTACCCTATTAAAATATATTTTTTCCCTTACTCAAGAACCTTATTATTCAAAAAATAAACACTAGTTTTACAAAAAAAATAAAAAATTATCACTTAAGGGGGACCTATAGATTTTGTGGCATGGGTAATTGTATTTGAAAGTGTTCATGTGTTCTTCGTTTTATATGGAGAAGTGTCAAACAGGTAAATGGGTCTTCATAGGACCTAAAAGGTGACTTAAGCCCATTTGAAAGAGGGTTTGCTAAAAGGTGACTCATGTTAGATGCCTTAAGCGTAAAGGCATGTGGTGTAGTTGAAAAGAAAGGTTGTAGACATGATAATAATAATAATAATAATAATAATAATAATAATAATAATAATAATAATAATAATAATAATAATAATAATAATAATAATAATAATAATAATAATAATAATAATAATAATAATAATAATAATAATAATAATAATAATAATAATAAATACTCTATAAAATGTGAAACCAAATGTGATGGTTTATATGCTTGTGTGAGATACCTATGAGAAGAGGTGGATGTGAGAGTTGAAGAGCAAAGGAAGGAAGGAAAGGGTGTGTGCCCAGTGGATGAGTTATATAGAAGAGTAGGTTGATGACTATGTGTATGACTTGTAGGTAATGTTTATGATGCCAAGGATAGTGATCTTAGAGGTTTGAAGATTGAGGATGAGCGAACATGTCTAATGTGATCTAAAAGGTGGTTTTGCATGTTTCTGACTATATGCAGAGTTGATTAGATATGATATACATTGAGTTTCCATAAAATTGGTAGGAAATCAGTGTTTAAGAGATGTTCATTTCATAGGTATTGGGAGGGTGCTCAACATCTAAGTTAGAAGGACTTAATCAAATGGTGGTCAAAAGGACTTGATCATCTTAGGGGTAGGTGCTCCTTGTGAAATAGGTGTTTCACTAAAGCTGGTCAGAAGGATTTGACCAAAAAGTGGTCAAAAGGACTTGATCATCTTAGGGGAAGGTGATCCTTATGAAACAAGTGTTTCACTAAATTCTAGTCATAAAGGCATGATCATTCTCATGTTTTCTCACTTCTTATAAGATAAGCAATCCATGTGTTTGTAGGCTTGAGAGTGGGTTTTATGATCCAAGAGGGTTTCCCACATAGATCTTATGTTGTGTTTATGTTCTTACATTATCCTTTGATTCATTATTAATAATGACTTGTATATTTTATGAATGCTTGTGACAATTAATTAAGGGTTTTAAAGGATAGGAATTGAAGTTGAAATATCTTACATCATTGATTCACCATCCCCCCCTTTTCAGTGATTTTACCTCTAACATTGCAATGGATGGACTTAAGTACAAATGCATGACAAGGAACAACATGATGATGACCTTTTTAGCATAATTTATTGATATAAGGCAACAATAGTTAAAAAGAAATAAATAGGAAAAAAATCAAATAAATAAACACGTAAATAGGAAAAAAAAAACAATAAAAATGTCTTGTCATTGACCAAGTCAAGATTCAAGTGTGAAGGATCAAATATAGTGATAATGGAATGGTACTTGAAAGTAAGGATACATGCAAGGGGAGGACACATCCCAAGGTGGATGGAATCATTGGAACCAATAATGAATCTACCTTAGTAGGGTGGATTTGGGAACAACACATCTAAACAGTTGCTAACATGAGTGGCTCAATGAGCATTTAAGGATAATGACTAGATTTAAGACAATAATTTTTTTTGAATTTTGTGGATTTATATATCTCATGGATATTTTAAGCCTTTTTCTAATGTTTAGAATTTTGTAACTTTATATCTCTCCTAAAGATTGTAAACCTTATTATAATTAGTAGATATTGTAGACTATTTTGATGATTTTTTGGCTTTTAGACTCTCAACTCAATGGAGGATTAAGATATGTAGAATATTTTAACTCATAAAATGATGATATTATGGGAATGATAATTGTTATAAATAAAATTTTCACCCTAATAAGGTCTACTATAGCCTCCTTCAATTTTATGTAACATGGAAACATCTCTCAAGTTGTGGGTGACCTATGAGAGATATGAGTCTTTAGATTGAAGGAATAGCTCCCTTACACCACACCTAAAATTAACCGTTAATATACTAATTGGTAGGAAAAGGGATATAAGAATATTAACACTAACTTAACAAAGGTCATTCACTAAGATTAACTCCACAAGACTACTTGAACTTGCACTATGAAAGGTAATTGGCAAAACAAATCTCAACACCCAAGGTTCTCGTAGAAATAGTGTTTCAACATGAAGGTAAGATGAAATGTATTTATAAAAGTACATGAATAGTAGGTTTTATCATAGACACTAATACTCTTCCTTACACTTAAAGACACACAAAACAACTATCTACAAATGATGTGACTTGTTAGAAGGTAGATTACTTGCAAAAATCATGAAAGAATGAGATGAACACAAGGAGAGATAACTATCACTTGCCATTGAACCATGAACTACTTCACACACTTAAACAAGAATTTGAGAACTTAAAACCAGATTTAAATATTTTAATCAAAGGAAAATTTAGATTATAAATTATTGGGGATTTGCATACTAGATGTGGATGCATTACAAGGCCAAAAGTGGCATCTTATATAGATAATTGAGGAGGGGGAATAGAAGAAGAAGAAGATTACCAAGTGACCACATGGAAGTTAAAAACAAGATGGAATTATAATATATTTATATGGGTCCTTAAGGACATATGTCTATCCTCTAAAGATGCTCTATCATCCAAGTGGTATGATAATTGAAAACTTAGCTTGACACTGATGAGGTAACACAGAGTCTGTACACTATAAAATCAATAGCATACTCGATAAATATTTTAACACAATAATATATTTTCACACTATATTATTTCTTCTCCATTAATTTAATTCAAACACATTATAAATATATAGGATTTTGATTCCTATAATAAGGGATTCCAGATCCCTACAAAATCTCTCCTAAAAAACCTCCAAATCTCTTAAATATTAATCGTGATATATTGTTTACTATTAAAAATATATTCAATCAAGACAATAACAAACTATACCTATAAAATCATTAATCATGAAATAATTTAAATTATAATAATAATTTTACTAGATATTAATTTGTAACATTCACCCCCTTAACATTATTATTACTAATCACACCCCCTTAATCTAAACATGGGGAGAATATCATCATGCATTGCATCTGAATTTATGACTATGTGATTTTTCCAAGGATCACAAATCTAAAAAATGGTTTTTCTATGGCTAACAAAAAACCAATAATGGTTTTTCCCATGGCTTACAAACAATCAATGATGGTTTATCCCATGGTTAACCACCAACTAAGTGGTTTTGTTGGTTTACCACAAACCATGTCATGTATGCAAGTACATATTTAATTCCCATCATTTTCTAACATAGAGGGATTAAAAAATTAAATAATTCTTAGTCGAAAAATAATTTCACTTCTATTCTTATTTAGTTACCACACAAAGAAAGAAAGCAAACATACTACATATAACTAAAAAAAAAGTCACCACATCATTGGTGACTGATGAGAGGTCACTAAAAGACCTCCAACTTCGTGTGCCTTCATGCTCCAATATTTACACTACTTACTCAACTGGTATCTCGATGGAGCTCATTTGCATAAATTTTGTGAGGAGAAATCCTCGCACAATTCAGACATTATGTATAAGTAAAAATACATCTGTGAGATAAATATTTTTATATTTTATAGTTTTTGATAATAACTCTATATGACACGTAATCCTAAATGAATTTGACTTTTTTGACATATAAACACATTGAATTTTTTGACAAACATAATTTTGACATGAAAACATTAAAACATAAAAGACTTAATAACTATAAGCCTAAATGATTTTTCTTTTCTTTTTAAATTGATAATTTGTCTATGACATATAAATTGAGACCCAATGACTTATCACTAAAAACCTAAATTTAAATTTACATTATTCACACCAAAAATAACTATTGGAAAAAAACTAATACTAGAAAACTAAAAAGACATGAATTAACTAAATTTTCAAATCTATTTACCAAAAAACTTAATATAAACCTATAAACAACTATATGACTCATTAAAAAAAGTAAGACTCACCGATATTAAATGAACTTATTTAACTACATTGAGATATATGAATGGATTTCACATGGGCAGTAGTGAAGGATGGATACATGCATTAATAGGTCTGAGTGCAAATACAGATTGGTTGAATGAAAGTGAATGTTATTTAAAATGATCTATATTATTGGGGATTGAGCTAAGGTTCATTTAAGTGTAACAAAGACCTTGAGAAATATTATATCAGACTGTAGAATTATGACTAGAAAATACACTATTGACTCAAATGGTGTAGGACAAAACATGAAATCGTAGGTGGAAAGTATTATACTAGTCAAGACTATGATTGAAATCAACTAGAAGAAATGGCAAACCAATGTAGAATAGATCTAAAAGATGGGTATGTCATGCATTAAGATCAACTACGTTGGATCCTGACATATGAATATTAGGAATCATGAACTTCTATATGGATAGAACACCATCACCAAAATTAAGCAAGGTTGACTCTTTGATTGGTGCACATAATAAGGATGCAAGAATTAGTCATAAGAGCCTTCAGTGTTCATTAGGATCTATGAAAGAATCTAAAAACATCTAACATTGAATGTCACCATGTGCCTCATACACATAAATTGCCAATGGAAAATGCTTGAATGATGGTTGGAATTCAAGTAGTTCAAATACAAGTACCAGTCATGATACTACAATGTAGTCTATGAGAATACAACCCACAATCTAGGCTAAGTTTTTATCCTTGTATCCTATTTATAAATACATAGTTTAGAATAGATTCACTACAATTACATAGAGTAAAGTGTTGAGCCTTAACATTCTCAACTCATCTAGACACATATCTCTCAAATAAGTGTATAATTTCCTTTAAAGAATCTCATGGCTAGAACCACCTCCTATGAGGTAACACAAATTTTGTACATAATTAAATCAATATAATACTCTTGAAATGTTTTAACACAATAATATATTCTCATGCTATATTATTTTTGCTCTATTAATTTCATTCAAACACATTACAAATATATAAGAATCTAATTCCTTTAATAAGGGATTCTAGATCCCTACAAAATCTCTCCTAAAAAACCTCCAAATCTCCTAAATATTAATCGTGATATATTGTTTACTATTAACAATATATTCTATCAGGCTAATAACAAACTATACCTATTAGTAAATTATTACTTTTGTAATAATTTATATTAAAATAATAATGTTAGTAGATATTAAATCATAACATTAACCCCTTTAACATTATTATTCCTAATCACACCCCCTTAATCTGAACATGGGGAGAATATCATCTTGTACTACATTTGAATTTAGGACTGTGTGATTTTTCTAAGGATCACAAATATGAAAAATAGTTTTTCCATGGATAACCAAAAGCTAATTATGGTTTTTTCCATAGCTTACTAACAACCAATGATGTTTTATCCCATGGCTAACCACGAACCAAGTGGTTTTATTGGTTTCTAACGAACCATGTCATGTATGCAAGGGCATATTTAATTCACATCATTTTCTAACTTAGAGGGATTACAAAAATAAACAATTCTTACTCAAATAGGAATTGCACTTCTATTTTTATTTAATTACCACACAAAGAAAGAAATCAAACACACTATACATAATTGAAACAAAAGTCACCATATCATTGGTGCGGCCCCATCTTTGGCAACTGATGAGAGGTCGCTAAAAGACCTCCAACATCTTGTGCCTCTTTTCTCCAATATTTCCACTGCTTACTCAGTCGATATCTTGATGGAGCTCATTTGAATGAATTTTCCAAGGAGAATCCCCCCCCCCCCCCCCACAATTCGAACATTGCGTACAAGTGAAAATGCATTTGTGAGATAAATATTTTTATATTTTATAATTTTTGACAATAAATCTATATGACACCTAAGCCTAAATGAATTTGAATTTTTTGACAAACATAATTTTGACATAAAAACATTAAAATATATAAGACTCAATAACCATAAGCCTAAATGATTTTTTTTTCTTTTTAAATTGACAATTTGACTATGACATATAAATTGAGACCCAATGACTTATCACTAAAAACCTAAATATAACTTTAGATTATTGACACCAAAAATAAATATTATAAGAAAAAACTAATATTACAAAACTAAAAAGACATGAATTAACTAGATTTTTACATATATATACAAAAAAACTTAATATAAACCTATAAACAACTATATAACTCATTAAAAAAAGTAAGATTCAATGAATTTAAATGAACTTATTTAATTACACTAAGATATATGTATGGCTTGCACATGGGCAGTGATGAAGGACGGATACATGAATTAATAAGTATGAATACAAATATAGATTGCTCCAATGAAGGTGGATGTTATTAACAATAATATATATTACTGGGGATTCAGCTAAGCTTCATTGAAGTGTAACAAAGACCTTGAGAAATATTATATCAGACTATAGAATTTTGACTATAAAATGCACTATTGACTCGAATGACATAGGATAAAACTTGGAATGGTGGGTGGAAAGCATTATACCATTCAAGACTGTGATTGGCATCAACCAAAATAAATGGCAAACCAATGTATAATGAATCTAAAAGATGTGTATGTCATGCATTAAGATTATCTACATTGGATTCAGATGCATGAAGATTGGGAATCATGAACTTCTATATGGATAGAAAACCATTACCAAAATCAAGTGAGGTTGACTTTTTAATTAGTGTGCAGAATAGGGATGAAAGAATCAGTCAAAAGAGCCTTCAATGTTCATCAAGATCTATGGAAAAAGTTAAAAACATCTAAAATCGTATGTCACCATGTGCCTCATGCACATAAAATGCCAACAAAGAATGTTTTAATGATGGTTGGAATTCAAGTAGTTCAAATGTAGGTAAAAGTCATGATATTACAATGTAGTCTATGAAAATACAACCTATAATCTACATTGAGTTGATATCTTTGCATCTTATTTATAAATACGTATTCTAGAATAGATTCAATACAATTACATAGATTAAAGTTTTGAGCCTTAACATTCTCAACTCAACTAGACACATATCTCTTAAAGAAGTTTATGGTTTCCTTTAAAGACTCTCATGGCTAGAACCACTTGCTCTGATACTAGATGATGATGTAACATAGATTCTGTACATAATTAAATCAATAGCATACTGAATAAATATTTTAACACAATAATATATTCTCACACTATATTATTTTTTATCTATTAATTTCATTCAAACACATTACAAATATATAGGACTTTGATTCCTATAATAATGGATTCTAGATCCCTACAAAATCTCTCCTAAAAAATCTCCAAATCTCCTAAATATTAATCATGATATATTGTTTAATATTAATAATATATTCAATCAAGCCAATCATAAACTATACCTATTAGTAAATTATTACTCATGTAATAATTTATATTATAATAATAATGTTATTAGATATTAATTTGTAACAAAAACCTTACACAACTCTTCAAAATTGCCCTTCTTTGCATATGAGAAGTGACAAATGGATATTTTCATCATAAATTCACCATGATATGATTTAATAAATATAATTTTACACCTTTAATTCATTTATAAACTCCTTTTGTTTGACATTTTAGTGTAGATCATCATTCATTTCCCTAGGTGTCTTGAAACCTCTTCATCTCTCATGCCTAGCCTTGTCCAAATGGCTCAAAACTTGAGTTCATATTATCTAACGAATTTAATCTCCATAAAAGGAATTAAAATACCTTATCATAGTTGAATAAATCAATTTTAATTATTGGAACAACTCTTAAGAATCTATTTTTCTCTTGAAGTTCTCATTATACATCTTTTCCTTGTATCCCTAAAAACTTGTAAACTTCGTTATGTAGGATAGTGCATAGATAGTAATAAAAAAATAAAGGAATATTTGAGAACCCAATATGGATTTAAACCCCATTCCAATTTTTAGGTCTTGAGAGTGAGTGTAAGTGTCTTTTTTTACCTTTCTCTCTCCTCAATTATGCCTTAGTTCAGCGTCCTTGCCTAGAAACCTAATATTCTACTCCATATCTTTGTCACAAATGTGAAACCATATAAAATCATGTTATTATATTTAAATATAAAATAAAAAACCTATATGCCAAATTTAAGGCCATGAGACCCTATGAAAGTGTGAGAACCATGAAATGGCCTTGAAACCTAGTCTCATTTTAGGACTATTTGAGACTGCCTTGAAAAATGAGTTTTGTTTGATCACTTATAGAATGTATAAAACAAAATTTTTGGGTTGAATAGATTAAATAAATCCCAAAGTAACTATTCAAATGTTTTTCAAGTCTCCAACTATTCACAACCCTACAAGATACAAAAAATCCTTAAAAAATAATGTATGTAATGCAGTTTGTACGGTTGCAAGTATAAATGAAGTACCTCCAGAGAATATAATTAAATTAATAAACAATACCTAAGATGTTTCAAGGTAAATTAAGGTAATTTAATGTGATTTAAATTCTCATTTCTCTGAACTGGTCATTATTAGGGTTTTAGGAGGGTTTTATGCATGTTTTACTCCTAAGGAATATTCATAAAGAATAGATCATCTTTCTTTATCCTAATGCCAAATTATTTTAGTTATGGGACCCATAAAACACCTATAAAACACAATTTTATCCCATTAAAAACCTTATGATATATATGAGTACAAGATGGTGTCTTTTAGGTTAGAAGTAGGCCATTAGAGAGGAGTCTGAGCTCTAAAGCTTTATTCATGAAGGTGATGGACCTAAACCAAAAACTGATGCCATGAAATTTAAGTATGGGGAAATTTATATCTCCTATTAAATAAATTTATTTCCATGCATTATTTTCATGATATTACCAATTGAGAGAAAACTAGTTTGAAGTTACAGTCACCCATTTGAGGAACTCGAGGTGGTCTCAAGAGCCTAGATGGAACTTTTCCTGCTTTTCCCTTATTTTTAATGACTCTTAAAGGTATATAATATCATATATAAACTTATCAAGACATTCAAATCATCATTTCACATCCAAAAATACATTTGTCTCATGAATGTACTTGTGGTCTGTGTGTTTTGTCATAGTCTTGTTAGGTCTAGACAAAACTTAACATCAATACATCCTTTATGATGGGTATGCGAGTTATATGGGGTTATATAATTGTCATGAAACCAATTAATAATGATTTTATCTCCCATATACCTACTTTCCTCATTATAAACAAGCAACTTTCTTTTATCAAGGTAGGTGGGCCTATGTATTTTCTTGTTGACTATGTATGCAGGTGTTTAAGTAAACTTGTCTTGACTAGCCTCATTGGTTATTCAATCATACTTCCTTTGA
Source organism: Torreya grandis (assembly GCA_037957365.1). Classification (NCBI taxonomy): domain Eukaryota; kingdom Viridiplantae; phylum Streptophyta; class Pinopsida; order Cupressales; family Taxaceae; genus Torreya; species Torreya grandis. The sequence goes on along the minus strand of JARHVA010008905.1, from coordinate 287,885 downwards.
TATTAATATGAACATATTGACTTATTTTTTTACCTGAGATATACTTCAATTCTTAATTTATACACTCTACCCTTTCCTAATGCTTAGAACCAATTCGTTCCTCTTAGAAACCTATAGGTGCTCATGAACTATGTATGTGGGGTTTATATAAGTTGATTTGATCATATTTTATACATTTTATACCTGGAAATTTTGATTTCCAAATTTCTAATAGAATGTTTTCATCTATTCCTAAAAACCCAAACCAATCACTATGCATTTTATCTTCTCTTCAAGCCTATAACCTATCTACTTACCAAAGTAACCTATAGGTGGTCATAGGATAGTCTGACTACATGTTTTGGGTTTTAGGACATTAATTTATAATCAATGATCATCTTAATTACTTTTTTACACTATTTGGAGTTTACAAACTCCTTAAAATGTACAAAACATGACATCTTTCCAAGCACACATTTTTATATATTGCTTTCATGCCTTCATAAGGTGTGGCTATAGGTGTTTATTAGACGAGAGTTTGAACATGAACCTTTAAATTTAATTTATAAAATATACCATGTCACTTTGAGAGGATTTAAACTTCATAGGATTTCATTTACACTATACTACAAAGTCTGTTGAAAATTTTATGGAATTTTCAAACCCCTGCTCTATCGCTTCATATGCAGACCTATGTAGAAGCATTAGGCTTGTGAACTCAGTATTCTTAAATATTTATTGAATTAAAAGTGGTTTAGGTTCCTTAAATGGTATATTTTATCTCTCATAATTTCATGAGTTATTCATTTATATCAATCTTCTTCATATGATTATTGATTTATATCCAAACTAAGGACCTACATGTTTATACATGTTAGTCTGCCTTTTGCCTGGATGACTACCAAGGATAACTTATTAAGTCTTGAATATTAGGGATTTTATCAAATATTTACCAATTTATTATCATCTATATTAATATATTGTAGACCTATGACTAAGTATTGTCATCCTCAACATTTGAATCATAGTTCATATAAGCCTATGTATATAGTCATCTTGTATGTAAAGTTTGTGCATAGAGGTTAGGTATCTTCATTATGATTTTAATGATATAATTGGAGTATATAAAGGTAATACAAGTTATTATGAGTATATTTCACCATTAGTGATGGATTTAACTCTTCAAAATGTAACCTTAGACTTAATGAATGCTCACATATAGGTCTACAAACTTGTAGGTGAATGAAACTTGTTTAAAGCTCTAATTGGAGGGTGCATTGAGTTTCATGCTCCTTTATTTATTTTAAAAATTATTTAATAATTATATTATATTTTTATATTTTTTATATTCATTACCAATTGGTCAAAGATTGCATTTAGACATGTAGTAGACCATTTGTGATAGAGATCATGCTTTCAAAGACCAAGACATTTGGAGACTACATAAAAAAGGATCACATTCCAATTGAGAGAACATGAATATTATGAAATTGAGGTATCCTACATTAAATATTAGGATATTTTAAATCCTTAAGATGAAAAACATCTCGAACAAACCAAAATAGACTTACAATAGGATGATATGCTCACACACTTAAGACACCTTTCTCCTTTGAAAAAAAACCATGAAGTTTAATTTATTGATGGAAATAACATGAAAATGGTCATTTTATCCTCTAAAATCACTCCAAAAAACCATTCTCCTTCATCAAATTATAGCATGAAGAAACATGAGCAAAACCAGACCCTGTTTGAATGGACAAGGCATAGTTACCTGCTATCACTCTTAGAAATTTAAAAAAAAGTAGGGTACATGATTATGAAAACCAATGCATATATATTAAATATTATTATGACTCCTAATAGTGTCCAAAATTTTATCTCTCAAATCTCTCTCTCTTGGCCATACCATGCATTTGATTTTTGCCTTTATGAGCTTATGAAGGTAGTGATAGAGGAGAGAGAGTGTCTGATGCATCTTCAAGTCTTGAAACTTGATCCAAATATTTAAATTGACTTTTGGAAGTCCAACATACCATCTGAAACCATTTTTACCTACAATTATATCTTACATGGTTGTGTAAGTGCCCAAAAGTGCTTATAAAGAGGTATTTTGCTTAGTTTAGGAATCAAATAACATATTTTTTAGGTTATAACCATTCCTTGACCCATGTATAGCATGAATTATGTTAGGATTCTTATTGAAACATTTTAATTTGAATTTGATATGTACAAATCCTCAAAAATAGGCCAAAAGGTGACCAAAATGACATTTTAGTAGATAAGAACATAATAAAAAGGTTAATAAATGATATTATGACCTTAAATAAACATTAAAAACCTATTATAATGACTCTAAACAATGTCATGACCTTGGAAAAAATAATACTCATATATAACCCCTAAGACTAGATAAATTTATATGAGACTAAATCTTATACCAAGCTAAAAAAGGATAAATATGACCATATGGAGACCATTTAGGACCATAACAAGACCATATACAAGTTTTGATAAACATATGAAAAGTTTCAACCTAAAGGGGTTGAGCATTTTTAAGTTGGGGTAAAATTTTGGTCAATAGTAACTCTCAAAATAGTGAGAGTGTGGCTTAAGATGCTATCAAAACCATGAGAGCATGGAATAAGGGTGCTCATGCTAACCTCAAAAATTGAGCACTTATTACATAGTCTAAATGGGCTTCAGGTCAATGTAGTTCCTCTTATAGAATTGAGAATAATAATGAATGAAGGACTAATGGATAATGTTGGATAATAATGGATGATAATGAGGGAAAGGACTAGGAGTCTCCAAAGACCATGTCATATAACCAAATGTGTCTATTCATCAAAGTTCTATGCCCGTAATAGGTCAATAGGTTTCCCAAAATAGGTCTCAATATATCTTCCATGTTTGTAACAAGGTCAAGACAGGAAGACTAATAGTCACAATAAGGTGGTTTGGGTTGAATAGGAGTGAATGGCCAAAATGTTAAGAATGGTAATGAATTATAGTGGCCAAAATGGCTTGAAAAAAATGGTCTATAATCTAATCTATAATGAGTATGAAGCCAATGTTGTAACATATATTAAGGTATGTTAATTGTAAATTTAATGTTGACTCAAGTGGATATGATATAAGTGTATAACCAATGTTGAAATATCCACTATGTATGTTAATTCTGAAGTTAATTCTAACTCAAGAGGTTCTAAACCTGACATTAAGATGGACATTTATTATAGTTCTAATAGAACCTGATTTTGATGTGAATGTGTCTATAAAGAGGGTATATTGAATTTGATTTTCCACAAGTACCTTTTTCACTTCTCACTTGGAAATTAAGGCTTTGGGATAGAGGAAATTTCTAAAATGGGGAATGTTTGGCAATGGACAAATAATGTGTTTTTGCTCAATAATAGTGGGCTCTTCAAAGATAAGCTCATCAAAGATCTGAACTTTGTCAAATATAATTCCATCTTCAAATACAGGTGGACTAATAATGGTTTGGGTTTGATTAAGGATGGGTGATTAGACAAGAATTCCAAATATGGGTGGATTTTGTCAACATTACTTTGGAAGTGGATGCATTTGATTATGCTTGGGAAGGGGGTCATGACATATCTTGATCAAGTAGTTATCAAACATAGACATACTTGGGTATTCAATAGATAATGGACCATAGATGGGAAATGATTAGCTTAGTTGTAACTCTAAAAGTGGATTATATATTAGACAAGTAGACAAGTAATTGTCAAATAAAGTAACATCTAGAGAGGTCTCTAAAGCAACCATGAGCTGATTAACAAAGATTTGTCCATCTTATTGAACATAAGAAGTGATGATGTGGATATGTTTGGGTAGGTCTACAAGTTATCCCTTCATCACCAATATTTCCTTTTTTTGAACTAGGGTATATAATCGGTCTAGAGGTAAATTAGGTGATAGTTTAACTCTATTTACTATAAGTTATAAAATGATATCATTCTTATATTGTTTTAATAGGGTGTCATCCAATCAGTTTCAAACACCATAGACCAAGATGGAAGAAAGGATTCTCCCAAGTAAGGATACATGCAATGGGATTGGTCTTGGATGGATTGTCCCAAAGAGGGTGGTCTTGGTCTTGGTAGAATTGGCCAAAATAGGGTGGTCTTGGTATTTTAAATTGACCTCAAGAGGGTAGTTTTGGTCTTTGAAATGGCCCAAATAGGGTGGAATTGGTCTTTGAAATTATCCCAAATAAGGTAGTCTTGGTATGATTCAAATGAAAGAAAATATGGATGACATGACTTTGTCTTTCCAAACTAACAGTTGTGGGAGATTGAATGATAATCCAATAAGTGGTTATATTTGGCATGCGGTGCACTAAAAATAATCTAATTTATTCCAAAAAGACATAATTTGGTATTGTTCTAATGGTTTGGCTTTGAAGTTGATTTTGGTCAAAGTTCACCTAATTAGAAGTAGAATTATAATTTGGTTCAAGACAAACCTAATCAGATTAGAGTGGCTTGGAATGTAGTTCAAGACAAACTAGATTGGAATTGAAATGTTGTTCAAGATGAATCAGATCATAATTAGAATGGTTTGGCACATGGTTTAAGAAAACTTATTTTGGTTTTGAGTAGCTTGGTAGAGAATTGGTTTGGCATGTGATTTAAGAAGAACCAAATTTAGATTTGATTGACTTGGTACATGTTTCAAAATGAACCTGATATGGAATGGAATTTATCTTTGACTATCTTGGTATATACTTATATAATCCAAGACATGATAGTTTTAATCATGTATTTATATCCTCATCTACCAATGTTGTGCCAAACAAGGTTTCACATCTAAATGAAAAGATATAACAATAAACATCTCAAACAAGTAATTCAAAAATTCAGCAAAAGGGTACTAAGATTCCAAATGAAATCTTAAGAGAAATAGTTTGAGATAAAGTGATAAAATTACCTCGACATCCTATACACAAATCTAATCATTAATTTGCATATCATATAATGCATGAGCATTATATAGATTATTGTTTTGTATTGAAGAAAAGAATACAAAGTCTCAAAGGTAGTGGTGATAAAGCAATAAAACCACTCATATTAGTAGTACCTTTCTTAAAACACAAATGCCAAAATAACAAATGTGAGTACCAAAGAAAAATTTAGAGAAAAAATAATTGTAAATATCAAACATAGGTTAAGAAAAGGTTCAAAAAGAAAAATCAAGTCAAGAAAAGGATACAAAATTAGCTCTTAATAATGATACTCAATTTTTGAAACAATATACTTTTGGAATGAAATATTTGCAAAATTTGGGTTATCATGGTCAAGTATTAGGAAAACATTCCCAAGGCATCACTCATCATATTTTCACATATGATCAGAATGAACATCAAGGCTTGGGATATATTCGGAATACTAATACAAATCATTCAAATATATGTTACCAATATAAAATATCAAGAACCTATAAATGAAAATGAGGTACACAAGGAATAATTCCACAAAGAACAAGAAATGCATCAAAAAGATGATTCAAAACAAAAACACTTACAAATGCAATAATTGGAAAAAGAACAAAAGTTTCCAACTAAAATTCAAGAGAATCAAACAAACTTTCTCAAATGAGGGATTTTAAAAAAAGAGTTCAAAAATAAAGAGACACTTGAAAAATTTAATGTACAAAATAAGGATATAATAGAGGGAACTACAATCCTTTCTTCAAATCAGGCCAAATTCACTACTCATATAGATGGTAAACAATATTTAGATGAATAATTTAGTAAACTATGTTCTAATCCACTCGGTAACCTACCACACAATCTATTTATATATGTAGGACCTGATACATATCAATTTAATCCATCATTGACAAATGAGAAACTAAATTTGGATAAATGTAAATCAAAGATACCAAGTACAAATTTTTCAATAGAATGATACAATTTTTGATTCCACTATGCACACATATGACACATCTCATTCAAGATAGGTTATACATATACCATTTCTTGATTATTATTATTATCATATGTATGGGATCATATGATAGTATTTCCATTCAACAATTTTAAAATACCAAAAAAATAAAAATAATATACAAAAATACAAAAAAACATTCTTAGCATAAACGTGTTCTATTGGCTCCTTAGCATCTATGTGTTAGTTATATATTGATGGATAACATACTAGTTACTTATACATACATCCATGTGTCACATTTATATTTTACTTTGATACATGCACAAATATAGATGATATATTCCTAATTGAGGCATTGGGCCTTCCATATACTCATGTCATGTGAACATTAGGATCATCCATCTTCTTTGATCTTGATACTCACAAGTTATATGGCTTGATGATCATCTTTCACTATCATGATTGAGATCATATGTACTTAGACATTATCCATGATTACATATTTATAGGGTAATTGATATTCTATGCACTTGACATTTTTTTTCCTAACACATTTTATCCATGGGTTACTATGACATGTTTATTTTGGTTTCTTGTGATTCTATTTATGCACGTTCTTGAGTGTCTTGTCTTGCTATTATTTTTTTGATTTAAGCATTTGAATATGTTCCCTTATTTTCATCTCTCATGCCTATGTGTTCCTTATTTTACATTTGAATATGTAATTATTTATTGTATGGACATTTACATATGCCATTCTTTTTTTTATGGACATTTGAGTAAGTCATGTCCCTTTGATTGTGTGGCATTTCAACATTCCCCTTGTTTGTGGTCTCTTTGGACCATTGCCTTATGAATTTATTTTGAGTGTTCTTATGTATGTGTTTATTTTATTTTTTTGATTCTCCTAATTACTACCTAGATGTTTCCATGATATTTACCATGTTATATTATATGCTACATGGCTTAGTCAAATTTATATGGCTATCTTATCCCTTTGAGTTGAGGTACCCACCAGTTTCTATTGTTACCTCACCTAGAGGGGGCCATATCAGTGGGGGAATGTCATATAGGCATGGCTTTGACACAAATTATATTTGTATATTCAGTGGGGGCATGCCATAAATACATGGCTTTCACACATTCATAGTGTTCAAATTCAGTGAGAGCATGTTTTTAAAGCATGTTCTCCACACTTGGCATAGTTTTGACATTCAGTGGGGGCATGATTTGGAGGCATGTTTTGCACACTTATTTAGTATTAAGTATCTCCAAATTACATTATGGGAATGTTTGGAAACATATTGTCCACACTTGTCATAGTTTTAAGATTCAATGGGTTATGCTTTGGAAGCATGTTCTCTACAATTATTCAGTGTTTGACATATTTAGGTTTAGTTTGGGCATGTTTTAGAAATATGCCCTTAATATTGGTACTTATATAATTTTTCATATTCCTCCATATATATTGGGGACATTTTTTGGATTCATGTTCTCCACACTTACATAATTTATGAATGGCCAAAACACATAGCTATGTGATTCAAATTCATAATTGTGGCATAATGATCTACGCTAGTACCATTATTATACATAGTTTTAGCATGAGACATATCTAAGGTAAATTTTTAATGTTCACCTAATATTAAAAAAATCTAAATAAATTTTAGATTTCAAAACTCTTATATAGACAATTACCATATCATGGTCTTTTACATACAAATACCCCATCAGACTTTTATGAATTTTATTGAGACAATCTAATGCAGTAGTTGGTTTAGTTTTTGGTATGGTTGAGGTGATTAAATCACTTAGTTTTTCCAATTTTTTAGATTGGAATTTATTATATTATCTAGCTTCACCAATTTCTAAGTATTACTGGGTTTCACAATTGAGTTATTCTCAACTTCTAGGTGTAAACTCACCTTTTCTCCAAGGTTGGGGGACTGTGCATTCCAATCTCTCTCTCTCTCTCTCTCTCTCTCTCTATATATATATATATATATATATATATATATATATATATATATATAATTGATTTTAAAATATATATCATTATAAGGCTCTAAAACTGAGATTAGGAAAATTATAGATAAATCTATAAAGTTCATATATATATATATATATATATATATATATATATATATATATATATATGAACTTTATAGATTTATCTATATTTTTCCTAATCTCAGTTTTAGAGCCTTATAATGATAAATATATTCAAATAAATTTTTGATTAGGTAAGACAATTCCATAGACACATAAGTGCACTCCCAAAAATTTCTCTTTAAATTTCAAAAGTTTCAATACTTTTAGTTCCAAATTATATGCACTAAATATACAATGTAACATGCTCTCAGCTGTAGATCATTCACTAATAGAGCACTCAAGTTGGGTTCATTCAAAAATAAGGTGTGTTATACATACCCACGTATGCATTACTTTCTTTTAAGCTAGATGTTTCATTATTAGATTTAATAGGGAGAAAATTTAGACACTATTTATGGATTATGTAGCACCTCAGTCTTGTACATTTGGCAAACTCAGATGTGGTTATTCATCTCAGTTCTAAACCTTTCTATCTTCCACAATTATCGCATCTAATCTATCTTATGCACCTTAGCCTATATCTTAATTTGAACAATCTTATGTTGATTACTGAGGCCTTATATCTTTCCTATAATTCTTTAAATGCACTTATCTTACACCAATGCTTATTTTGAGCTTGGACCTATTTTCTTGCTCCCTAGACACTAGTGTTTGGGAGAGACCCCTCTATTAACATAGGTGTCCTATTACAATGCAAGTTTCTAGTAACCTAATGTCATATAATACTAAAAATTAAATTTATCCTAATGGTTTACCTAAGTGCTTTCATATAATTTATTTCTCCAAAGGGGTTTGATATAGATACAATATCAACCCTCATTTATTCCTCACATTGGAAAGACCTAGAAAACACCAAAAGAGACCAATGTAACTTGTCAAAAGCATTAAGTCAAGCATTTAATTGATAAACTATTCCTTTATTTGTCTTATTTTTATATCATTAATAGGGATAACACATCTAAAATTCTAAAGTACTAAAGGAACATCCCTAGATCCTAGTTTGCCAAGTTACAAGATAGGTCATTGTTGTACTTACTTTCCACATATTTCATGATTCAAACACAATCCAACATGTAGGCAAGAAATAAATCAGTTTGAGGCTCTCTTAAAAGTATTGTATATGTAGGAAACACTCATTCATAGATACATCTTTAGGGTAATCTTGACACCATGTGCTTACTAACCCATTTTCCCCTAAGGTCACCATGAAGATCAACTAAAGTTTTATAATTTTTTGATGAATGATATTCCATGAACTAGATATGAATACACTAGAATGAAAGAAAAAACAAATCCAGAAGCATCCAGGTGGTCACATCATTTTCTAGTAGGTATTTAATATAGGACACCTATGTTAAACCTAGATAGTAGTATCAACATAATTGCATTGGGTTGATGTAGGTATTTGTGGCTCTAGAGATTAAATTTATATAATTAGGTGAATATTCTATAATCATCTTCCAATATGCTTCCTACCTATTCTAGATCTAGAACTACTTTAGTAGCAGAAGTAGCTAAGTACATTACTTATTTGTAATTTCCATATCTAGCATAGATGTTCTATTATATATTTAACCTATTCTTAGTTTAATAAATTCAGCATATGTTATATATGATTTTAACACTCAATTGTTCTTTATTAATTATGATTATCACCCTTGTGTATTGTCATTTATATATACCCATTTAAATAGATCAAGGCTAATATCAAGTCCTTAGAATAATTTTTTGGGTTAAAAAGTACCTAGGTATATCTTATCCCTTCTTATCATCACTAATATTATGTGTAAAATGAGGTGGTCAACAAGTGCTTGGAGGGTTATATTCATTATTTTGATTTAGATAAATGAGAGAAATGGGTTTAAGGGTTGAAACTAGTAGAATGATGGTGTAATGCTTGATTCCACACCTTATATAAAATGTATCCATTTTTATCATTGTATGGGTACCAATCACCATCTATAACCATATATTTGAATCACCACCCAAAGGCTCAATTAGTTAAATAACACATTCAACACCAAAAAAGAGGTAATATCTAGTCATAGAAAGAACTTGGCAATTATGCATAACTGCATGAAACAACAAGATATATAGTAGCATAGTGAAAATCATTTTGAATTTAGATATTTGTTTTTTTGTGCTTATATTATATATAATAAAATTTATTTGAAATAGAATAAATAGAACAAGTTTTCACCTAAGTTTTAAAAACCTTATCAAGTCTTTCATTAGATTGATAGTGTAGCATACAAACTAGAGTTACCTCCCTCAATGAAAATACATCCAATATTATATGATTATTGCATGAGTAAGGTCATTATAAAAATATTTTTAACTTATATAAATTTATTAGAGCTTGATGAGGAGGAAAGAGCCATTTTGGAACTTAAAGGAATAATTTAGATAGGAACTAAGAGGTTACAGATGAGGGAAGATAGTATATAATCAACTAGAAGAATATGGTCAGTGAAGATGCAATATGGGAAGGTGAAGCATTACTAAAGATGCATCCAATGATCATAAGCATTGAGGATAACATTGGTTTTCATGAGAGGGGGATGCTACGTCCTTATCCTATAGTGTATGTGTGGATAAATTGTGGTTATTATAAGCTTTAATTAACTAATATGGTCATTTATATAGTTTCATAATATATCATGACATTGTGAATTCTATTCAGATTATAAGGTTTTTTAGGTTTCACCCTCAAAGTGGCTTAGTCATATTCTTCATTATTCTTTTTTTATTTAAATCATATTATGATATATATTTGTGATTTTACTTTAGTGGTGTACTAATTTGATTACATTTTTAAAAGTTGAAGAAGAATTAAATAAAAGGAAATGTAATTAAAATATTGTTGAAAGGATGAGAGGAAAAGTGGGGACTACATGTTACATTGTGCCAAAGGTGGTTCCAAAGAAGGAATAATGGATTGTTAGACTAATCTTCTACATAACACTTTGTGGGATTCATATAACTAATAGATAAATGAAACAAAAATAATTTGAGATGTTTTTGAATAGGACGTTATGATTTCCAGTAAATGTTAGGTTTAAAATTTCCCATTCGCAAATAATTTGCTCCAATCTAAAGACATGTCTACAAAATATTCACTATGAATCAAGTATTAAGTAGTTTTCTTCTAATTTTATAAATAAAGATATTTAATTGATCCAAAATATTAGGTAATATTTATTGTGAGTGGTGGATGTTGTATAACATCCATGGCTAAGAATACGTGCAATGAAAATCTTTAAATTTTTTTATTGAATTGGATTGCAAAAATTGTGGAATCATAAGCAATTGCTGAAAACCTACAAAGTTTATGAAATTAAAGTCAAATATTTTCTAATTAATCTGTGTATAATACTTTTAGGTCAATGTTTTGGATCACACTCCATGAATCATCATCAGGGTGAGATAATAAAAGAATAGTAAGATTAGATTGCGAACTTGAGTTTCAATTTATAGATGTTACTAATAAAATGTTATATAGTTGGGAAGTTGGGAAAGATTAAAAAATAATAAATATTAATAGAGTTAAATTCAAAGACTTTGTGTTAGTTACAAAGAGGAAACCACATGATAATTGACTTTGTTTATTATTGTTAAAAACTAAAAACTAAAAGATAATGCTTCAAAGAGCAATGTGAAATAAAGTAGTTGTATTTTTAAAATGAGAATTTCTATAAATTTTGTATTAAAATGATATAAGATTTGAAAATTTTAATTTTTGAGAATGGTTGATATAAAATACAATAATATCTAAGCTATTTGATGGAAATAAATTAGTAATTTAAAAACATTAATTTGCAAAGAGTGGATAACTACTTGGATAAAGAGATTTTTTTAGATTAAGAGATACAAAATGAAAATGAAACAAAATGAGGACAAGAATTGATTTGACTTAAGAAAGACAATGATAACAATCCACTAAGGAATACGGATGATTACTAAGGAAAATAAGCTTGTAAAAACATCATCATTTCTTAAGTAAATTATTGAACTGTCCCCAATATTTGTTGAATTCTAGACCACCATCCCTTTTAATTTGTTATCATTCCTATGAATGGGTAAGTGCATGGATTTGGGTGATACTTTTGTGGGAATTTTAGCAGAACACATATTTGGTAGTACATAATACATATGTTTTGTATCAATAATGCATATTCTCTATTTTAAGTTGGGCTCAATAATCACCAAACCATAATGTGTGTGTTATGTATAGTATACATAACATGTATATATTATGCAGACTATACATAACACATAAACATTATGCACACTATACATACCCATATGCATTATAATGATTATAATTAAAAAATAAAAATCCTAATCTTGTGAATGAGTTTATTTTATTTCTACCCTAGACTATGTTCCCATTGTTCTTGGAGGGAGAGAAAACACACTCCCATTGATCATTACCTAGATGAATTGATAATGCTGATGTAGAAGGGAGCTAAGAAAGCAAAAATAAAACATGTTAACACTAGATTTTAGTATTTTTTTAACTTTCATTATTATTTTTATTATAACTATTTTTTTATCAAGCTATTCAAGTACAATATAATAGCATCGTAAACCTCTACCTAACCCTCCACCTAACCATCATAACCCTCCTATCCCTCCTATAATTCCACAAGACCCATGGGTAGTCAAGAGGGTTTGGCTACACACAGTCAATAATAAAATAGAAATTAAATAGATAATGAGGATAATGAGGAGCCCCACTTTGCCCAACACCCACTGTATCTATTTGGATAATACCCTAGAGTCATTACAAGGCCATGCTAACTTGATAATAAGTCAAATTGATAGATGGTCATCATATAGGGATAGATATAGGGCTTACTAATATAAAAAAATTATCATCACATGAGGTGAAGGCTAATTAAATATAGAAAGACCTAATTTATGATGTATTCATTTATCCATCAACCAACACACCTTTTTCATCATCTAAAAAAATGGTTCCCAATCCATTAATGCAACTAAAATTTGATTAGAGACAATTTTGGTACTAATGGTGTATCGAATTTTATTACCCACCTTATAACAACAAAAAATTTCCATTGCATTTTTTGAGGAGATAATATTGTGAGTTTGTCCTCAATGAGATTCCTAATTATTTTGACTACTAAGATTTTCAGGGATAAATAAAAGGATTTGCATAGGATAAATGAGTTAAACATCATACATTTGATTGGTTTACAAGAGACCCTACCTAAAATCCACTTCAACCTGAGATCCCATCTACATTGAAGGAGGTTGTTGAGATTGACACTTTGTAGTCACTTCATGAGATTGATGACACATTCATTCACCATACGAGTAAGCTTTCTGAGAATGATGCTAGAGAGGGTAGACATGGGATACTCCACCTAGTGTGTGTGCCTAACCTCACCCTTGTAGATGATGTGGTGGTATATACACTATACCTTCATATGATAATGGTGGTACTTCTGAGGACCTAGATGCTTTAGTTTTGAGTGATGAGTTTTTTCCATGTACATTTAGTTTTCACATATCGACTACACGTATACATATATCTTATATATTTTACATGTTAAATTTTAGTTATATTTATATTTAAAAGTTAAAAATTAATTTACATCAAAATTCAATAAGATATATGTATTTTTTATGTTACAAGAGGAGCTAGTTTGTGGGACATATACTATTGCATCTGTTGATGTTAATCAACCGATGTTTATATATATGGAGGTAATTTTTAATTAATGTTATAATTCATGGAATTTTATTTATTTATAGATATATATGATTAGTTAATAATCATATATTATTTGTTTAGTTGATGACCATAGTGGAGACTCTTCCACATATATAGGCTAATATAGACACAAGCATTGTTACTACAATTTCATCTTCACAACCACTGATTAAGATATGTTCTATTCAAGGTAAAAGTGATTTTTGAAAGGGACTCAAACTATAACATAAATTAACTTAAGTGAAAAATAACAACCACCAAACCATAAACAAAGTAAAAAAAATGAGAACAAACACCAAAAACAATAGATAAACAACACATACACAACTACTTCACAACACAATATTACAATCAATGATTATTTTCCACTCATAATATGTATTTTTACATGCATTAATCATTATTTGATTCAAATTTTCAATGTGTGAATACATCTCAATCTCTCTTTCCCATGTAAAATATAGACCATTTTGATTTTTGAGATTACTCACTTCATGTTTATGTCTAGAATGATCTTTCATAAACCATCTCAAGAACTCCTTATGAAGGTTAACCTCATCCTCTAAAATTTCAAATTTATCTTGATGAGTTTCAATGTATTTAAATAATTAAAAATCCATCCTTAGCTTAGCTTTATGTAACATGTCTTTAGTAGTCTTCTAAATATGCTTTTTCTTTTCAGCAAACCTATCAAATATGTTTATACCAAGATATTGATTCCGCCTGAACCATATCATCTCTACCTATCTAAGTTATTTTTAGAATCACCTTTATGTTATCATTAATATTCTTACCCTTCTCAAAAGTATTAACCTTGTTAATACTAGAATCTTGATTTACTGCTTGAACCATATCAACCCTATTTTCAGTTTCCCCCTTAATATGTTGATCAAACTTAATATTTACATTCTACCCTTCCAGATTAATAGCCTCTATGGTTTCAAATTTAATATTCTCAATATTATTGTTGCTATAATAAATATAAATTACATTATTCCCACCATGCACGTTGTCATCCTTTGAATCCCCATCATCCCTTGAATTATTTTGAGGATTGGGTTTGCTCTTACTTCTTAAATTTATTTTGTGGAGAACCTAGTCAGAACTATGATCATTATATTTTTTCCCCTACATAGAAACATTTTCCCTCCCTTTTTTCTTTCTCCCAATCTCAATTTGTGGGTAAGGATATTTTTATTATTAAATTTTATAAATAAAAAAAATAACACCATGATACTGTGGTTCCATTTTCCTACCTAATTGAATCTCTTTCATAGAATGTTCAAGAGAATGCAAAATATAAAATAGAATGATTACCAAAATATGAAGCCTAATGTATTTTATAAAGGGAAGGTGATAATAATACACAACTTTGTATCTATTGTCAAATTTAATGTACCTTATGATTTGTTTGGCTACCTTATCAAATGGAACTAGAAATCTTCTTGCTTGAAACCTCCTAAAAAGTAGTCAAAGTCTCATTACCCACCAAGAAATTTAATTTCTCCTTCTCCTTCACAATAGTCAGTTTAATATACTTATACTCCTCAATGTGAAGATCTGTCACTTTATCAATTATCTCCTCTGTAATCTCCATTAAAATATTCTTGATCCTGACAACCCTATTCTTCTAATTCTTTATGAATTGAGTGGAAAGATGCAAGTCGTATCCACAAATTTTTTCCATGAAAGAATCAAAACTCGCTATTTAAAAAATAATCCATCCATTAGCCTTTTCCCTCACTGCATCAACTTTCATAGGTTCAATCCTGTTCAATTCTCCCCCATATTCATATTGACGTTCCCATTCTCATCAATACCTTTATTATTCATTGTGTCTTTTTCTTTACCAAATAGAAAAATGCTACTAACCCCAAACCCCAAACACTCATGCGTAAACACACCTTATAAAAACTTCTTAGTGAAGTTTTAATGAGCATTCCACATATTATAATGATTATCCCAATCCTTATCAATAGTCATATTATAAACATAAAACAATACATATCAAGTCTTGTGAAGGCAAGCCAAACCCTCTTGAAAACATTGGTTATATCTTAGTATTTTCATATATTTTTTTTTAAGAATCTCATTAATATTATTGGGAATAATATAAAATGTTCCCTAAATCTTGAAATCTTTTGAATCTACCCCTCTGTTGGCAAAAAGATCTGTCAATACATTCCCCTCCCTATAAGTATGTCAAAAAATTACTTTTTCAAATCCTCTGCTAATATGAAAAATTTCACTAATAATATGATCAATAGACCATGCCACCATTGATTTTTTATTAAGGAAATTAATAATATTGAGGCAATCTCCCTCAAAGCATAAGCACTTGTGCCCCAAATTATTAGCAACCTACATACCCCATAAAGTTGTAAGAGCCTCAGAGAAATGATTTATCTAAAATTCCATACTACCTTCATAAGATAAAATGAAATGCCCATAATGATCTGAAATCACACCCCATCCTATTGAAAGTCCTGGATTTTTTTTGATGATCCATCAAAATTAAATTTTATCCATCCTATTTGCGGGACCAACCATCTTATAGCCTTTCTAAAAGATATTTTGGGATCAATTATGGGACATTTCTCAATTTAATATTCCAATATTTATCTATATTTTTTTCAAATGGAAGAAAAAGATCCATTTTGTTCCATCTAATACTCTTGAAATTTTTATGTATCATTAAAAAAATTTGATTAGAGACTGTGTAGAAATAACTTTGAATATTTTTGGAAAACTTGTTCTTTTCTTTCCAAGTCCCCCATAACACATGATAAAAAGACATATTTCAAAGCTCCCTAAGCTCTTTGTTATTAAATGGGAAAAACCAGGCTAGCCAAGCCTCCATAATTTGTGAAGGGAAAACCCAAGCCACTTTGAATTTTTGAAGCAAAAAGCTCCAAACTTGGAAAACAAATGTACATTCCATGAATATATGATTCACTGATTCTCAAGCATTTTCTCACATATCACATCTATTAACCACATTAAAACCTCTTTTGGATAAATTATCCAAAGTAGGAAATTTATTTTGAAGACTCAACCAACTGCAAATATTGATCTTTGGAGTCAATTTTTTGCCAAATCTTCTCCAATGCTTTCACTATATCTTGCAGATTTAAAAGCTTCAAGTATCCTGATTTCACTTGATAACTACCATCAGAAGAATCACTCCAAATTAACTCATCATCCCTTTGTAAATTGGTAATATAGTTTTCTTAGAGAATAAAATTCAAATCTAAAATAATAATAGTTGTGTCATCAGTAGTATCCTCTAGAGAAAACAATTTATACTTTTTATTACCATTGAAAACATGTATATAATCATATATCATATGTCCATATATAGAAGATATTATAGGTGAAATTTGATTTCAAGGTTATAAATAATCCAAAGAATGATCAAGAATACAAGGATCCTTTCAATATCTTATACTTTGACCATTGCCAAGCTTCCATTTACATCCCCTAATTAAAGTATCTTTATTTTTAGAAAAGAAATTCCAAATCATCAAACCTTTGATATTCAAAGATTCGTATGGGAAAGATAATGGAGACCTATTATCAAGATACTTTGTACAAAATATCATAGACCAAGAAGAAGGTTCTTTAATAAATTTCCAATAAAACTTAGATACCAGTGCCTTATTTATTAAAGATAATTTTTTAATACCCAATCTTCTGCAAGATTTAGGAAGACAAATTTTATCCCAAGCCACCAATGGGAATTTATGACTATCTCTCACTCCCATCCACATAAATATCATATGAATTGTATCAATTTTTTGTTGAATACACTTAGGCATTATAAAAAGAGACATAATATAAAAAAGGAGACTTTGAAGCACACTCTTGATAAGTAAACACTTTACCTACTTGTGTAAGAATTGCCCCTTTCTAACTAGAAAAATTTCTCTAAAATCTATCCTGTAAAGGGCACCAAAATTTCTTTTTCATCTTTCCTTGAAAAAGAGGCATACACAAATATACAGAAGGAAGATCCCTGATATGGCAATCCAGAACACTAGCAATCTTTCTTTGATGAAGGCTAGGAGTATTAATAAAGAATAAATCACTTCTGGAATAATTTCTCAATTATTTAAAAATAACTAAGTATTTATCTAGAATTATTTTAATTTATTTAACCTCTCTCACCGAATCCTCTACTAATATAATCATATCATCCATAAATTACTGATGAAGAGAAGACACAGATCTTGAAGCTGGTTTAAAGCCCTTCACACTACCTTGTTCAATAGTATCCAATAAATTTCTACTTAATGAATCTACAATAATTATAAATAAAAAATGAGATAAAGGATCCCCTTGTCTTATTCCCCTCTCACTTCCAAAAAATCATTTTGGGAATCCATTGATTATTATAGAAAACATTACAATAAAAATACAAGTATAAATCAATCTTTTGATATGTCTGTGGAAAGAAAATTTCTATAGAACTAAATCCAAAAAACCCCAATCCACCCTATCATATGCTTTGTCCATATCAATATTGAGAACCATACTCATTTTTTACTATTTTCCATGGAATCAACAGTCTCATGAACCACAATTATTCAATCTTAAATCTGTCTTCTAGTAACATAACCTCCCTGATTAGAAGAGATAATTTTATCTAGAAGATTCTTTATTCTCAAAGCCAAAATTTTAGTAAAAAACTTCTACATTGAGTTGCATATACTAATAGGCCTAAAATCCTTGAATTGATATCCTCCTTTTTTTTGGAATAAGAGAAATAAATGTATTATTTAGTTACCTGAGCAATTTCCTAGAAGAAAAGAATTCATTCACTACTTCCCATAAATATAGTTTAATAATACTCCAAAAGTTCTACAATAAAGTCATAGGTAATCCATTAGGACCAAGGACTTTGTCTTTATTCATTAAAAAAAACCGTTTCCTCTATTTATTCTTATGTTACATATCTCAATAAATAATCATTGTTAGTATCAGAAATAATCATTTGAGTATATTGTAAAAAATCAAAAGTTTTTTCTATATCCAATTCAAAATTAGAAGAAAATATTTCTTTAAAATATATAACTACATTTTATTTAATATGTACTAGATCATAATGAATATCTCCATTGTCATCAACAATATTATTTATTCTATTATGGATTCTATTCTTGATAGTATTTAGATGGAAAAACTTTGTGTTTCAATCCCCCTCATGTAACCAAGTAGCACTTCATTTTTGTCTCTAGAAAATCTCTTCCTGATTTAAAATGAAATGATAATATAACTCTAATTTTTTCTCCTGATGAAGAAGTGTCTCGCTAAGACCATGATCTAGAATACACTCTCCAATATTATTAATCTCATTCTTAATAATTTATTTCTATCTAAATATATTCCCATAAACTTCATGATTCCATATCCTAATTTTAATTTTCACAATCTTTAATTTATGTACAAATTTGAACAAAGTTGTACCCAATATTTTCACATTCCACCATTCAAAAATTCCATCTATTAAATCCAGGTGAGGAAACCACATATGTTCAATTTTGAATGGAGACTTTTGAGTTTTAACCCTATTTAAAATATTAAGAATCAAATGATTATGATTAGAACCTATCCTTGGCAAAGAAGATAAATAGAAGTCATGAATACAAAACCAATTTAGGGTAATCAATACCCTCTCCAATCTTGTCTATATTAGGTTTTCACCTAATCTTTTGTTAGACCATGTATATGGATAACCTCTTAATTCAATATCAAACAAACCATTGACTGCAATAAACACAGCTAATTCCTCCATGCTTTTTGAGGGACTTTGGATTCCCCCTTTATTTTTACCAACACAAATCAAGCTATTAAAATCCCTAACTAGCATCCATTCATAATCCTTATAAGTATTTATAAAGCACCTCAGTTTAAACCATAGTTTTTTCCTACTAGTAAGAGTATTAGGGGCATATATATATAAGAGATAATCCAAGAGAAGTTCTCAAAGATATCAATAAATAATATTGCCAAATGATTTCTATCTTAGAGTAAAACTTCCCCTTGAACTTTTCTATCATTCCAAAATGTAGAAATGCCTCCTTAAGCCCACTCTAAACTAACACTAGCCAACGTAGCTCCTTTCTATAGAAAATCTTTTGTACTTTATAACACCTCCTTTTTCATTTTTGTTTCCTGAATAGCCATAATATTTGCTACATTAAGTTTCCTCAAATATTTGAATATTCTATGTTTACTATAATGATTTAGACCCCAAATATTCCAAGGTAAAACCTTCATGATTCCTATTGATTCCATTTCTTAACAGATTCCCTGTTAAATTTATTCTTTAGAATAAATTGAGATCCATTGGATATATCATTTTTAGTTTGACTTTTCCTTGTCTCTATAGATGAAAATCATCCCTTTTTACTACATGATCCAATATATGCTTGCCTCTTACAACCAACAAAAATAAATTCCTTGTTCTCTTTATTACATTCTAATTTAAAGCTAGGAAAACTACAAGTTGCATTAATTCTATTAGAAAATTACTTATTATCCAACTTCTCCTCATTTAAAGATAACTAAAAAAGATGTTCCTTTACTAGGGAAAACTTTGAGCTAGCCATATATTCAACCTCCACTTCCCCCAAATTTTCCAAACACTGGAAAGCATTCTTATTCTTAGGAAACATAAATTGAGAATAAATCATTGAAGTTAACTCAAATTTTAATATTTCTTCATCCAAGTCAGCTTCATTTTCATGTATCTTTTTTGGAAGATTTATTGAAGAAGGAGCAATTACTTGTAACCCCACATCCAAACATGAGGGTGAAATGTTGTCCTTCTCTTTTGATTCAATCAAACTACCTACTTTAGCTAGACCCCTACCTTTGTTTGAAGTAGAAGCATCCTTACATGTAATTAAATCTTGAAATGCTACCTGATTAGGAATCATATTCCTTGAAACCTTTTCTATACCAATATTATGTTTCTTAGCCTAAATATTTTGATCCTTCCTAATCACAAAAGCATTCCATTTTTTATAAAGGAAGGGTGATTTCTTGTGACATGACCTAATATCTTACACCCTTGACATTTTAACAAAGAATTGTCATATTCTATTTTTTGAACTAGCTCTCCACTTGAGGAATTTAAAATAACCAATTCTAGAAATTCCAAATCCATTCTAGCATTAATACAAAACTGATCATACACCATCAATGTTCTTGATTTAGTTATTGAATCAAATGCAATAAGATTGCCAAAAGTCTTTGCAATAATAATAAATAAATCCTCATCCCATAATTCCAGTGGAATCCCCGAAAACCATACCCATATGGGCATCTTATGTATATCTTCCTAATTAGGAGTAAATTTTGAAGACCATTTCTTTAAAAAAAGACCAGATCTACAGAAAAACCATGGTCCTCTGATCAAGATTTGCACCTGGCCCTCCTCATTATTACATTTTATAAGTAAAAATTCATTACAAAGGGCTAAAATCTGTAAAGAGCCTTTGACCTTCCAATGAATCCTAGCCTAAGCTTTAAATCTTTCAATGTTAGGATGTTGTCCTACAAACTTACACACTAGACTGGATTCCCACCATAATGAAGACTTGTTTTTAAGAGAATCCGATGTAATAATGTGAAACCCTCTTACATATTTTGAAATAGGTAAATCCATCCTTGCAAATAAATCCTTATATTCCCCCACCTTCCCTTTAAGATTATCAGCCCAAGATAGGGGATCTATCAAAATATTTTGAGTAAAAGGAACATGTTTATTAAACCAAATAAAATCTTTAAAAACATTTTTTCCTCACCAATCTTACCAGACAGCTTAAAATCCATCAATTATTTTAAAGGAGACACCCCTAGCACTACCCTTAGTACTTATTCCATATCAACTACTCCATCTCCAGACATTCATAGACCAGTTGCCATTGTCAACAAGGGTTTTGAAGAATAAAATAAAGGTTATTCTCTCCATAACACTGACCCATCCAGAACCCCTTCCATGTCCCCTATAGAAACATGCTCCATACATTAATTTACACCACAAAATACCTTAACCTACACCAAAAGACGAAAGAAATTTGTAGCAAACCCTTGATCCACTATTCAATCATTAAGGTATGTTAACTTGTTATTTTTAATTGAAAATATATATTTGTTTTAATAATTTTACTCTATACTTAGAAAAATATAACTTATGTGAATGTATTATGTATTAAGGGTTGTATAATGACATATGATAGACCCATTAAAATAATTACAAGGGCACTTTCTCATGCTTTTCCCCCTTTCACACTCCTATGTGTGCACCTCAACCTATCACTGACCATGTTGAGCATCAGAGTCAAATTGATCATGGCCATAAGATTGATATAATTTCAAGTTTAAATAGTTTGTGTATTAGTTTAAAAATAAATTATGAACTTGGTTCCATGTCTAGTATGTAAATTTTCTGTAAATATTTTAATATGAACATGTTCAACTACAAGCAAGAAATGAGAATAAAATTATCCATAGTCAGACCTTAAAGGAATCTAAATCATATTAGTGATCTATATCTATGAGCAAAGCATTTCAAATAGAGTCTTATTTGAGGAAGGTAAAGAGAGGGAGGCTTTTTTATGAGTAAGATGTCTTAGATGATGTACACTTTTCTATGCATAAATGGAAATGTATGAATTTTTGGCATTGTATGCCTATATGGTATTCACTTCACATTCTATTATGTTCTTAGATGATGTAATTTTTTGTATTCATGTATGGCTACATATGCATTTTTTTCATTGTATGCCTATATGATATTCACATGACTAACTATTATGTTCTTAATTTTTATGCTTTTATGGCTTGTGTGTGTATGTGTGTGTTCAAATTTTTTGGTGATCGTCTTTCCACGTAAAATTGGGATCACATTAAAATATGATTGCCAACATCAATAAATTTGGATTGTTAAATGTGGAAATGGATGAAAAAATTCTTGGATAGAAAATTCCCTATTAGATTTGATGTTATATATTTTATGTAGTAATGGGCCTTGAAATACAACTTTTTTGTAGTGAAGAAATAAGTTCTTGTCCTCCAACTAATATTTTAACCTAAGGGACCTCTAAATAAAATTGCATCACTTCAAATA
>JARHVA010008905.1:127500-260000 GCA_037957365.1 Torreya grandis | reverse complement strand
ACTTAATCATACATTAAAGATATGCAATAAAACTAAAATCAATAACATGCACCATATAAGAGAGAGAAAGAGAGAGAGACACTAGATTTTACATGGAAACCTAAGGTGGGAAAAACAATGAAGAACAATCTCAAGTATATAAATGAGCACCAACTCAAGTTACAAATTTCTCAAGCACCAACTTGAAGGAGCACCAACCCCTTTTCTGAGCACCAACACAACAATGATTCGTGAACACCCACCCAAAGGAGCACCAACCCCTCTTGTGTATAAAACACCACTATCTATGAATGTTGTTTTCTCAAAAAATGATATCACACTAATATATATCTTCTCTTTTATTTGCTTTCCTTTGCTCTTGTTAGCTAGATAAAATCATTTTCTTCTATAATAAAAAATGGCTTCCCAAGCCTCCTTTTATAGCCTTCCAAATGACCTTTGGCATTCACCCTTTGGGACCTTTCAATTCACATAGAAAATTGTGCCAAACTTACATGACCCTTTGAATCCTTTCTTTGTCTTTACCTGGTGACTCTTTGAATTGCTCAAGATGAGCCTTCATGGGAAAATGCATCTTTTCCCTCTTTTATCTTTAGTGATGACTCTTCAACTTCCTCATGGGCCCTCTATTGTATTTATGCAACCAAAAATATATTCATTAATATTTAATTAATATAAACACACATTATCCAAGATATGAACATTAAAAACACCTTTAGACATTAAATGTTAATTCAATATCAATGATAATATTTCCAACAATATTCCCCTTTGTCTTTGATGGTAACCTAAAACTGTCACTAATTCTAAAAACCTGTACTACACATGCCAACTTAAAATTAAGACCTATAAATTAAACCAATTAAAAATATAAAATAACTCCCCCTTACTGTAGCATCTTATTTCTTGAACCTATTCCTATACCTGTTCCTTGTACCTATTTTTACACTTTTTCCCTATACTTGTTCTTGTACCTATTTCCTATAGCTTACACTTATCTCCCCCTCAACTAATTTACAAATTAATCTATCAACTCACCTTCTTGTCATGAAACATAGTCACGACCCAAAAGCATCCACCATGCTTCAATTTTTCTTAAAATTATCTCCTTGAAGCCTAGAAGAGACACCCCACACAAAAGGTCCTAGAACAAAATCTCAGGAGATGCCCACATCTGATCTGTTACTTCTTTGATCTTCTTGTCTCTTTCTCTTAGAATTTGTTTAAGAATGTGTAACATATTTGACTTACTAACCTCAACATTCATGATGTTGTTCATCTTCTCAACTATTGCAACTATCTTATCTTGACAAGGCTTATGCTCAAATGTAACAAGAGATTCTTCATAAACCTTCCTATTTGATTCTTTATCCACTGTAGCAAGTAATTTATTCTCACTCTTAAACTCAACCTAATCAACCTTTATTGTCTTAGGTCTCCAAACTTGAATTTGGCTCTTCTCATATCTTCTATGGGATATATATCCTTTGACATACCTTGAAAATATCTTTACTCTATTTGGACATAATTAAGCAATATGGAAAGCCTTATGACAACAAAAACAAACAACATTTCTCATACCGTTTTCTTGAATATGATTGAAATCTCTTTTTAACTAATTACTTGTCCTCAAACAATCTCTTGACATATGACCAACATGATGACAAATAAAATAGTGGCCATGAAAAGAATTTGAAAACCTGAAAGCATTGGGTTGCCTGATTGGCTTCTTCAATTTGACTTTAAAACTTGCATCCTTCTTACCTTAGACTGATATTTCATGATCTTTCTCAACCTTGATTATGAGCCTCTCATGCTTATCCTTCAAATAACCTAACTCAACCTTCAACCAATAACACTCTTCTTCTCTTGATTTCAAACATGAATATGCAATTTGTAACTGATTCTTAAGATCCTAAAAAAACAACTTATCTTCTTTTACTTCTATAGCCAACTTGAATCCAAGGTACACACCTATTCCTTAAGAGCCTCAACCGTAGATTTCCACTCTTGATTATCCTTATTTGGCTGCTTGGACATCATGCTTTATGTAATCTACCTTTAAGATGTTAAACTCTTTTTTAAGGAACCTAATCTGATACCAATTTTCAAGCATGGGATATATCTTTTACTTAATCAAATTACTTTTTCTTGAACCAATTAATCATACATTCAAGATATGCAATAAAATGAAAATCAATAACATGCACCACATGTGTGTGTGTGTGTGTGTGTGTGTGTGTGTGTGTGTGTGAGAGAGAGAGAGAGAGAGAGAGAGAGAGAGAGAGAGAGAGAGAGAGAGAGAGAGAGAGAGAGAGAGAGAGAGAGAGAGAGAGAGAGAGAGAGAGAGAGAGAGAGAGAGAGAGAGAGAGAGAGAGAGAGAGAGCAAATTTTATGTGGAAACCCAAGGTGGGAAAAATCATGAAGATCAATCTCAAGTATATAAATGAGTACCAACTCAAATTAGAAAGTTTTCAAACACCAAATTATAGGATAACCAACCCCTCTAATAAGCACCAACACAACAATGATTTGTGAGCACCCACCCATAGGTGAACCAACCCCTCTTGTGTATAAAACACCACTATCTCTGAATGTTGTTTTCTCAACAAATGATATCACACTACTATATCTCTTCTCTTTTCTCTACTTTCCTCTACTCTTCTTAGCTAGAATTCCATAATACAAAATGGCTTCCCAAGCCTCCTTTTATAGCCTTCCAAATGACCTCTGGCATTCACCCTTTGATACCTTTCAATTTATATAAAAAATGGTGCCAAACTTACATGACCCTTCGAATCCTTTATTTGTCTTTATTTGGTGACTCTTCAAATTCCTCAAGGTGACCCTTCATGGGAAATTATGTCCTTTCCCTCTTTTGTCTTTAGTGATGAATCTTTGACTTCTTCATGGGCCCTTTTTTGTATTTATGCAACCAAAAATATATTCATTAATAATTAATTAATATTAACACACATTATCCAAGATATGAATGTTAAAAACACCTTTAGACATTAAATGCTAATTTGACATCAATGACAATATTTACAACATATTGAAACTCCAAATATGTTCTACACCAATAGTAACGTGCATCCTAATCAACTAGTAAAACATCCATACATTCTTGAATTGTGATGTGCTATTGTCTTACCAAATGTATAGTTGATTGAAAGTAATGTTTTTCTCAATCATCTTTCCATGTAACATCTCAGAACAACCTTGCACATACTCTATATAATATGATTGATTATCACTAACATAGAAATGGTACTCCCTTAATATTATTTTTATATTGATTTGTACTATTAAGTGTATGCATGAATGTTATATATAATAATATAGCAACATGTATTGAGTTATAATTTTTTTACTAAACCTCCATTTGTGATTTGAATGTTTAATTATCATCAAATTTGAATATTGAAACAATAGAACCAAATTGGAATGTTTCCTCAGTTGATTTTAAATTTTCATCCAATCATATCTACATGTGTGCATGTGCCTTTCATAATCATAAATAATTTCCTCCTTGAATTTCACCATAAATTCTAAAACAGTTGTTTGTTTTGTAAAAAGCTCACACCTTTTAGATTTTTTGACATATTTTACATGATATGTCATAGATTTATATTTTATCAAACCAGTTAATCTATATCTAATTGCACTTATACTCTCCTCATGGATATAATTTGTTAATTTCCGTAGTCCACCATAAATGCTGTAATGTCCATCTAGTCATGCATTGTTATTAAACAAATTGTTTATCTGGGCTTTTACAAAAAAGGGTTGGAATAAATTTCCTTACTGATTTTGGTATAAATTATATACCACACTCCTAAAATATGTTTTTAGTATAAAAAAATAATGTATATGGTAAAAAACATCATAGTGCATTGCAAATTTAACATGTTGCCTACAACAAGTGTTGTGTGTGTGACTTTTTTTAATAAAAAAGGCTTGGGAATATCAAAATATCTTTGAATAATAGAAATTTGAGGATGTTTTTTTTTCAAAAAACTCAGATTATAATTATGTTTTGGTCATATTCTAAAAAAATCAGATATGGTTCACGATTATGATAACTAACTCTTCTTTTCACTACATCTCTTGTATTTGGTGAAACTCTTGTATTATCTTTCCAAAATTATGCAAGCAAATATTTGAAAACATCTACTATACCCATATCCTTTCATGGAAGTATGCCAAATGATTCCCAAATCTCATTAGTATTGGCATCATTAACTCTTTTATGTATTCCAATTACTTTCATTATTTATTTTATATTTATGTTCACTCCTCAACTAGTTTTTGAAAGTAAGAATTTTATCCCTATTTCACAAATTATTGCAAATGTTGTAATTATGCATTGAGTAATATTATAATATTTGTTGCATTTTTTCATACCTACAGTATGATATGCATCATATAAACTTTTAACAATTTTCTTGTTTTCATCATCCATGTTAGATGTTATTAGTCCTAGGGTGTATATTATAGGTCTCATCTTAATCAATTTCATCAATGAAATAAATAATTAACATTTTATACTATCAAACTATAATTTTTCAAATAAATTATCTAAAATTATTTTAGCTAGTCTTCTTGAATGAAGGTAACACATTTTATTTTGCATTGGTTTCAAAAAAAAATCATTAACTTCAATTAAGTACTTGCTTTTTCTATGCAAAATATTTGGGGGTGTTACTATTGGTCAATTTTTTTGAGATGGTATTTCTATATTGCTATGTTCAATACTAGTTTCTTCATTGTTACTTTAAATATTTAGTGTTTCCATGAAATCTTATTCATTGTTACTTTCATCATTTTGTGTTTCTATGTAATTTTATTCATTTTTACGGGGTAAATCATCAAACATAGACTCATCATTAACAAATTTAAAAACATCATACTTTGAATGTAGACTTGTAACATAATTTGAACTTTTACGTAAATATTCATCATCATTGTCCATTTCATCATTGTCTATGACATTTAGTTCATTAGGGATACTATTTGTAGCTTGTCTCTACTAAAATTCTTGAATTGTTACCTTTTATTTCTCTCAACACTTGTAATTGATATATTATTTTTCACTTTAAATCATTCATCTTATTTGAATGACATCTATCACCCATGACTAGACAAAATTGATAACATTTGAAGGTGGGATCCAAAAAAATAACTTGATAACTTTTGTCCTTGAGTTGTATGATGCAAAATAATGTAGAGAATGTAAATGGGGATAAAATTATTGATCGAGGTTAAACATATTAATTGAAATAAGATTTTTTGGATATTAAGAGCATAGCATGTGTGAGTTATATTTACATAGATATATAACATATAATTATGTATATGTATCACGTACATGTTATATCTACATAGTTATATACTATATAACTATGTTAATTTAGCACTATGTACTATATTTACATAGTTATATACCATATAACTATGTAAATATAGTGTGTATGGGCTATATTTACATAGTTATATATCATATAATTATCATTAAGGTATTATTTAATTCAACCATCTCTTAATTAATGTCCAAATCACATCTTATATATCATAATTTATGTTCAATTATACCTAAGTAACATCTTATACTCCCAATTAGGTTAAATGGGTATAGATTACCCTAATCTCCTCTATGATTGCATTTTTGATAAAATTGGGGTCGATTGAGCACCTGATCACATTTTATATTTGTAATTAGATTTAAAGGGATTAAATTGGCCAAATGTACCTTCATGATTGAATTGGTGGACTATTTGATTTAGGGTGTTATGACAGTGGGGTCGATTGAACCCCAAATTCCAATTTATATCTATGTAGATAGGGGTGACTGGATACTAATTGAGAATTTTAATCCTAACCCCAAGGTTGAGTTATCATTTTCTACATATATCATCAAGATTATCTCCATAATAGAATAGATTACAAGATAAATAGATAGGTAGTCACCAATTTGATATAGTGTGTTCCAATTTGGTAGCTAATATAATGTGTTTTCCAGCCCAATTTAATCTATACCCAACCTGATCTATACCCAACTTGATCTATGAATGGAATAAAGGCCATATGCCTTAATTTATTGTATCAAGAAGGGGATACCTAGATCTTGGGCATGGTTTGGTGGGCCCTAAAAGCCAAATTGGGGCCCTATCATACTCTAAGTATGTTTTGATCTCCAATATAATATATCAAAGGATATCATAATAATGGGTCCCATGTTATAGATATATGAGGGGCACCATCTCAAAGGCCCTACCCTGATATCAAACTTTACCTATCCAATAAGACAATGAAAACTTGACCTATCTGCTTCCTTTATGCCAAGAAGTAAGACAACATAAACTTGCCTTATTGATATCTAGTTTTGCTTGACTTAATAACATATCAATGAAAGATTTCCTTCTAAATATATAGAAAGGGAGTAAAGCATATTTATCAATGGAAGTTTTTCTTCCCAATATTTGGCTTTACTATTTTATGTCAGTATGAATGATAATAGATGAGGAGGGACTGATGAGGGATGATGATGGAGTGACTAGGTATGATGAGGGTCGATGAGAGAGTGATTAATGATAATGAGTTAAATTGATGGAGTGATTAAGGATGATTCTAATCCCAACCCCATATTTGAGTTCTCATTTTCTCTATATGTCATTTAGAGTGCATTTATATTAGATCATATTGCTAGATATATAGAAAAATAGGTGGTAAGCAATCTAATAGAGTGTGTTCCAATCTAGTAGCTAGTAGAGTGTTTTTTCCAACCCAACTCTGTCTATACCTAAATTGATCTATGAATGGAAATAAGGGAATGTGGATTAATATACTGTATCTAGGAAGGGATACTTAGTGCTTGGGCATGGCCCACTGGGTCCTAAATGCCAAATTGGAGCCTTACCATACTCTAAGTGTGTCCCAATCCCTAATATAATATATCAAAGGATAACATAGGAATGGGGACCTCTCCATAGATATATGGGGGGAACCATTTTGAAGGCCCAACCATGATCTCAAGCTTACCCTACCTCATAAGCCAAGGGAGTCTTTCCCTACCTACTTCATATATGCCAAAGAGTAAGGAAAGGGAAGCTTTCTTTCATGATATATAACTTTACTTCACTCAATAACATATCAATGGAAACTTGCCTTCCCAATAGATAGCAAGAAAGTAATGAATAGTTATCAAGGGATATTTTCCTTCAAAATATCTAGATTTTATTTTCTTCTAGATTAAGGCATAGTTATCAATATAAACTTAATTTCTAATATATAGATTTGTTCTTACCCTACCTCCTTAGTTATGCCCTGCATGATAAGGTAAGGGAAGCTTGTTTCCCAATATATATAGTTTCATTCTTTTCCTACCTACTTATCATTTATATAATACATTTTTAGCTATTAATAAAAGATTGCTTCTTGATCTATAGATTTGATATCTTCTTTCTCTACCTACTTAGCTATGACCTACCTAGTTAGGTTTTGCTATTGGTAAAGGAAGATTGCTTTCTGATAAATAGAATGACAAATGAAGTTTTGAATCATGTTATATATGTAATATATCTATGATATTAATTATTCCATTCCTAATTTACCTACTTGTGTATGCCCTACCCAATTAAATACCTTAACCATATCTTGATCTTGAGTACATGTATCTAATATTGATCATATCTACTTACTTGACCATATATTTAATACATGGTACCTAATTTATACATGATCAAATACCCAAACAATATCTTAAAAGGATAGGGGGCATTAACAGATCAAGGGATAAAAGAGAAGGGCCATTATGATCCTTGTTTTGAATTTTGACCCTTCACGACTTCACAAGATCATAATGTGTACATGTTATTGCATGTATGCTCTATGTTATAATGAAATAATGATGACTTCACTAGAACATAGTATGTGGGTGCTATGTTATGTTTGAATTCAAAAATAAAACCATTTGGCTTATAAATGGATTGGATTCTTGAGCCAAAGTCTTGGACATATCACCACACATCTAAATCCAAAATATTGGAAAAAAATAATAAAATTAAACTTCTATCACCAAAAATAATATGAATTTTAATGAGAAAATTGATAAAATTATTAATATGATGACAAGAGCACTCTGCTATTTTAAGATATATGATTTTTTAAAATTTTAGATTATTTTAAGGTTTCAATCTATGTTGATTTCTAACTATAGCATTTTTAGGCCACTACATGCAATAAATATACATGGTTATGTATGTTTATATTTTTTTTTCATTGATCCAAATGCAAAAAAAAAAAAAAAAAAACATGGTCACAAAATAGGCTTAATTCTACATGCATTTTCTTAAAAACTAATTTTCATATATTTTTAAAGTTAGGGGGGTGTACGACCAACTATCCATTTTTTTGTCAATTTTTAGGACCTATTTACTTGTAAAATCGATAAAAAAATATTCATATAAAAATTATAAAATAATATAGGTCACAAACTAGATGATCTTTCTAAATTTAAACCAAAGGGTTTCAAACAATATAAAATGATGATTAAAAAAATGAGCGGCCGCACAACTGGATATACACTCTATTTTCCTAAAAAAACCATGAGTTCCTCTTCAAATTTTAGATGTTTGACCTAGTTATACTTAACCATTTTTAAAATAATTTAGTGTTATATAAACTAGACTTAAAACGATATAGTTCATGTTGTTATACAATTTTCAAAATTTCAATGTGGTCATCTTTAATTATCTACAAAAGTTGAGATTTCTCAATTTTTAGAAAAAAACATGTCCATGGATAGGTCCCTTTTTTTACCCCAACATTATGTAGTTACCTGAATTTCTATTGCTTCTATTAGACATCACTTGAATAAGTGGTCCTCTATAGATAACACCTTGGTATTATTAGTGAAAATATGGTGACCATTTTTGAAGGAATGTTATGCTAAAGATGACTTAACCACTCTTTCCTTGTTAATATTTGTAACATGTTTATTAACTCCAATGTTGATAGAGTTTTTTATCCCTTTAATATATGACACCCTACAAGAGATTTTTTTTATAAACTCCACTTCAAAGAGTTGGTTCTAAATTTTCTTTTGATGACTTGATCATTCTCCTAATTTTTCTATGATGGATAAAGGCAATATGAATTTTTTTATTCTTTAAAAAATTATAATTTTGTTATAAATTCCTTCAACAAATGGGAGGGACACAATAGGTCTATTAGGGAGGTCAACTAAGTTTTTCGGTGTAACAAAATTGTTTCTAGCTGATTTGAAAGCTCTACCAATATGTTTTCTTTGTAATCATTTTTCTTAAAAACTCCATTGAAATGTTTAATCTCATCCTCTAAGTTATCACTATCTTAAATAATAAAATCTCTTGTGACAAGGTTTTTAAGGAAACCCATTTTTTGAAAGTGACAATAGTGTGAATTCATGTGTAGATATAGATCAATGTGGATGAATTTTTTGTAAACATTTTAAGAGGATGTCTAGGAAGAGATTTTTCCTTCATATTCCAATTCTTTCATGAACTTGATAGTATCAAGTTTTTTTAGGAGTGTATGGAAGTCTTCTAGTTTCTCTTTAAACCATGAGGCTAATTTACATATGTCTCATTTATGTATAATTTCCACCAAATGGGTTTCAAAGGGATGGTGTTAAGAGCTATGTCTTTGAAATACTCCATATATAAATTAGTTACAATATGGGAAAGAGTGAACCTTATTGCAACACTTTTTGTTTGTTCATAAATGACTCTTAAGAAAATAAAGAAGGTGGACTTCAAAAAAAGTGCTACAAGGGAAGTAGTCTCCTCAACAATATGAGTACTTATAGCTCGAATTGCATTGTCAATGGGTACCTTCGTGAAAATTAAAATAACATCAAATCTAACTAAAATATCTTTATTAAAGACCTTGCTCTCGATAAAATCAACAAATCATCAATGACATTGTCAAAAAAAGAGGATGAAGAAAAGACACCATATTTATAGGTGTTGAGATTATTATAATATTTCTAACATTGTGTTACTTTATAGTAATAAATATTGTTGAATTGTATGGATATACTTTATGTATATAATGATTTTATCATGTGAGAAGTAGAAGGAATCATCTTTTTGAATTAGCCAGTTTTTCCATATTCTTTTTGGCATTTTTTATTAACGTTTTTACTGAAAACCTTTAAATACTAGTACCTAACGACCATTTGCATGTACCTTTGGTGTAGTTACTAGTCCATAACAAACATAGGTGTTAAACCAAAGCAATACCTAAAACATTTTCAAAAGATTTTGAAGGATTAAGCATGATTATTCTAGTGGTGACAAAGGCATCATCGATAATGTTTCTTATGAGTAAATAATTTTTTCAAAAGAAATCTAACATGCCAAATTCTTTTGGTTTCTCCATAAGGACCGATAAAGTCGACTACTCTGATATAAGAATGAACCACATTTCTAGTTGCAAAATTATTGTTGAATTGCAACATATCAATATACAACATCCATAAATAGCACTTATCTTCTGCACTTCGAATACAGTTGACGGTCAGCGGGGACAATTTTTGCATTGCTAAAACGGGCACCAGTTGTTTAATTAGAAAAATGCGTGCACTTCTGGCAATGCAAAAATCAGTTCGTAGGCAGGATCTATGTGCTACCTACGGTTTTCTCATTACGCTCTCTAATCTATAGACGATTAATTCTAATTATATGGTTATACTTAAATGCTACTTCCATTTAATATGTAAAGAGACCTATTGAAAATGGGAAATTCTTATACCGAAGATGTAACTCACGTTAATTAAACTCCGTGCTATGTTGCCAGAAACCTGACCTTTTGATCAGGTTGGAGATTTCTAATAGCAAAAGCTGTATGCAACATGAAACGGTTGTTTCCCTGGCTGCCATCACATTCTAATAACTTGTGCAACTCGTTTTTAAATAAAAATATTAGTTTTTTGTAAAATTATAATAAATATATATTAATTTGTCAAAACTTAAAAGCTTTTTATTCCATCTTTTAAAAAATATATATCTCTGCTCTTATCACTGTGATTTTATTTTATTTTCTATCAATAAAATTATCTAATAATAGGTAAACAAATTTTACTTATTCATGATGTAAATTTTAAAAATAAATTTAAGATAATTAAATTACCAACAATCAACTATCTAGTATTATTTCATATATAAAATTATAGGCAGATTTCTGGAAACTTAATTATTTTATTAAAATTTAATCATAAAATTTTGACTAAAGATTTAAAAAACTCTATATTTATATAATTAAAAACTTTCTAAATTTTTTTTAGCAAAATAGAGATAAATATATATTATATATACTAAACTATTTAAACATAACTTAATTATATGTGAGGAGGAATACACATTTTTTAATTTCAACCTCTTCCAATTTATTTCTCATTACAATTTTTTTAGTTTCTTATTTCTCATTTTAATAAAATAGACTGAACAACACAATTAAATTAAATTAATTATTATTTTAAAAAAACCTTCTTAATATAAAACTAACTTATTAATAATAGATCTATTAATTTTCTCATACAAACCAAAGATAAATGTACATTAAAAAATTACATCTAATTTAATTTTGAAGCTTCTCCAATGACCTTGTAATATTTCATATAAATTGATTGTTTTGTAATTGCCGTCCACATTAAAAATAACAACTTGATTTCAAAAATTATATATGGAAATTATTTTTATCATTCTTTCAAAGTATAGAGTGAGGGGAAGAGATATAGAGATGTCTTACAATATTAGTTTTACAACTTTTCAACTAATGGATTAATTATTTGTTTTGAGTTGATGTAGTGTATTACGTGGATGTGTTTATTTAAAAATTTAATATTTAAAAAAAATATATTCATATAATTATTATTTTATGTTTCAAACAAAATTAATGTTCAATTAAATATATTATATTATATTATATAATTTTTGACTAATATTCAATATAAATGCTTTTAAATATTAAATGAAATTGGTATGTTCATTTGAATTGAATATCAAATAGTTTATTAATTGTATGATTAAATATTTGTTAAGAGTTGTTATGGTTATTTAAGCATCAATAAATTTCACATATTTTATGGTCAACTTAAAATTGGATTGTTTTGTTAGATGAGTATCAAATAAATGTGACTTTATTAACATTATGCCAAGCTTAGCACAATAAAAGTTTCATTATTTTTTCAATGAAAAATTGCGTACTTAATTAAAATTATGCTAAAATTAACACAATAAAAGTTTCATTATTTTATTCAATGGAAAATTGCTTATATATATATGTATATAAATTCATACAAAGAAAGAGTCATGCTATCTCAAAAAACACCTACAAATACTTATCTTGACAACTCATTAATAATTTATATACACTATTTGCACACTAATAGTATATTATTAAACACACAAAAATAATTAGTTCTAATATTAGTTATACTCATATACATGATTAATGTGATTATTAATTAAATTCTTAATATTTTCACTTTAATATGAACATTGGAACATGTAGTGATAGGATTAAGTGAAGGTAGAGAGGGAACATATTGACTTCTCGTTAACCACTTATAGATGAGAACATATTAAACTAATCTAGTAGTGAGAAGTATAAAAATGAATATGGACCTACACATTTATTCATCATCTACTTCATCTGAAAAGTATATTAGTTCACAATTGAGTACAACACTTAGGGAAATAGGAACTGATACACTTACATACATTTATTCACACTCAATAAGTGATGAAATTCTCACTAAAACAATAAAATACACCAAATAAATTGAAAAATAAATATTTAAGAATCGAGTTCTCATTTTTTTAATTTTTTAGTCACTGTGTACGATCATTGCCACTTGATCACAAACAACATATGTGATGACTCTTATTAGTGGAAATCATCCTTAGTTTTAATTGATTTGGTACAATTGGATATTTTCACTATAACATTGTCCAAAACCTTAATTAGTATATTACTTGAAGTCACTAATGGGACCTCCTTCCCTTATTGCTTATAACCTCCAATGAAATATTTCTCACTCAAAAAAAAAATTTTAAATTCAACTACATATTATTTTTGTGAACAAATATCCTTACCTCCCCTCTACCCTCTACCAAAAAAAAAACATATTTCCTAAAATGTCAAGTTCACCTACTATTATGTCCTTACAAAGAAATATCAAATATTTTAATTTGACTTTTAACACCAATAACTTAAAAACAAAGTCCAACAAGAAAATAATATAACCTACTATTTATTTATTTAACATTAACCACATAAATTATATAATGAAATCTAACAAACTAAGCAACAACAAAATTTACTACATAAAACAACCTGTTTTATTAGGATTATTGAAAAAGAACCCTAGCCCTATAACACACAACCTAGACTCTAGAATCGAGTCGTTAACAAACTAGTATACCAACTTTATTGAGGCAGAGTCAATATTAATTCGCCTATATTTGAGCACTATTCTAATACGTATAAACTTAAACCATTTAATTGCCAAATAAATGACTAAAAGTAAATTTATAAAGGCATTAAACTATAAACGAACTGAATTCTACTTACCACCTAGTTACCTAGTTACTTTTGACAATTAAACTCATGCTACCTAACTACCAAAAATAGATCAACATGAACACACATAGTAAAAGATAATAATAAATTAGCATTTGTTTGACATTACTCTATCATGAAAATAATTTTGTTTTAAACATTAAAATTAACACTTAAATCTGAAGTGAGGAACGACTGGTTTGATGGTGAGCACATGGAACGGATCAAGCATATGCATAAAAAGAAGAGGTAATGGAATCACGAAATAGTATGGCATGACAGATGCATGGATAGTTTTGGTAAAAATGACGAGCATATTTGCACATGGAGGCATGATGGGCGACGTTTGATGAGTTGAAAACTGGATGTGTAATTCGATACGACTTCTACGCTCATGATGGAGACGAAATGAAACTTGGAATAAGATCACACAGCAGTTCAAGGTGCACGAAACACAATAGATCTGCTCACGTTGAGACGTCAATCAAATACCAATCCGTTGTGGCACAAGAATGTAATGAAATGGATCTGAACGTAGTAGCAGGCTACAAATCATCATCCATGGCAGCACGCGGATTTGGTCAACGATGGATGGCCGACGCTCCTTTGATCTAGCAATGGAGCTTCACAGTCTCTTCACATGCGCTCTACTGCTAAAAATGCCTCTCTTCTTGTCTACAATACAAAATAACACCACCTACACAATGTTCTTCTATTCTATAGAACTAAAAATATAGTACTATGTAGCGTGAACTTGAATATTAATTGATCAATTTTAATATCTTCAAGTAGTAATGACAAGCTTATCGTGTTCGTTGTGAAATGGATTCGGCACACTTTCATTGGTTATATTTTAAAATTTTATTTGATTTGTTTATTATAATGAGTTATTGTAAATCTCGTTTAACCACTTAACCCTTTTTCTAGTTTAGGGTTGTAGTGTAAGTTTTTTATCCATGTTTTATTTTGAATTGAATTAATTGTTGGAGATTTATCATAATTATGTTAAATAGAATAGAATATTGTAAGGTAATATAATTAAATTTATAAACAATAAATTGAAGGTAAATGAGTGAAATAAATAAAATGAAATGATTCTAAACAAGACAAAATTATATAAACAAGAGATGAACTTAACTTTTTGATCTATTTGATTGATTATATTGATTGGAGGGATACAAAAATAAGAAAAAAAGAGAAAACCCATAATCTTCCAAGAAGTTGGATCTGAGACCATATGATGATAGGAATGTTGGATAGGTAATAGAACTCTTATCACTAATATTCCTATCTAGAGACTATCCTTTTGTAGAAAACTAAAATTAGGGTATAATCACATACAAAAATAGATATTAGGCATGTGTGCACTAATTGTGTATTAAAAAATATGTGGAATACCTACAGATAGCTTCTCCAAGTTGTAAACCTTAATAGGGCATGCAATGATTGATTGACCTAAAATTAGGAAAAGGAGGAGTGTAGTTAGGTTGAGCTAACCCCAATCATCTCCACAATGACTGAACATTACCTACATATTCAATAATCCAATGAGAGAAATCAACTCTAATGTAGTTTTGACACCTAGAGTGTTTTGTGCAATTGTGCTTTTTTGACTCTATGAATGCATCTACAATTGGATTGAATACTTGATCATGTTAGATTAACATTACATAAAACTGGTTTGAGACTTGGTTGATGACTACTTGAAGAGATTATAACTTAAATTGGGAATAATATGAAAGTTTTGTTCAATGTGCATTTGTGTAAGTCTTTGAATTGAAATTACCAAGTTGTCATGAGTGAATCAAGTGTGCCTTTATATCAATTCAAAATGGATGACCACACATTAGTAATCCTAAGAACATGGAAGATGACCAAAGGGAGGGTTCAATTTGAAAATCTGACCATTGGTTAGAGACAAAAAAGAATTTTAGATAGGGATAGTAACGCTCACTACTACTGTCCCTATTGGGCATCCTATCCCATAGGGATAAGATCTAAAATTTGGGTTTGGGTTAATACATACATATGCATAATTGTGTTTTTAGCAACAATAAAAAAAGTGACAAATGACAATCTTAAGATAAAATATGTCATCTCTTATGATTAGGATAGGGTGAAGTAGCAAGATATGTACTAAGTACACAAGTTAATTAAGGATTAAAATGGGTAACATAGATATGATCATGTGTTCATAATGAGATTTAGGTTACTAGAAACCTATAAAAGAGGGATGATATCATCGAGGAGAGATAGATGCAAGTAAAATTAGAGGAAATGAGAAAGAATGTGTTTTACACAGGGATAAAAAGTGTTATTGATAGTGAATTGTGTGTAAGGATATTTTTAGTATCCTTATGGATGATTAGATAGTTCAATTTGAGCATTAAATTTTTTAATTACTTGTTTTGCATGTTAGCACCATTAAACGCTAAGCTCTAAGATTCAAACATAAATAACTTTAAATTTCACATTATCACTTTCGTTTAATATTTTTGTGGCCACAAAATAAAAATCTTTGAAATCATTCTATGATGAAATAGGCCATATAATAATTTTATGTTTTTTCAATGAATTTTGACATGAGGTTTCCTTGTATTGAGGCACTCATTTTAATATTTTAAATAATTAATCACTTATAGTTCAAGGATTTGTTATGAAATCTAATAATATTTATAAGGGAAGTCTTAGTTGGAGATAAATGCAAAACAAAATTAAGATATCATAATTAAAATAATAGTTCTAAACATATACTTAACCCTGTCTTTTAATTTATTTTATAAAAAGATTAGTCATTAAAATATATCTAGTTGGATTTATTTGACATCATGGGTGTGTGTGTGTGTGTGTGTGTGTGTGTGTGTGTGTGTGTGTGTGTGAATTAAAATCTTATATTCTACAATATAATAAATAAAAATAAAAATAAGTGATTACACGTATTGATTCAACATTGCCCACCAAAAATTACTATAATTCATAATATTGAAACATTTAAAAAACTAAGTTTATTATAATCCTATAAAAATGAAGTTAGGTAGAAGACCAAATAGTTGAGTAGGGTCCAATAGCTGAGAGAGTATTTGGGGATGTGTGGTCTAAATATTGAAAATGTTTTTAACTAAAATTATATAACTTTTTTTATTAATTACAAATATTTTTACCCAATAGTTAAGCATTGATATTCTTCCTTAATTCATATGAAATATTAAACTTGTACACAAGATATTGATTTATTATTAGTACATAATATTTGAACTACAAATATCTCAATATAAGATTTACATCAATAAATACAAATATTGAGTTCAATAATACACACACACACACACACACACACACACACACACACACACACACACACACACACACACACACACACACACACACACACACACACAATGTCCTTTCCCTTACTATCAAAAGTCAAAACCCTATCAAATTAATACCTAAACATGTGAAAATTTTAAAAACAACTTGTCATTTTTACAACATTATATGTGAAAGTATACATCCATTTTATTTTCATATTTAATTTTAAGAGAGCGCTCAGCCACCCCATTCCTTTTCTTCTATTCCCCCTTTTTTATTTTTTACATTATTTCCTATGTGTTAGGGGTAATGTTAGTCATCTTATTCATACTAAATTATGATTAACCATTGTTTGTTTGTTGTTTCTGATGCAAATTTAACAAGCCTTCTTTCTTTATTCAATAATTCTTATCCAAAAATGCTACAACTCTACTAGCTGGGCTAAGACGGCAGTGTAGTCTAAACTTCCTCTTCTCTGCCCCTGCATCAGATTCCTGGGCATTTGGCTGCAACCTTGATTTTGGCAGAGATAATTGACTTTGCATCCCCAATCTGAATTAAAGAAAATAACGGCCATTGGGCCAAAGGGATATGACTATGCATCATTAAGTAAAAGTTTGTATTCTTCTGATCAGTGTTTGACAAGATAATGTATGTTGTGAGGTTGTAAATAGGAAATACATGGCCTCAAAGATGTGGCAGGAAAAGTAATCTGTAGGCGACGTGTATTATCCAAACGAATATCGAAAGTGTGCTGAGTATAGAGCTTTGGAAAATGGCCTGTCTGATGTAAATAATGCACAAGCTAGAATTAAAGGCAGTAGTTCAAAAAAAAAACCTCCACTAGCAATAAGGAGAGAGGGAGATAGAAATTTGCCACACCACGAATAGGCTCGAGCAGGAGTGCAAATGATAACAGCTATAATTGTAGTCTGTTGAAAGCGTTGGGAGTTTTGGTGAATCTCAGACTCGGATCTCTGTAGAGTTGTATCGATGTGATAGCTGTTGAAGGAGGTTTTAAGTGTTTTTTGTTGGGCGCATACAATATATACGCTGGGCGTAGTCTCCTACTGGGCACGTATATATAGCTGCTGGGGCACCTGTGGGACCACATATTAATGCTGGGCCGCATATCAATGTTGGCCACTTCAGATATGACTGCCCTGCAACATTTAAACTTTCCAAAGTGGTGTTAAAGTGAAGGAATATTGTTCAAAACAAAGAAGAGAACGACAGGTATGATCTTGGGCATTTGGCTGCAACCTTGATTTTGGCAGAGATAATTGACTTTGCATCCCCAATCTGAATTAAAGAAAATAACGGCCATTGGGCCAAAGGGATATGACTATGCATCATTTGGTAAAAGTTTTACCTTTGTGAAATTGTAGGGCTGAACAAAAACCCAGAGACACTCCTGTTGATTATTTCTCATAGTTGTTATTACTGCTCATTTTGATAAAGCTTTCAGATATTTTCAAAGGAAGAGAAGAATGCAGGGGCAGAGAAGAGGAAGTTTAGACTACACTGCCATCTTAGCCCAGCTAGTAGAGTTGTAGCATTTTTGGATAAGAATTGTTGAATAAAGAAAGAAGGCTTGTTAAATTTGCATCAGTTTCTCTTTGTGTTGTTTATTTTTTCTTTTCTTAGTGTTTTTTCCTATTTGCCTATTTGCTTGTATTCTTATTGTGACTTGATTAAATATATGTATATTCATTGGGTGATTCCTTGTATATTATTCTTGAATCCATCCATATTCATATGTCAACATTGTCATCATGGTTTGTATCATTGGCACAATGTTTTAAATTGAGTATTGGATCACATGTCAATCCTTATGTATATTTAAGCCAAGTTATCATGGTGTTCTATCATGATGTCTACTGTCATGTGATATTAAAAAAAATCAGCTCTAAAAGTCTACACAATAATCCCACAATTATATCTCCATGGCACCAACAACATTCGCGATGTAATCCAAATCATATCCTTCATAGATTAATTAAACAATGAAATAATTTTCATATCTTGATAGTTCAGATGAGCATCTGCCTACTAGTAGGTTGCCTAAATTCATATTTATCCTTTATTCTAATTTTCCATCATCTTCTATATCATGCTTTCCACTATGAGGGTATAATGATTATAGTCGCATTTGGGCAAATCATTATATATCATCCCACTTATATTACCAACAAATCTAATTGCCTTTGAATAAATAATTGTGTTTCCATCCATTTGAGGGTTAATGATTATAACCTTCTTTGGGCAAAACATTCTCTTTGTTCTACCTAATTATGGAATGTTTTCATTAGGATAATGCTTATAATCACCTTTGGACAAACCATTATATCTATCCACCCAACTAAGGCATATTTTTATCCTACCAATGATTATAACTACCTATGAACAAATCATCATTTTTCCTTCTGATGATTATAAATGCCTTTGGTCAAATCATCCTCTTATTACCCTATTCCTTTTTTGAAGATTATAACTACCTTTGGAAAAATCATCACTTTTTTTATCCAACCTATGCCAATGATTATAACTGCCTGTGTGCAAATCATCTTATTTATCTGCCATAACTAGGATAGCTCCATATGCCACTAATTATAATAGCCTTTTGACCTATAAATATTTTCCATCCCATTTCATCATTTTAGTCCAATCATTTCCACTTTTAGAGGAACCAATTGCCAGCCCCTTTCCCAATCGCTCCCTCGAGGGGGCACCTACAGTTCATCCATTATCATTGAAGTCATAACCATACATGACCATTTCATTATTTGAGAATACATTATTATGCTTACATCTTGAAATGTGTTAATAAATAGAGGCATACTATAGACACCTAAAACTAACCACCAATGGCTTCATACGAAACATCAGACTGATTTTTAGCAACGATTATAAATTAAGCCTAGAAATCACCGAATGACATAAATTTACTTGTGCATCATTTTTCAAGGCTCAAAATAACATTTAAACATTCGTAATTGGGCGTAAGCAATAAAAACCTATCATAAATCCATCTCTATTTATCCTACAACATTATTACATGTAATTTGGCCTATAGACCTATTAAATGAGGTAAGTGCACACATTACATTAAATAAAATATTGAAAATGCTAAAAATTCTAAACATAATTAATTAAAATTCTAAACCTTGTTGAATTATCCATGAGAAATTAATGAAAATCTAAAAAAATAAATTCAAAATGGTAAATATCCTAGCTTTTTCATAATTACCTTTTTGTGAGTTGTCAAATATCCTAGAATATCTCACCCATGCCTATTCATTAAAAATCATGAGGTTTTGAAACCTTTTAAATATAATGGGTTAATTAACTCACTTAGTTTAGTTTTTAATCCATTCAATGTCTAAACTACACTCTAACTCACCTTGAGTTGGAGTTAGTTTTTAAACCTATAAATACAAGCCTAGACCTTTTTATTTAGAGAGATTGGATAGACTAAGGTTATAATGTTGTTTTTATAGAAAGATTGAAATATATAGTGTTATTATTCCAAACTCACAATCCAAATCTAACATCTTTCCACAAGCCATGTTGCTAAGGAGAGGAGATTACCAAGCTCTATTGTCATAGACTCTTTGAGCACAAACTGAGCAAGCCACATAATAAATATTTTGGGGCATTCAAGGAAGTTAAGGAATTTGGTATTCTTTGAATTTTAGTTATGTTTACCATTGGATTTATTCATTATTCTCCCCCTATGATTAGGTCAAGTAAGTGTTATGCATGTTAGTGTGTTTTTATTCAAGTTTTATTACTTATTCTAAGACATGATCTAACCATCCTTATTGGATTCTTTGATCACAAATATGACTATAAAATATTATTTGGGGATTATTTATCTCCAATTTTATCCAATAATGAAGAAAATAATTGTTTGGTTTAATGACAGATGCAATTTTGACATGTATATGATGTTGTTTGGGGTTTAATAAACTCAAATGTCATCACATAATGAATGAAATAATAGATTAGTTTAATTGTGTAGGTAAATTGGGTCAATACGATCCACTTTCACCTAATTACAACTATATAATGTGATTTGAGGCCAAATCATATTTGATTTCATCATAGATGAAGCCAATATGTCAAATGGTGGAATCAATGATGAAATTTTAGAAAACTTGAGCAACATGAACCTAGTTTCAATTATAAATGATGTGATTTGGAGTAAAATCAACCCTAATGTTATCATATAATGAACAAATAGCTGATTCATTGAATCAAAGAGTTAATTGAGGCCAATTTGAGCCCTTTCAACCTAACTACAAGTGTAGGACATGTTTAAGGATAAATTAACTTTGATTCAATCATGAATTGATCCAATTATCCAATTAATGAAATTAGAGACATGATTTGGCCCAAATTAATCCTCATGATCTTGAATTATGTCTCAATCAATTATATAGTATGCAACATATGGCTTAATAGACCCTAATTTTATAAAAAATGTAAATACCTAGGTAATTAG
The DNA here is from genome assembly GCA_037957365.1 of Torreya grandis. Taxonomy (NCBI): domain Eukaryota; kingdom Viridiplantae; phylum Streptophyta; class Pinopsida; order Cupressales; family Taxaceae; genus Torreya; species Torreya grandis. Next base: position 238,579 of record JARHVA010008905.1, on the reverse strand, counting down.
TGTTAATTGTAGCTCATTTAACCTATCGATGAATATTGGATGTGATTTATGGCTAAATTAGCTCATATTTCCTAACATGTCAAGTCTATTAGTTAAATTTTACTATCATTGATGCACGTTTGATGAAATTGAACCATGCAAACCTAACTTTTACTATGTAACATGCAATTTGGGGGTCAATTAATCCCATTGTCATAACAAAATAAAGTAAATAGCCTACTAATTCAATCATAAGGGAAAATATGGCCAATTTTAGCCCCTTGAACCTAACTACAAGAGTAAGACATGATTTTGGGATAAATTAACTATAATTACATCATGAAAGGATCTAATTAGTCAATTGGTACAATTAGAGACATGATTTAGGCCAAATCAAGGTTTATAAATCCAAATTATGTCTAAATAAATTATATAGGATGCAACATAAGGCTTAATCAACCCTAATTTTTAAAAAATATAAATACATAGTTAATTGGGTCGATCTCAACTTGTTAATCCTAACTATGAGTCTAGGATGTGATTTGGAGCCAAATTAGCTCATATTTCTTAACATATCAATCAAATTAATTAATTCTTACAATCGATGATAAATGTTGGATGAAATTAAATCCCCTACACCTAATGTAAACTATGCAATATGTAATTTGGGGGTAAATTGACCCCACTATCATAACAAAATAAACAAAATAGTCCACTAATTCAATCATAAAGAAAATTGTAGTAAATTTAACCCCTTCAACCAAAATACAAGAGTAGGACATGATTTGGGGATAAATTAGCTCAGATTCCATAATAAATTGATCTAGTTAGTCCATTAGTGCAATTATAGACATAATTGGGGTTAAATTGAGCCCTATGAACTTAAATTATGACTGAATTGATTGTATAGGATGCAAAATATGCCTTAATCAATCCTAATTTTATCATAAAAATATATAAAGAGGTAATTGGGGCCAATCTAAACATTTTAAAACCAATTGTGAGTTTAGGATGTGATTTAGAGCTAAATTAACTTATATTTATTGATATATCGAGCCAATTAGTCCATTATTAAAAATAAGGATGAAAGTTGGATGAAATTGAACCTTGTGAACCTAATTTTAACAATATCAAATGTAATTTGGGGGTTTATTGGCCCCATTATCATTAAAAAAAATAGTCAACCAATTCAATCATGAAGGAAAATTGGGCCAATTTTAGCCCCTTCAACCTAATTATGTTTATAAAGTGTGATTCATGGCTCAATCGACCCTAATTTTATCATGAATGTTATTGTGTCTAATCTGAAACCCTTGAACCTAATTATGAGTATAGACTATTATTTGGATCCAAATGAACCATTTCTAAACCTAATATTAATTGTATGTGATGTGATTTTGATATCAATGAACCCCAATTGCATCACATAATAACCATATAACATAGTAATATGATATATAACTATGTAGACATAATGAATATGTATTATAATGCGTATGTATTATAAAATGCATACATTATATCATGTATTCATTAATTGCAAAATAGGCCAAAAACTTCCTCCAACATTTATTTTTAAACTCTTTCGAGAATGTTTTCCCCACTTACATTATTTTCATCATTTTGTGCCATGCACATCAAAGATAAATAGGAATCAAGTTGTCTTTTTAAACCAACCATAAACATATATCATGTTTTTATAGTCATGGGTGATGGATCTCATTCAAAGAAGTTAAATTAGTTAAATAACAAAACACCAGAGCAATTAAAAGTTTATAAATAAAAAGGAAAGGTAAGAATTCAAACATCTCACTCAAGACAAGGTACACACACTATCCCTAAAGAGCCAACTATTGTAGATAATGATGAAGAATTTTTACCTAAAATTTTTAATTATGTTTCAAGTCCACATTCATATTCTGATGTTTTTAATTTTTTTGATGATGAATCTATGTGTGATGATTTATCCACTAATAATGAATAAAATTAAATGAAAACACATAATGATGAAAGTAACCATTATTAAAATCCCATGGAAACACTAAATAATGCAAGTAAATATGATGAAACTAGTAGTTAATATAACAATATAGCAACACCATCTCAAAAAACTCCACCGTTAGTAACACTTCCAAGGATTTTACGTATAAAAGTGAAGTACTTAATTGAATTTGATGTTTTTTTTGAAACCAATGCTGAATAAACATATGACCACCATTGAAGAAGACTATGTGAAATAATCTAGGATAATTTCTTTGAAAAATTAGACATTGATAGTCAAAATTGTCAATTTTTTCTTTCATTGATGAAACTGGTTGAGATGAGACCTATAATGTACACCTAAGACTAAGAACATCTAACATGGATGGTGAAAATAGGGAAATTATAGAAAATATAGATGATTCATGTCATACTATAGGCATAAAAACATGCAACAATAAATTGTATTTTTGTCCAATCCATAATTACAAATTCTACATTAAGTGGTCAAATAGGGAGAAAATGTTTGATTTAAAAAACTAGTTGAGAACTAAACATAAATAGAAAAATAATAGTGAAAAAAATTGGAATACATAACATACTTCATGATGGATAATACTAATGAGCTCTGGTCATTATCTGGTATATGTCCATGAAAGGAAAAGACTATAGCTGATGCTCTCAAATATTTACTTGTTCAAATTGGAAATACAATACAAGATTTTCATCCAATACAAGAGTTATAGTGAAAAAAAGAGTTGGTTCTCCTAATTGTGAACCACATCTAAAACCTATCTCTGATATGACCTAAACATAATTATACTCTAAGTTTTTACAAAAACATCCAAAAATTTCTATTAGTCAAAGATATTTTGAGATGGACAAACCCTTTTATGTAAAAAATAAATCACACATGCATCACTTGTTGTTTTATGTAACATGTTGAATTTTCAATACACTATGATGTTTTTCTCCATATACATTTTTATTTGCATGTTTCCAAAATTTTACAGGAGTGTGTCATGGAATTTCTACCAAAATAAATAATAGAATTTATTCCAAGTATTTTTTTGAAAGACCATGTGGAAATTTTTTAATCATAAAACATGTTCAGATGGAAATTGTGGCATTTATGGTGGATTGCCAAAGTTAAAAATTTATGTCCATGAAGAGAGAAAAAGTGCAATTGGACATGAGTTAGTTTTTTTTAACAAATAAAAATCTATGACATATCAAGTCAAATATGAAAAATTATCTAAAAGTGTGAGTTTGTTACAAAAACTACTTGTTTCAATATTTATGGTCAAATTTAGGGAAGAAATTATTTGTGTATGCAAGGCATAGACATAAGGTAGATGATTGGATGAACACTTCATGTTAATCAAGGATGCATTACCACTTGGTTATATTGTTTTAGTAGTCAACTTTGTTAAGAATTACACATTCAAGCCACAAACAAAAGTTTCATCATAGTATTACAACTCAATATAGACTTCTATATTCATGCATATAATGTTCATACATGCACATGATAGTATAAAACAATATCATAAAATATTAAGGGAGTACAATTTATATGCAAATGATGATCAATAACATTGGATGGAGTACATACAAGGTTATTTTGAGATGTTCTATGGAAATTTGACTCAAAGGGACATTACTTTGAATCAACACTATATTTAGTCAGACAATTTCATGTCTGAATTCAATAATGCATGAATATTTTACTAGTTGAGAAGGATGTATGTTATAGCTAGTGTAGAACATATTTGAAATATAACTAAGCTTGGCTATGGAAAATGGGATCATGTGTAAAAATTCCATTGTAAGAAAGCATTTAAAGTTTGAATATGGAGTTGTTTTAATTGATGCAAAAGCCATTTTTGAATGGTGTAATAAAAAAATTAGCCATGGTGCTCAATAAAGTTTTCTTACTCATATAAATTTACGATTGATGGAGGAAAACCATTGGAAGAGTATGTGGATGTATAACCATAATGGGATCAAGTGAGTTCCTCTCATTTTTTAGTTTGAATGTGGGTTCTTTGACTATTTAGACAAGAGATGTGGCATGTTTCTATTCTAAATGCATGGACTTTGTTTGGAATGACTATAAGTCATAAGAGTGGTTAGATTAATGGAGATGTATACGTTTAAATCCAATCAACAAATATCAAGTTACACCAGCATTACAACTTACAGATATGACATTGTCGCATGGATTTGACCATGTATCTGATCTAGTGTAACTAGGTTACCTATTAATCATTATGTACTATTTATTCTCATTATTTATCTTGACATTGTCATTAATTTTTTTTTGTGATACATGGCATGTTTTTACACTTATTGATGATGAGGATAATTAAGGGGGAAAAAATTATTACTTAAGTCAGTGTGTAGAGGACAAAAGACATTAACTTCCCCAATCATAGATGGGGAAAAAATTGACTATCCCACTAGGTTTGTGGTAGTCACTGGAACTTGGGTTTGATGATATCCTATTAGAAATTCAGATGTGTGGTTGTTAAAAAATTGTGAAACTCATAGATATATATTGCACTAATAAAATTTGGTTAAGATGCAATAAATATTAAATTTCTCATATATCTTGGGAGGCCATTAAATAAGAATCTATGGAAAGTTTAAGTCAGACCATGAAGCTAATCTTACTACTATCAAGATTAGAGAATATCCTAGTGGTTTGTTGGATTGGTATTTCAATTTCTCAAATGTATATGAATTTTATTTACCAAAATATATCGATTTTGGAGGTAGTAAATATAAATTTCATATTTAATTACTTACTAACAAAAAATTTGTAGGTTAGTGGTGTAAAATAAATTTCCACCTTCATGGAGTTGGCATTGTTACTAAATAATTTCATATTCCTTAAGCTATGATAAAATTAATAAATTTACTCCATTATTATAGAAATGGAGTTTTTGAAGCTAGAATTGGTACTCCATCTCTTGATCAAGCATGATCAAAGGCCAAGAACATAGTATTGGACATTATTATCCACCCTCAATATGTTGTCAGTGTTAGTTTCATTCTATAAAGCACTAGAATAAGAAGGAGATAATATAACGTCACTTCATGATAACATTGGTAAATGTAAATTGACTCCAAGAAGAGTAAAAACATTTAATAAAGGTATAAACATAAAAAAATAATGAAAAACATCTCCCAATAGAGAACATCCTATATGAGGAGATAGAACATAAGAAATTCATCAAACTTGCATAAGTAAAATGTATAAGGACATCCAAAGAAGTTATGTAATAGATGACTACTTCATTATTTTCTTCAATGGTATAAATAAAGACCACATAACATAAGAATTTTGAAATACATATCCATGTTGATTTTGTTTAATAAATAACCATTGTTTGGCCATGTGTTGGAATAATAAATGCATCATTAAATTTATAAAGTATTTCAAAATGAATAAAAATTGCTTGCACCATTCTCCAATCTAAAGAAGAGATTAGGTGTGTTAGTGCCCAAATTGTTTCCAATCAATTTGTGCCCTTTCCCAAGAAGTGATTATCTAAAAGTCTAATTTTTTCCCTCTAAATGAATTTTTCAAGAAATGTTCATCTGGAATAAAATCTTGCTTTTGCAATTATGTTGTACAAACCCCATAAAATTTGATTTCACTAATGCTTAACATTTTCATGTTTTTTAAACATTATTTGATTGTATGATCCATGATGGAATCAAGTTGTGAAGTGTGAAAAATGACTAAGTATCAAAAATGCTTAGTCTAAAATTTCTTTCACAAAATAACAAAGCTTTGAGGATTCGAGAGGAAATTTCAATATTACATCACAAATTTTTCAGTGCAAAAATACAAGTAAAACTTGAATACCCAAATGAGATAGAATTGAACATGTGGTGGCATCACATGATCCCATATATTTTAAAGTGATGTCCTAAATAAGGAAAAATGATTTAAGCATTTCAAGTAATGATGACATAGATGCACTTTTGCATTGCTTCAATGTTAAGTTTAAATGAGTTTCCAAATCCCAAATGCACTCAAGCAGTAATGGACATTTAGAAGAATCTCAAGAGCTCAAGGTAGGATTGTAGAATTTCATGGTTATGACTCTTCAAGAGGAGATTGAAATATTACATCATAACTTATTTCATGTAAATATGCAAAGTGTAATTGAAATCCTGAATCCTAGGATATGTGTTATCAAAATGAAACCTCGAGTGTTTTAAATACACAATAATGTTTTGGGTCAAATTCATGCAAAATTTATGATCCAATTAAAATAAAATTTTAAAATGGCATCGGTTTAATAAATAGGTGCAAAGATGTAGGGAATTTTTACACTTTCACATCACTATGGTGTGATAGATGCAAAAGTGCAAGTGAGGCCCAAAAAATTAAAGAAATGCAAAAGTGCAAGTGAGGTCTAAAAACCCAAAAAAGGCAAGATGGTGCATGTGTCATCATTAGGTTCAATGGTGACCTTCAAATCAAAAGTGGAAATAAAAAATAAGTATTGTTTCTATTCACCTCAACCTTGCATTCAATTTTATGGAGTAAACATAGCTTTGTGCCCTTGAATTTATAGAAAGTAAATTAGAATTTCATACAATTGAGTTGAAAAATGAATTCTTGATGATTCAAATAGGATTGAATTACAATGTAGAAGTCTACAAATTAGAAGTCTCTGTCAATTCATCTGCTAAGGTTTGTATCCCTTAAAAGGGAGAATTTAAATGCTACCTATTTGGAGGTGAAAATGGATAAAATTAGAAAACTTGATACTTAAGTATGGGAAAGCTCACAAACTACATAGAACTGCTAATTGGTGGAAGAGGCAATGTAGTAGCAAGAAAGGATAGTAATGTTGATATTTTAGGTGGCCAAAATTATGGTAAATGGTGTCTTGTAGATTCACTATCTGATACCTACATCCAAATGCACATGGGTCAATCTAGAATTAATTTTCCTACTGCTATATTATTAGACCCACATGAAATTATAGTGCATATTATTGATACTGAGGTAACCCTCCATAATCGCTATTCAATTATAGAACATGTCTCTAGTTATGATTATCTAGTTAATTCATAACTATTATAGACACCTATAATTACAAGATAAAATGAATTTCTTTCTTCTATAAACTTCCATAAAATTGGTGATAGTGATATTTTAACACCAAAAGTGTTTTTTGATGGCTCTATATATGCTGAAAACCCATCATTATCTCACTCAAGGCCTTGTACTATATCATGATGTAAGTGTGATATGACTTCTATAGAAGCTAATTCTATTGCATGTAGTCTTAGAAAATCAAGATGTAAAGTTGACAAAAACTATGAATCAATCAATGTGGGTTTACTAAATATTTCATATGACCTAGTTTAGATAATTCAAGAGCTAGTTCAGAGAATTCAATGTGTCAAGCATCTAAAAGAAAAGCCTAAGAAAGAGAAACTTTAAGATTTACAAAACATGAACATATTATGGAATATGAAGAATTATATTGCAAGAAAAGTTTTCCTTTAAATGGTTTTGGACATTTTGGGAGGCCTTCATATGCTATGATGGGATAGGATTTATCCTACAAAAAAGTTATAAAAAGTGAATATTGCTAGTATAATAATGAATAAAATAAAGATCTTGAAGTAGAGCACCACTTAGATACCCTAACCATGTGAGATAGTACTAAAGAAGAAAGAGAGTGACACTATTGATGTTGATTCTACACCTTGAGGAGAAATTTGTATTCTTTATTCTTTGAACAAAAAGTGGTAATCATATCACTAGTTGGCATGCCATTCTTAGTTTGGGTGTGCAAATATTTATTTAAAAATATGAAAAAATTGTTGCTCATAAATACAAACCTTGTTTGGGCTCAAGAAGATTATTCTCTAAAAGTCTCAACTACATCAAATTGTTGATGCATGTAAATGTATCATACGGTTCATATAGTGTTAAAAACACTTCTCATTTCAAGATTCAAAGATAATTTTGCATGAGTTTTTGGTTGTGATCTTCTTGAGATCTGTGGTTGAGTACTGATTAAGCTATTTGACTTTTTTCACAAAATTATTATGCAAGTGTTTGCTGGGAGCAACCTTGGTCCTAAAGTTTTGTGAAAGGCAAACATTATTTTAGCTGAATCTAATGAATAATGATCAGAATCTTAAGTCTAAAACTCTCATCTAGAATGAATATTAATAATGAGAAAGTAAAATATAGTGATTTAATCAAAAAATGAGAAAATATGTAGGGTGAGATAAAAAAAAAATATGTTCTTTAGTTCAGACATCTTGATAGAGCTCTCATTTCATCAAAGATATGCATCTTCAAACTAGTGTATGACATGAAATTAATAAATAGTATAGATGTTATCATATACCAAAAAAATGTCTAAGGATATTTTAAACAAATAAATTATAGATTAGATTAAATTTAATGATTAAATTAAATAATAAAATTGCATTTTCACATCTTTTATAAAAGCAATGATATTGAAATGAATCTAATAACTTTCAATCAACCTAGCATAAAGCTCAAATTAACAACTCTGGATTGATACATGCACATCTAGAATCCATAAAATTAGTTCAAATCTAAACATTAGAATAAATATTTGAGGAAGTAGCCATGATAACAAACAAACCAATAAAATGAGACAATTTTCATAGAATTCTCTTGCTTTTATTACTTGTTTCAAAATTTACAAAAAAGTTTGGCTCTTCAAAACTTCCTCTCTTTTTCAAATGAGAATACCCCATTTTATAGGTTGCAAGAGAAACCTATGGTTAGTCATTATCAAATGGGAATCAAATAATTATCAAGCATAAGTGTCCTCTTACAAATATTTCCATACCAATGACACTTTTTAAATGTGACTAACCTACAAGCCATGTGTGTTACACATTACACATGCTTTTACAAAATAGTATATTCTTTTAAATGATATACATGGTCTTTGATACAAAAAAATATTCTAAGTCAACCCTATTGACTTTGAGATGCCCCTATAGTGCCCTTGCTTCTACTCTTGACCTGTTGGATGAACTTGATAGCTCTCTACTAGAATCTTCCATTAGGTATTAGACATGTTTGACTAGGGATGGTTGGATCTTAAATCAAACCTCTTAGTATCTATATCATTATGTCCTCTGTGTCTAATGACAAGTATAATTCAACCACTTACTTTGAATTAGGTCCATATAATGTCATTTTTGTGATTCTGATTAAATTCTCCACTTGTGAATGATAATTCAACACTTTCAACTATTTAATTAGACTCTTTGAACAACTTTGATTATTAGGCTCTCTCTTTTGGTTTAAAACAATGAATGCATGAACAATTATAGGAATATTCGGTATGTTTGACGGCTTTTGGGGGTTTAAATAAGCTTTAATTATAGCATACAAAGTTTGAAATATTTATTTTCATAACCTAAATCATATTTTGACCTTATATTTATACATTCACATGCTTGGGTCCACAACATATTTTGATCTAACATGTATGACTATGTGGTATATCCTTGCCATGTTATTTATTTAAAAATATGATTATTGTCACTTTGGACACATGTATTTAGCTTGCCTCAAACACGTCTTCATCTCATGCCCCTTATAGCCTTATTAAATTTGATCCATTGATCTCCTCAAGATTCTCCTAGCCTTGATATTCAATGTTGGTCATTGACATTTGATCTAGGCTTCCAATATTGTGACATTTGGAAACCCCATGTGCCTTATGTATACCCTACTATCATTATCTAGTTAATACTCTTACACCATGTGGCAGCCTTGCTTGTAATCTAGGATTATTGATTTCTTGACTTTATTCACATCATCGATCTCTATTTTCATAGTTAAACATGTGATGTTGATCATTAATTTGCATGTTCAAACATGAGTCATTGATCTATTACCAACTCACCATGATTATGACACTTGACAACCCACATTTAATATTAAGATCCTTTGACCTATTAAATTCATGCTTGTTGTTAGATCTCCATATGCATGATTGAACGTGTTTCATAGATCTATCTTGACTTATTGACCCCAATCTTCAATGTAGATAATCAAACAAAATTTCTATATAAAAATATGTACCATCAATCTTGATCCAAGGGACTTCAACTTATTAAATTCAGGTAATCACCCACATGTTGTTGATATTTAATCTGATTGGGAATGTTTTTGACACTTGGTAGTCCTATGTTTAATTCATACCTAAAAATAGTAAAATCAAAGAATAAATGCTCAGGACATATAATGACTTAGCCTAAATCTTATATTAAGATTTTAATGAATTAATAAACTTGATCAAAACTTAGGCTATAATTAAACTAAGGTTAAGATGGAATAAAGTGACCCATCAAAAATATGAATCCATTTTAATAGGAATTTAGGCTAAAATTAATTTAAACTAAGGTTTTGAATGTGATTTAAACTTAGATTCAATTCATCAATTAAGGACCAAATGTTAACATAATGGCTTAAATTAGACCATATTATTTAACCAACTAAGGGCCAAATTATTGAAGCATAAACCCATGAAAATTTATTCATTCTAGTGAATATCCATTGATCCTGTAAGATGGAAAAACATAATCCAAATATTAAAAACATTAGATAAGATCAAATAAATCTTATGTGTTAGCATGTCAGTGTAGCTAAATCTAAACATTATACTCAATAGTGAATATCCATTGATCCTGTAAGATGGAAAAACATAATCCAAATATTAAAAACATTAGATAAGATCAAATAAATCTTATGTGTTAGCATGTCAGTGTAGCTAAATCTAAACATTATACTCAATAATGCAATCTAATCAAGTTGAATGCCTAATTTATAGCATAATTTGAAAAATTTTAACAAGGGTCCTCATTTTTAGAAATAGAGGTTGTTGACCTCAACAAATGGCAACTTCTAGGGGAAACATTGTAGAATGTTAGAATTCATATACTTTTGGTTCAAAATAATAATTAGACTATTCATTCCACATGATCAAGTACCATTATTAGGTTCAATTCATAATTGAAACAAGACTTACAAATTTATGTTTAAGGTCAAATATCAAAACTCAATCATGTTGTGTGTGTGTGTGTTTTGATTCACTTATTGATTACCATTGGGATTCAGAGAATAACTTCTAGATTTCATGACCTTAATCATTAACATAGATTTGTTTCATATTTCGATATTCATTATGAATTATTCTTTATAAAATGGGAAGACTTGGGCATTGCTCTACTAGTAGACAGGCATCTATATCCCTAACAGAGATACCTTTGGTTTCACTCTAGGCCTTGCTCCACTACCAGTTAGGCATCCATATCCCTAGTGGAGGTTACCAGAATCAAGTTTGTTCAAAATTTTTTTAGATTTTTAATAAGGCTTTTATTTTTTTATTTTTCAACTATATTCAGCTTTCTAACAAAGGTTGGGAATTAGAATTAGCTAGGTGTTTGGGATTTTTGTCAAATGTTTGGTATTCTAGACAATCATCCTTGGTCATAGACTTCATCCTAGGAAATAATGTTCTTTAAGTGCTAACATGAATTTATTATAATAATTTAAACTTTCACTTAAACACATGCAATCCTTATTGAAATCAAACTTAGATCAAAATAAGGTTTAATATTTTTGAGGAATAATTAGTCTATATATTAATTTTCATCAATTTATTAGAAACATAACATTAAGCTCAGAATTTCCAAAATCCATGATCAACCAATGTTTAAGAGTCCACATTCCTAGTTTATAAAGCTATTTTGAGTACTTAGATGGATTTGGAGCTTGAAGACTTGTCATGGAAACAATTATTGGAAGTAAGAGAATAAAGCAGAGAAAGTAAACACACAATAAGTAAATAGATATTTACAAACACTATTTAAAAATAAGGTAAAGGAATGAAACTAATCTAAACCCACCTACACTAAATCTAACTAATTTTTATAGATTTCTCCATAAAAAAACTCTCCAGATATTACCTAATAATGGCAAACTAAAGCATAAAAACTTTGAATTGATGACTCTTTTAACCAGAAAACAAACCCTTTTAAGCTTTGTAACATGTTTTCCAACTATGACATAACAAGACTGAAATAACAAGATTTCCTTCAGGATCAAATGTAAAGATATTTAGTCCACCGTAGAACCTTGAAATGTGATTGCTTACTTTTGATGGTATCTTCTTATAGATAGGAACACTAGTATGTTTATGTCTTCTAAATGATACAACTTGACTTCCTGTCTCCATTCTCATATACATGAATTGAAGACATATATCCAAGATTCAATCATCTTCATCCCAAATTCTTCTTTCTTGAATCAATAATGCTAACTCTTCTTCATTCATAGATTAATCATCATTTGTCTCATTCTCATTCAATGATTGTATTGGAAACTTAGCTAGTATGTTTAGATTGATGTCTTCATTAGCATCTATTTGAGGTAGTGCTCTATCAAATTCTTTAGCTTATTAATAGGTATCCAGGATTGGCTACAATACATCATTAGTTTATTCTTGATGAATAGATATAACAATACTTTTTATAAAACCTTCCTCAATCTACATATGAGGTGGGGATGAACTATCAATATTTGCACAAAGACTCTCCAAATCATACCAAAATGTCTCTTCATCATAATCAACGGAAAGGACATGAAATTTCTTTGAAATATTACCATTTGAAGTATATTAATCACATATTTATAACCTTTTTATGGAATCATATGAAATTTCTTGATCAACTATATTTGCTTCATCTTCATCTTCTATAGAGAATGGCATCTCATCTATCCAATCAAGCTCTAGCTCATCTTGTTTTGTGATGTCAACAATAACACTACCTTCTTGAAGCTCCAAATCATTGGTGGAATCCTTAGATGAAACACCAATCTGCTATTCTATCTCATCATATACCATCTTAAGCTCTTCAATTTCATTCAAAAAATCATGGTATAACTGCTTATAATGATAATATTATTTATAAATATTCTCCATTTCAACAATGACTCTATGTGATTTTTCCTCATGGATGCCTTATGAATAAATAATAGCTTGTACTTTATCTATATCAACTACTGCAAGTTCTTGAGAAATCTCTTGCAACTTATCTTATTTACCTATAAGTGTTTCAATAATGATGTTTTATTGATCTTTAATTGAAACCCCTTTCACATATTTAGAAACTTCATTCATCTCAGTTTCAACTTATTCAATTGCTTAAAAATTGATAGGCTTTTTATCTATTATTGGCATAGTATATCCCTCCTCTCTTTGCATTTTTTATTCAAAATCTTTTCGTAAAGGAAAGGATTTGAATCTTTGAGGAAGAAGGATGGGAGGTTGAATGATCTCTAGATCTTGACTTCAGCTTATTGTCTTACGCTTTAATGTCTTTCTTTATCCATATACTATTATCCCTGATTCTAAGTCATGAACTTGTATTTAAAAACTTTTTGAGCTAGACTTGTGGCAGCCATGGGTGTGAAAGAATAACTAGATAAATCAATATTATTTTTAGTTTTACTTCCCTTTGGAGGTTTTGGATTGTTATCTACTTTAGGATATAGGAGTATCATTATTATTTGGTGGAGTATAACTTGTCATTATTTTATTTTTTTTATTTACTCCTCAATAGATAAGTCTTCTTTAGATACTGTTGAAAATCATGAATCTCCTCTGGAGTATCTTCAAGTTCATTCTCATCTTGAAATGGAAAATCAAAGGTTTCCACCATAAGAGTTGTTTCAGAAGATGTCTCTGAAGATCCAAATGATATTTTAGATTTATCTTTGTCAGGCACAACTTTAAATGTATCCAATTCATCTTGAAATAATTAAAAATCATTGCAAAATTCTATACAGTCTAATTCACCATATTTTACAGTGTTATGAACCCTTTAATAATTAGTTAAAGCTACATCACAAATGTTTATTTCAGTTATGTTTTTAGTTGTAAATGAATATTTATTATTATTTTTATTGATATTTTTAAACCTATTCATAGGTCTATTAAACTTCTGATAAGAATAGTTTTTGTTGGAATTCTCCCTAGTGTTACCTTCCTATTTTTGTAACTGAACAAAATCAGTGCTTAGTTTTTGAACCATTTTTGATATGAAGTCATTTTCATTCTTAGATGCCTTTTAATCATTGACTTCATTACTATTACTATCTATTGGCACCATATCTCATTGATCTTGTGGATGCGATCCACTTTTAGAGTTATTTATCAATCTTAGGTTCTGACCAGGATGAGCATGACTCAAAAGCAACTAGTTTAAAACTGGAGTTTGATTCAAAGTAGGCATGCTATGATTAGCATTTTAGATGATATTTAATACAATCAAATTAGGATTGATATTAGAAAGACAATATGCTAATTGAACTTGGGGTTGAATTTGATCACTAATTTTCATAGCTTCATCATAGGCCAAAGCTAATGTATCTATGACCCCAACATCTCTTTTTAGAAATGCAAAAGTCATTAGATCTAAATAATCCTTATAAATCTCTAAATATAAATCTTCATCATGTTTATAGGGAGTTATAGTTCTGCTAAATATCTTTTGAAATCTAGCATTAAAAGGTCTAATGGTTTCATTTGAATCTCTCTTCACTATAGTGAACTACTGATATAAAACACAAGGATTGATGGTCTTTCCAAATTGATCAATGAAATAATTGTTAAAATCATTCCAAATAATGATGTAATATTTAGGAAGATTAATAAACCAATCATATGATGCATCTCTAAAGGTTAAAGGAAACAACCTACATGTAACATCTTCATGAACAACATTTAACAATCTTAAGGTAGCCTTAAAAGACTTGATGTGTTCTTCAATGGTAACAATTCTTGTAGGACAAAATGAAGGTAAATATTTTGCTATATTTATTAGTGATTCATGTACCTAACCAGGCACATTGATAGAAGATCCAACTAACCAAACCATATCTTGATGAGGATCGAATACAACATAAAAAATAAGTGAAGTAGGTTGAAATTTAGAAACTCTACATTTACCTTTATCCATTGTTTTTTTCCTATAAATTTCAAAAGAAAGAAGAGGTACCCTTGTCTTAGATATTTAACTAGCTCTTATTCATGACAGTTCCAACTTGTAAAACCTAAATCCTCAAACACATTAGATTCACAAATTTTAAGCAATGTTTGCAATAATTTCACATAAATCTTCAAAGAATAACTACCTTTATCCAAATAAGCCTAAATACTGGTTTAAAACCATGAATATCATTAATCTCTAAAAATTTAAGCTAATAAAAACATAAATCTATGAAGGATCAATTGATCTTTGATAAAAATTCACTAAAATAAGCTCAAATTACTTCAAATTCACCAATCTTTGGCTCATGCCCTCCTTATAGCACTAATTTCAAATCATGTTGATTCATGTAATTGTATCATAAGGTTCATTTAGTGTTTAAAATAATTATCATTTAAAAATTTAAATAATATTTTTCATGAGTTGTTGGTTGAGATTTCCCTGAGATATGTGGTAGAGTAGTGGCCGACCAATTTGACTATTTCATAAAATGATTATGCAAGTGGTTTTTTGGAGAAACCTTGGTCTTAAAATTTTGTAAAAGGTGAACATTATTCTAGTTAAATCTAAAGAATAATGATCATAATCTAAAGTCTAAAACTCTAATCTAGCATGAATATTAATAATGAGAAAGTAAACTATAATGATTTGATCAAAAAATGGGAAAATAGGTAGGATAAGGAATAAAGGGAGATGTTTCTATTCTTTAGTGTAGACATATTGACAAATATCTCATTTCATCAAATATATGCATCTTCAAAACAACATATGACATGAAATTACCAAATATTACAAATCCTATCATATACTAGGCAAATGTCTAAAGATATTTGAAACATGCAAATTAGAGATCAAATTCACTTTAAAGATTCACTTAAACAATAAATTTTCATTTGTACATCTTCCAAAAAAGCAATGATATTGAAATGAATCTAACAACTTTCAATCAACATAGCATAAAGCTCAAATTAACAACTCTACATTTATACATGCATGTTCAAATCTAAACATCAGAATAAAGATTTGAGGAAGTATCCATGATAAAAACAAACAAACAAAATGAGACAATCTTCACAAATTCTCTTGCTTATATTACTGGCTCCAAAATTTACAAAATAGTTTTGCTCTTTAAAACTTCCTCTCTTTTTCATATGAGAATACCCACTTTCAGAGGTTGGAAGAGTAACCTATGGTTAGTCGTTATCAAATGGGCATCATATAAGTGTCAAGGATAGATCTTCTCATACAAATATTCTCATAGTAGCAATAATTTTTAGATTTGACTAACCTATAAGCCATGTGTATTACACATTACACATGCTTTTACAAAATAATATATTATTTTAAATGATTGATATGGTCTTTGATACAAAAGAATATTCTAAGTCAACCCTGCTGACTTTAAGATTCCCCTATGGTGCCCTTGCTTCTACTCTTGACCTGTTGGATGAACATGGTATCTCTCTAATAGATTCTTCCATCAATTATTAGGAATGTTTGAATGGGGATGGTTGGATATTTAATCAAACCTCTTAGTATCTATTTCATTCTACCCTTTGCATCTAATGAGAATTATAGTTCAACCACTTTTTTCAAATTAGGTCTGTAGGTCACCATTGTTATGATTCTGATTAAATTGTCTAATTGTAAATGCCAATTCAACACTTTTAGTTATCTAGTTAGACTCTTTGAACAATTTTGATTATCAGGTTCTCTCTTCTAGTTCAAAATACTGAGTTTATGAACAATTCTAGGGATATTTCATATGTCTAAAGGATTTTGTATTTTTAATTGAGTTTTAATGGTGGTATACAAAATTTTAATTGTTTGGTTTAGTAACCCAAATCATATTTCAACCTTGTATTTATACATTCACATATTTGGGTCCACAAAATATTTCAATCTAACATGTCTTCCTATGTGGCATCTCCTTGCCATGTTGTTTATTTAAAACTATGATAATTGTCACTTTGGAAACATGTTTTCATCTCACCTCAAACAAGTGTATTCATCTCATGCCCCTTGTAACTTGATCAAATTCACTCTATCAATCTCCTTGAGAGACTCTTGGGCTTGACTTTGAACATTGGCCATTGATCTTTGATCCAAGATTTTGATATTATGACATGTGTTAGCCTCACATACCTTCTATGTATCCTACTATTAGTTTCCATTTAGTTAACACTCTTAGATGACATAGTAGCCTTATGTGTAATATGGGCTTATTGAATTCTTGACTCAATTCATATTGTTGATCTCCATCTATATAATTGAATGCATGTCATCGATCTTTGATCCACATGTTCAAATATGCACCATTGATTTGTTACAAATTCACCATGATTGGGACACTTGGTAGCCCATGTTTAATATCAAGATCACTTGACATATAGACTTTGTGCTGACCGTTAGGTCTCCATATACATGATTGAATGCATGTTGTAGATATATCTTGACTTATTGACCCCAGTATTCAATGTGAATCATCGATCAAAATTTATACATAAAAATATGCACTATCAATCTTGACCTGAGGGACTTTGACTAATTCACTTCAAGTGATCAACCATGTGTCATTGATTTTTGATTTGATTGAGTGAGGTTTTAAAACTTCAAAGTCTTGAATTTAATTCATACCTGTGAACATTAAAATTAAATAATAAGTGCTTGGGAAATATACTGATTTAGCATAAATCTTAAATTAAGGTTTTAATGAATTAATAAACTCGATCAAAACTTAGACTAAAATTAGACTAAGATTAAGATGGAATGAAGTGACCCATAAAAAATATGAATCCATTTTAATAATAACATAGGCTAAAATTAAATTATACAAAGGTTTTAAACATCATTTAAACTTAGACTCAATTGATCAATTATGGACCAAGTGTTAACAAAATGACTCAAATGGGACCATATTAGTTAACCAACTATGGGTCAAATTAACATTTAAGCATAAACCCATGAACATCTGTTCATCCTAATGAAGATCTATTGATCCTACAAGATGGAAACACATGAGACAAATGTTAGCAACATTAGTTAAGATTAAATAAAGCTTATGTTTAACATGTCAATGTAAGTGAAATCAAAACATGATACTCAATAATGCATTTTGATCAAGTTGAATGCCTAGTTTATAGTATATTTTGCAAATTTTGAATAAGGGTCCTCTTTTTTTTTGAAATGGGATATGTTGACCTCAACTCAAACTTCCAATCAGATAGATGAAATCTCATCATCACATGGATAACCAAATGACCAGAATCATAATGATTCTGGTAACCAAATTTTATATAAGAAAAGAATAAATGTCCTCTTTATGGGGGATTTTTAGTTTTTATGAGTTTTTGTGTATTTATTTTTTATCACTAAAGTGATTACATTATACATTCATTGTTAAACTCTAAGAACATTCATGTATATGTCACCCATGTTCCAGAGTGAGTCCACTATTCTTTTCACCATGTTAACATTCTTAACATTGATGTATGTTGATTTACTTTCAATTTAATGGAAATCATCTATGAGTTATACTCTTTATTGTTACTTCCATGTAATAGAACATTCTTTATGCATTGTTGATTGGGTATTGGATTTTATGTCTCTTAATGGTAGTCATTGTGATTTGGGAATTTTTTATTCATAATATTTTAAGGATACCTTGGATTTATGGAGTTGACAAGAGAAGGTGCCTAAGACTTTACTTGAAGTATATTATTTAGATATTTCAAAGATCATTTGAATTCTTTCATTGAATTAGTATCAATGAATGCAAATCATTCTCGATAGTTTTCTTTATCTTTTTTCTCTATCTTTTACATTCTGAATGAATGATAGCATGGTAGTTTAAGGAATTACTAGTGTTGAAATCGACTAATAACTATTTTAAATACACCTAACTCATCCTAATTGTCCTACCTATGCAAGTAATACATGTTGAATATTTTAAGTTTTCTTAACTTACAAATGCATAAATATTATAGATCTGGAATGTGTCTGTGATTGATCTTTGAAGATTAGCATTGTGATTTTCCATTTGGCTCTTAGTTGTCAACAATTTATATAGAAATGAAGATTAAAATCATAATCTATATGTATTTAGTATCTTGTATTTGATATAAAAGGCATTTGCTCAGCCTATGTGATAACTCTTCCTAAGTGGATTGTGTAAGTTTGGTTATGATTTGATCAGATCTGTATGTGTGCCAATAATTCCCTGGAGATTGAACTATAGTATCCCTCATTATGACAAAGATACCCTATAGGTCCTCTCACCTTGGTTCAGGTAGATCCAAAAGTAGTATGGAACTAACTATACCCTTTATTGATGCCTTATATTCATTACCTATGTTTAGTCCATCCAAACGTTAGATCCTTCACCAGCTATAATGGCATAACTCAGGTTTATCATTGTTTGACATCTTTTTAAATATGAAAGTTTAAATTTTAGAGGTGTACAATTGGGAGCCAAAACCCAACTGATACCATTGTTAGGGACAAAATACTTAGAACTTGTGTCATTAGGGCTTACAGAGAATTGATATTTGTTCAAGATCTAAAGTTATCTATAAGAAGTTTTTATGTGATTATATCTTTTGAATGTGAATCTAATTTTTTTAGGGTCTTTGTTTTTCTATCTCATCATAGATTACAAAAAAGAGTAATTTTAGAGTCTATCACTATATATTTATGAGTTGTTCTATCCTAGAAGATTTATTCTAGTGATGACTCCAAATTTTTATTTAAATTTCAAAGATTAGTGCCCACATTAATTGATTAAGCTTTGAGTGTTCTCTTATTTGAAAAATTGGAGGGATCAAGATCTTCCTTTAAAGGTGATTCATCAAAGAAGCTTATCTATGATTTTAGTTTTCATCATAAAAGGAGACAAGTTTGGAGGAAAATTGAAGGACAAAGTTCTTGAGGAAAGGAGTGTCTAAACCTTCATAATTTTCCTACATTTGAATATCTTTTTTTTAAAATTATTTTAGTTTAATACTATCACAGTTCTCCTAATAACCGAAAGTATTATAGTCTTGTTTATTACCTAGGACCTTTTCAATAAGATGAATATCCTTCTCATTTTCATCCCCCAAGTCCACCTCACTCACCCCCTCATAGCCCTTTATCATCTGATCTTGAGCCTAGCATTGAAAAAATCATGAGGCATAGAGATTAGGAATAAAATGAATGTCTTAAATTTAGGATTCCTAGATTCAAATTAGGTAACTTTAATGAAATTGAGGATTAGCCTAATGAATTTCCAAATGATTCATGGAATTGACTCCCTAAGTTTCTAGGGAATATTACAATGACTGGAGAAAAACATTTGAGGGCCTGTCACATTATAATTGAAAAGTATGATGTTAAGCATGAGGATTTCTATACTAAAATTTTTGTGCACACACTAGAAGGAGATGGATGTGAATGGTTCAACTCTCTTCCTTATCGATGCATAGAATCATGGGAGGAAATGAAGAATATTTGTAAAATATAATATGGTGATAGAGTTAATCGTTAATTTCTTATAGAACATTTTGAAAACATAAAGAACAAACCAAATGAATGTGTGTAAGACTTTAATACAAGGTTTAATAAGACTATGATGAGATTCCGTGATAATATTAGGCCAAGTGATACTTCTTGTTTCATTAAGTACTATGATGCATTTTATAAAGTGACAACATATTACTTGAGAGATAAGGCTGCCACAAATCTAAGGTTAGAATTCCACATGGCCATTCAGATTGAAAATAATATAAAGGCTATGGGGAAGACTTTGAACAAATAAGATGATGAAAAATTGACCGATCTTGAGAAGTCTTAGTCTAATAAGACTACCAACCTTGAGGAAACTATGAAAATCTTTGTCACTATTGTCAAGGAAATGTCATACAAGTTGGCCAAAGATGAGAAGGGACTTTCTCATAGATCCTCTAGTCAGGAGAGAGATCAAAACAAGAATCAAACATAAGAGAGATGTCCTTTCCACAATAGAGATAATGATAGAGGGAATGGACTTGCTTGAGATGAGAAAAAGGACATAAATTAGAATAAAGAATCTAGGAAGGAGGTTTGTGATCCATTGAATGCCATAGTTGATGTTATAGACTGTGATTTTGATATTGATTAGTGTGATAAATGTTTCCTTCCTTGTCCTCCTTAAAATACTACTGAAAGAGTTGATGAAGATGCAGAGGAACCTAAGTCTGCATTTGAAAGTGATGATATTATGATGTTTGATTTTTAAATGTTTGAAGTAAAATGTCTACCTCTACAGATTTGTTGAGTGCTACTACCGTTGATGAATTTTAGAGCGTAGTGAAATAAGTATGTGTTCTAACTCCCAAATTTATTTGTGAAATAAACATGACACAAGCATATGAGTTTCCCAATCATGACTTTGAGGTTTTAAGATAGATGATAATTAAAAAGTATGATGGGGGAACTCCTTTTATTGAGGACAGGCAATTATTAATTAATGTTTTAGTTGCCCAAGAGAAAGAATACAATCTGATAAGTAAGTAACAAGGTGTTTCTCCACAAGAGACTACCCCTATAGATCCAAAGGTAGGGGATAGAAATAAATAAGTTAAGAAAACCAAAGAAGTACCTAGTTTTTTTAGACTAGCACCTACTTCCCAAACTATCAAATAAAAATGTGCTCCAACCAAAGAATATAGAACCTTTGTTCTCTAGTATTCCTAAGGGTGAAAATGATGTAAGAATAAACCCACCCTTGAAAATAATGTTAAAAATGCTAGTTCATCCCATCTTGTTCCCATTCTAACTTTAAACGAGTGTATTCTTATTGAAAATGTTGTCACCCTTCCTATAAATTCTCTCCTTCCTTAGTACCATGTGTGTGATATGGCCTAAGTATTGAGTCAATTAAAAATCATTATCCCACTTATCGAGCTATTAAGAATACTAAAACATAAAAGAATGGTGTTTGTGTATTTAGAGTTTAATGAAATACATCTTTTAATGAGATTAATTCACCCCCAACACCCCTGTATGATAATGAAGAGTCACATGACATTATTAAACTAGCCCTAGAGATTTATTTCGGAACAGATTTGATAGAATGTTAGTTGGATGTTGACCCTTTTTATACTACCTTGTTGATTAATGGTTTAATTATTCATAACTGTACAATCTATTTAGGAGCCTCTTGTAATGCGATGCCCCTATATTCCCTTAATGATCTTGGAGTAAGAATAACATTTGATTTTGATAAGTGTTATGCTATGGACTCAAGAAAAGTACTAATAGTTGGACTAGTTAAAGGATTGGCAGTGAAATTAGTGGTTCATCCAGGTAAATTCTTGAAGATGGATGTGGTAGTTATGGATTGTCATCCCAAGTGGGGGATGTTATTTTTAATAACTGAGATATCAACATGGGTGGTAGTTTTTAGATAGAACTTTCTTATGTCACCATTATTTTGGAGGTTAAGATGGTAAGTATTCATAGAGAGCCTAGAATGTTACATGTGCTTGAATATCCAAGATGTGTTATAAATGAGGTTATGTGCATTGATGTGGAGTTGGAGAATTTTTTTGGAAACATATATTTTGATGAACAATCTGTTGTTCTTGATGTTAGATTTGACAAATTAAGTGATGATGTTTGGATAATGTGTTTTGATGGAGCTTGCTATAATCTAAGAAATGAAGCTAGGGTTGTTTTTATGCCCCCAATATTTTTTTTTAAATTTTTCCTTCAAGTTATCTTTTGAGTGCATTAACAACATTGTGGAATATGAGGCACTCTTGTTTGGTTTGAGGATTTCATGGGAACATGGAGTTACAAGTATGATTGTAGAGAGTGATTTAGAGTTAGTGGTTAATTAGGTCTAAAATGCTTATACCACCAAAAATAAAAGGTTAAAACAATATAGAAATGATGTATGGGATTTGTTAAAAAAAATTGATGCTTTCAATATTTGTCATCACGATATAAGTTTCAATGAGGAAGTTGGAAGACTTATAGGGTTGTGTGCTTAGTTTGAAAGTGAAAATATGAATCCTCACTATTAGTATCAGGTGGAGGTACTTATTAGACCTTTAGTCCCAAGTAACATTCATCATTGGCAAGTATTTGATGATGATCATCAAATTAAAAGGTTTCTTAATTGTGAATCAAAATTTTAGGGTCAGTTCATAGACCTAAAATCCATTGTCTAAATTTGTGATGGGAAGGGAACCTTGTTTAGGAAAGATATCATTCAGTTGAAGATAAACACCATCCCAAGAGGATTGATAAGTTTATAAGAATCTTTTGATAGAGCAAACATAATTAAAAATAGATATCTCTTTGTCTAAAAAAATACGATTGAATGTAACTTGAGAACTAAAAAAAATCCAAGAAAGGTCTGACATGGTACTCACTTGAGTGTAGAAGAGAAGCAAGCCTACATGGAATTGTTAAAGAAGTATAAGGATTTCATCCCTTGGTCTTATTTTGAATTGAAAGTATATATACATGATCTATTTCAACACTTCATCCCATTATAGCCTAGAAGCAAACCTTTCAAGAAAAAGCATAGACCTTTTAAACCTATATTGGCCACCAAGATGTAGGAAGAATTAAATAAACTAAGGGATGGTGGGATTATTCAACCCTTCAGGTATTCATCATGGGTGGAATACTTAATCCCTATAAGAAAGAATAATGGTGACATCTTTTTGCAGGTGGATTTTAAAAATTTGAATAAAGCTTCTCTGAAGGATAATTACCCCTTACCTAATATGGATAACATGTTGTAGAGTGTTATAGGATCATAGATGTCATCCACATTAGATGGTTTCTTAGGGTATAATGAA
Organism: Torreya grandis; assembly: GCA_037957365.1. Classification (NCBI taxonomy): domain Eukaryota; kingdom Viridiplantae; phylum Streptophyta; class Pinopsida; order Cupressales; family Taxaceae; genus Torreya; species Torreya grandis. Next base: position 214,700 of record JARHVA010008905.1, on the reverse strand, counting down.
TTTGAGAGACCCAAAAATGCATTTACAACATCTTGGGGAACTTATATCTATATAAGAGTGCCTTTTGGGTTAATGAATCTCGATGAAACATTTTAGAGAGATATGGATGTCAAATTTTTAGGGATAATTAACAAGTTTATTAATTTGTATCAAGATGACATTACAATGTACTCCAAAAATAGAAAAGATCATTTAGAACATCTAAAAAAGTGTTCCTTAGATGTAAGGAATTTGGCATTTCTCTTAATCTAAATAAGTTTCACTTTGGATTATAAAAGGCCAAGTTACTATGATGCATAGTGTTTAATGATGGTGTCATGATTGATCCAGAGAGAGTGAAAGCCATTGAGAAAGTGACCATCACAAAATCCAAGAAGGGAATTCAGTCCTTTGGATAAATCAACTTTGTAATAACGTTTTTGTCTAACTTTATAGAGATCACTCTGCTTATTACTTCCATGTTAAAAATGACCAAACCATCAACTAGGAGGATAAATCCATACAAGCATTCAATGACATCAAAGGAGCCTTAAATTCTACCGCTATCTTGGCCATTTTTGATTACACTAGGGAGTTTCAAATATTTTATTTTGCATCATGAAATATTGTAGCTATTATTCTATTGTAAAAGAATAATGATGATCATGAACACACATAGATTTCTTTAGTAAATCTATGCAAGGATCTAAACTAAATTATACTATCATGGAGAATTAAGATTTCACCCTTTTGAAAGCTTTTAAAATGTTCAGACCTTATATTTTGAGTTCAAATATTGTTGCATGTGTCTTGCATACAATGGTCAAGGACATCTTGACTTAGGTTGAAGTATCAAGAAAGAGTTGTATATGCATAATTAAGTTTAAATAATATGAAATGGGGATCCAAACTAACAAGTTAGTGAGGGGGATGGTTTTATCCAAGCACATGAATGAGACCAATTTACAAGTTGTGGAGGTAAACACTATTGTTTTTAATATTGATAATTCTTTGAGTAAAGTTAACATGTCCTCATGGTATAAGGAAATTATTTATTACTTGTAAGGTTTGAATTATACCCATAACTTGGATAAGAATCAAAGGATAATGCTTAATCTTGTATCCCAAAAGTATCTCTTAGTTGAAAATGGACTAGCATGGAAGAATCCATATGGGGTTCTCTTAAGATGTCTAGTAGAAGAAGAAACTATTGATTTAATTAAAGACTTTCATAATGGGGTATATGGTGGTAAATTTAAACCTAAGGTAACATCTCATTACATTCTAAGAGCTAGTTATTGGTGGTCATCACTATTGAAGGATGTGGCATAGAAAGTAAGAAAATGTGAGAATTGTTAGCACTTTCTTGGAAGTTTGAAAGCTTCTAGCTCTCTCCCCTTACCACCTGTATTGATTCAAATCCCATTTAAATAATTGGGAATGGATTTTTTTGGGGATATCACTAATGCATCAATCAATGGGCATGGATATTGGTCACAAATGACTACTTCACAAAATGGGTTGAAGTGGTCTCTACAAAGAAGGCCACACATTAGGTGATCATGGACTTTATGTTGAATCACATTATTTGTAGATTTGGTGTTCCTATCATGATAATTATTGATAATTCCATGAGTTTTAGAGCTAAAACTTTGATGGAATTATGTGAATAATATAGGATCAAATTAATTTATGCTTCCAATTACAACCCTTAGGTTAAGGGGTAAACAAAATCTAGTAATAAGACCTTTCTCAAAATCATTAGAATGTCTTTGAAAGTTAAGAAAAAGAAGTGGGGTGAACAACTGAAATTTAATTTACGAGATGATAGGATCATACCTAAGAGATATATAGGTAAGATCCCTTTTTAACTTGTTTATGTAGATCAAGCTATTTTTCCTACAAATCTATAGTTGCCAACCTATTAGTTCATGTAATAGCTAGAAGGAGGTAATGAAGTTAACCACTATGAAATCAAAATAAACAAAATTATTGAGCTTGATGAAACTAGAAGATAAGCTCATGAAAGACACATAAATTTTAGTGAAAGACTCAAAATAATAGTAGACAAAAGGGTCACTATAATAAATTTTCAAATAAGAAATTTGGTTTTACTTTGGGACAACAAACATGAGGAGAAAGATGGTCATGGTAAATTTGATGCCTTAAGGATTGGCCCTTATTGTATTAACTATAGAATTGGGGAACATAATTTTTTCTTAAGAGACTTGGATGGTGAGATAATGGAATAACAAGTGAATGGAAAACATATAAAACACATATTTGAGTGAGTCCATGTTTGTTCAAAGTAATGTACAATGTATGGCCTTATTATTATTTGTTGCCCTTCTACATTGGTATTTTTTTTACAGTTCTTTTGTTGTTTTTTGTTGTGTGTTTTTTCTTAGATATTCATAATATTTTTTTTCCAACTTATTTCATTGAGTTTCTAAAGGTGTCTATTAAAAAATTGTCAAAATTATGAATCCATGGCCTAGGGGATAGGCATCTAGGCTTGTTTCTTGGGATTATTTATACACCCACAAAGGATGTATATCCCTGAGAGCTAGTGTTAGTGCCCAAATATATTCTAATTAATTTATTCCATTTATTGATAAGTGAGTGTTTGAAAGTCTAATTATTTCCCTCTAAAGGAAGTTTTCAAGAAATGTTCATTTGGAACAAAATCCCTCTTTTGTAATTGTGTTGTACAAATCTTGTAAAAATTGGTTTCACTAATGCTTAAAATTTTCATGTGTTTTAAGCATGCTTTGATTGTAGGATCCATTGTGGAATTAAGTTTTGAATTATATAAAATGACTAAGTATCAAAAATACTTAGTCTAAAATAACTTTCATAAAATACTAGAGATAAAATTATAATATTACATCACAACTTGTTCAATGTAAAAATATAAGTGAAGCCTAAAGACCTGAAGGAGATAGAATTAATAATTTGGTAGCATAACATGACCCCAAAATTTTCAAAGGGATGCCTTAGATAAGAAAAAATGATTTAAGTGTTTTGGGGAATCATGACATGGATACACTTTTACATCACTTCGATGTTAATTTCAAATGAAGGTCTAAACTGCAAATGCACTTAGGCATTAATGGATATATGGAAGAAGATCTATAGCTTGGGATAAGATTATATAATTTCAAGGTTATGAATCTTAGTGAGGAGATTGAAATATTACATCGTAACTTATTTTGTTTAAATTTGTAAAGTGCCATTAAATTCCTAAAGCTTGGGATGTGTGCCATCAAAAGGAAGCCTAGGGTATTTTAAATCCACACTAATGTCTTAGGTCAAAGTCATGTAGAAGTCTATAGTTTAATTGCAAGAAAATTTTCAAAGGGATTTGATTTAATAAATAAGTGTATAGATGTGGGGAAGTTTTGAACTTCTACATCACTATGGTGCAATGAGTGCAAAAGTATAGGTGAGGCCCAAAATCTTGGAGTGTAAAAGTGAAAGTGAGATCTGAAAACCCACAGGAGGCAAGATGGTACATGTGTCATCATTAGGTTTAAATTTAATCTTAAAATCAAAAGGGGAAATAAAAGCTAAGCGTTGTTTATAGTTTCCTCCACCTTGTATTCAAATTTATTGAGTAAACAGAGCTTTATGCCCTAAAATCACATGAAGTAAATTGGGAGTTCATGTAATTGAATTAAGTAAATGAATTCTAGCTAACTTAAAGAGGATTTAATTCCAACTTAGAAGTCTACAAATTAGAAGTTTATAATAATTCATCTGATAAGGCTTGCATCCCTCAGAATGAAGAGTTTAAACCCTGCCTCTTTGGAGGTGAAAATTGAGACAGTTAGAAAAATTGATACTTGAGGAGTATGGGAAATCTCACAAGCTGCATAGAACTACTAATTGGTAGAATAGTCAATATAGTAGAAAAAAGGATAGCAATGCTAAGAGTTCAGGTGGTCAAAAGTATAGTGAATAGTGTCGTACAGATTCACTACCTAATACCTACATCCAAATGCACATGAGTTAGTCTGAAATGATTTTTCCCATTGTTGAATTGCTAGACCCAAATAAAATGATTGTGCCTATTACTAATACTGAGGCAACCCTCCATACTCCCCATTCAATTATTGAACATGGTTCTATTTATACTTATCTAGTTATTCCATAGCTATTACAGACACCTATGATTATTGAACAAAATGAAGTTCCTTTTTCTAAAAACTTCCTTGAAATTGGTGATAGTGATATTTTAATACCAAAATTGTTTGTTGATGGCTCTGTATATAGTGAAAACCCATGTTATCTCTCTTAGGGCCTTGTTATATGTCATCATGTAAGAGTGATATGACTACTCTAGAAGTTGAATCTATTGCATTCAAACTTAGAAAATCAATATGAAATTTAACAAAATATATGAATCAATCAATGTGGATGGACATTAATCTTCACATGATCATTCAGGAGCTAGTCCAGAGAAGTCAATGTGTCAAGCATCCTCAAATAAAAGCATAGTAAAGAGAAACTTTAAGATTAAAAAAACATGAAAATATTGTGGAATATGAAGAATCATATTACAAGCATGGTTCTCCTTAAAATTATTTTGGACCTTCTAGGAGGCTATCATCTAGTAGGATGGGCCAAGATTTCTCTTACAAAAATGTTACAATAGGTGAATATTACCAGTATAAGAAGGAAGAAAATAAAGAGCCTGAAGGAGAGTGCCACTCAAATACCCTAACCATGTGAGAGAGTGCTAGAAAAGAAAGAAATTTACACTATGTATGTTGATTCTATGCCTTGAGGAGTAATTTTTATTCTTTATTCCTCCCTACATTATTTCATACTTTATTCTTTAAGGGGAAAGTGGTGATCAGATCACTAACTGGCATGTGATTCTCAGTTCAAGTGGGAAAATGATTTATTGCACATAAAGATAGTTTATTTTAACTGAGGAATAATATTCTCCCACAATCTTAACTACATTAAACTTCTAGTTGGGCAAATGAAATATCATTTTCACATGGATAACTGAATGAACATAATCATAATTATTCAAGTGAGAAAATTTTGTATAAGAAAAGAGGATGTGTTCTATTTATAGGAGAATTTCAGTTTTTAGAAGTTCTTTTTGTGTATTTTTTTTCTGTGGCTAAGGTGATTACATTGTATAATCATTACCAAATTTTGAGAGCATTTATGTATATGTCTCCCCTATTTTAGAGAGAATCCACTTTGTTTTTCACCATGTTATCATTTTGAACATTGATGTATGTTGATTTACTTTCAAGTTAATGTAAATCATCTATGATTTTTACTATTTTTTTTCAATGAAGTGCAATAACACATTCTTTATGCATTGTTGATTGGGTATTGGGTTTTATGTCTCTTAATGGTAGTCATTCTAGGCATGAACCTTGATTATAAATTCTTTTATACATTTTGATTTGGGAATGTTTTATTTATAATATTTTAAGGATGCCCTATATTTATGGAGTTAACAAGAGAATGTACTTGAGACTTTACTTGCAGTATATGCTTTAGATATTTCAAGGATCATTTGAATGTTTTCATTGAATTGGTATTAATGACTGCTAATTATTATTGATGGTATTATTTATCTTATTTCTCAGTCTTTTACATCCTAAAATGAATGATAGCATGGTAGTTTAAGGAATTTTGAGTGTTGAAAGCCATGATAACTCTTTTAAATACACCTAACTCATCCTACATCTCTTACCTATGCAAGTAATACATGTTGTTAAAGATTTTAAGTGTTATTTGAAAGAATGAGCAGGAGATACACAAGATCCATAGGATCAATCTAGGAGAAAGAACCCACAACAAATAACCTGCAAATAATACCAGAGAATAAAATAAATTTCTCACACTTAAAAAATAGGTGATAATCCTATAAATTCTCTGTATTCTCTCATTAATCTCTCATTATTTTCTCATAGATTGTAAAGTATATATAATACAAATAGTTTATTTCATGACAACAAACTATTTTTAGTGATTACAAAATAGAGAAAACAAACTATTTGTTTTCACATACTATGAAAATATATTGTTGAGAGATTCTCAATAGTAAAACAAATTAACCTAGGTAAATAAAATTAACCCTAGGTAATAAATAACTTACCCTATTAACCCTAGGTAAGCTTAAATATTCATTATTCCAACACCCTCCCTTAAGCAAAACATAGGGAGAATGACAAACAAATATGGGTCCCAACTACTAGGCCTGATAAGGTACCCGTGTACAAACCAATCAAAATATATGAAAAATAAAGGAAGGAAGGACTTCATGGGAAATCCCCCCAAGGACAACTTCCTTCACCCCAAGCATCACTTGTAACTAAAGATAATGAGGAGAAGCCAAAGGTTTAGTAAATATGTCTGTAATTTGCTCAGCTGTAGGCATAAACTCCAAAGAAAGAACTTCATCCTGAATAAGATGTCGAATGAAGTGAATTTGAATCTCAATGTGTTTTATCCACTGATGCTCAATAGGATTGTCTGAAATAGCAATTGCACTTTGGTTGTCACACCAAAGAGTAGTAGGACCCTGCTGTGTGAAGCCAAACTCTCCAAGCAACTATCAAAGCCAAATTGTCTCTTGACTAGCTTTGACAACACATCGATACTCAACCTCAGTAGAGGACAATGCAATAACAGTCTACTTTTTGCATGCCCAAGCAACTAGACCTGATCCAAGTGTGAAACCAAATCCACAAGTGGACTTGCGAGTGTCAACATCACCAACCCAATCAAAGTTAGTGTATCCAACAAGTTGTGTAGAACTCTATGGTGTGTAATGTATACCAAAGTGAGTGGTGCCCTGAATGTAACACAAAATACACTTGGTTGCTTGCCAATGACTCTCATGAGGCTCATGTGAGAACTGAGAGACAAGGTTCATAACAAATGTGATGTTAGGATGGGTATGATCCAAGTACAATAGACTACCTACAAGTTGCCTATACAAAGTTGGATCAACAAGAGGAGTCATACAAGTGGAAGACAACACAATACCTAACTGATATGGAGTGGGGGTAGGCTTACAATCAGCCATGCCAAATTGATGAAGAAGATATGTCGCATACTTATACTATTCAATAGAGATGCCCTCAAAAGACTTAAAAACTTGAAGACCAAGAAAATAATGTAGAAGTCCTAGATCTTCATATCAAACCTATCTACTGACTTATCCTTGATGTCATGTATCAAGGAATATGAACTGCCAGTGAGGATGAGATCATCAACATACAAAACCAATATGACAAGCTCCTCACCTTGCTTCAAGATGTATACATTGTGATCTAACTCACAATGAATAAAACTATAACTCAAAATAAAACTATCCGTCTTCTCATACCAAGCTCTAGGAGCTTGTTTGAGGCCATAAAGAGAATGACAGAGTCTACAAACTAATGATGAGTCCTGCATAAATCTTAGAGGCTGCTCCATATATATATCCCCATGGAGATCACCATGAAATAAATCACTCTTCACATCCATCTAAAAAAATTACCAAGAATGTGAAGCAGCAAGAGAGAGAGTACAAGCTGAATAGAGTCCATCTTAGTTACAGGGGCAAAGGTCTCAGAGTAATCAACCCCTTCAACCTATGAAAAACCCTTAGCTACTAATCTAGCTTTGTACTTATCTACTGATCCATCTGCAACATATTTGGTCCTACAGACCCATTTACATTTTACAAGTGTTCTTCCCTTAGGAAGAGGGACAAGATCCCAAGTATCATTCTTCATCAATGAAGAATACTCATCATACATTGCAACATCCCACTCGGGTATACCAATGGCCTTAGAAAACAACACTAGATCATTTATACAAGCTTGTCCCAAAATGGAAACACTAGATGTTTGTGAGTGAGTGCGACAAGAATTAGATGGATCACCAATAAAAGAACCAACTACCTGTAGAGTGCTCTTTGCCCACTTGGGCAAAGGTGGTGAAGAAGATGGCTGTGGTGGCTGAATAAGTGCAACATCATCATCAAAAATAATAGAAAGAAAATCCTCACTATCCTTAGTAGAAGGAGGGGGAGGAGAAGAACAAGATGTACACTCATGTGGAGTGGGTAGCTCATCAACCTAAACATCCCATCCAAACAACACATCATGTGTGACAAGATCAAAAAGATGGTAGGATTTTACATCTTCAAAATAGCCAACAAAACTGAGTGGTTGGATTTTCTTCTCCAATGATTTGCATTTGTCATCAAGAACAAATGCCCATGCTTGACTACCAAAGATGCAAAAATTTGAAATATCAGGCTTGATCCCAGACCAAGCTTTTTTAGGTGTCATATTTTGCATAGCTTTGTGAGGCATACAGTTTTGAATGTAGTTTGCACAATTTACAGCTTCAGTGCAATATTGTGGACCCAAATTTTTAGATTGAATCATCCAATTAGCCATCTCTTTCACTATTTGATTTTTCCTCTCTGCTACACCATTTTGTTGAGGAGTGTGTGGTACAGTGAACTAGTGTTGTATCCCATGCTCAATACAAAAATCATAGAAAGCATTACTGTCATATCCCCCCCATTGTCAGTGCGTATATTCTTAAGAGGAAGAGATGATTTTTTTTCAACAAAGGCTTTGAAAGCCTTAAAAGTCTCAAAAACTTCACTTTTCAACTTGAGAAAATATACCCAAGTTTTACGAGTGAAATCATCAATGAATGTGAGTACATATTTAGCCCGTGAAAAAGAATGAGTTGGAAAGTCATCAAATCACTATGAACCAACCCTAAGGGTGCATTTTCATGTGTGGCCTTACCAACTGGAAATAGATCCTGGTGTTGTTTACCAACTAGACAACTAGGACACACCCCATCAATACATGAGACCTTAGGAAGGCCTTTTACAAGATGTTTTGTACTCATTTGTTGCATATATCCATAACTCAAATGTCCTAATCTCTCATGCCACAATTTGTTGAGATTATTACCATGTGTTATAAGTGAAGAATTATAAGACATAAAAGACTCAAACTTATCAAAAGTATAGAGTCTTGTAGTATGGTCTGATGTACCTGTAGCAAGTATCTCACTAGGATCATTACATTCTCTTATTACAACATCATGTGAAGTAAACTCCATAGTTTTACCAGTACCAAAATTACATATTTGATGTATAGAGAGAATATTAGAAGAGATTTGGGGTACAAGCATACATTGTTAAAACATCCATCCTATTTGTCACCAGTACCAGATCCCAAAACTTCAATCTGTGAGGAGTTACCCATAACAATATGTGATGTACTACATTCTTTAAGAGAAGACAATAGATCCTTAGAATGTATGAGATGGTGAGAAGCACCTGAGTCAAAAACCCACTAATCATGACATGAAGATATAGCCCTGGTTGAAAGTGATTTTCCTTTTCCTGTAGGAGAAGTAGAAGGAGATGGAGATGGAAGGGAAATTTTGTGTTGTCTGACCGCTACCTCTAATGCTTCCATCTTCTTAAAACATCTACTTTCATCATGATTAGGACCACCATAAAAATTACATGGACCAAATGTTTTCTTCTTTTGCTTAAAGGACTTTTTGGTCTTAGTAGATTTAGAATGATGAGGTGTTTGGGTGGTGGACTCTAGAGGGTTATTTAAAGGTGATTTCTTTTGTTTAGACTTAGTTTAAGGTTTTCCTTTAAAATAATTAGCAACTAGATCATGACTAGGACCAGGTAGAGCATCTAAGGCCATTAATTTTGTTTTCTCCCTAGTCAATCTTTCACAAAAAACTTTAAAGGAAGGCCATTTGAATTCATCACCTAATGTATCCATCATAGTATAAAAAATAGAGGAAAAAACACTATATGGTCTTTTCAACTTTGAAAAAATCATGAAAATGCACACCTGATCACTTGTATCCTTGTCACAAGCTTTTAACTATGACCTTATAAATTGGAATTTTGCCAAGAATTCATCTATTGAAGGAAAATCTGATGGAGAGAGAGTACTCAATTATGTGTCTAATTACAAAATTTTAAACTCATTAACTTTTCCAAATAGGTTTTTAAAATTTTCCCATGCCTCTTTTGGTGTAATAGCATTTGCAATGTGAAATTGAAGATTATCTAAGATGTTGAGGCAACTCAATCCAAGAGCCTCATCCTGCTTACAACCATATGCATATTTGTCTTTTTCAGTGGTGAATGCTGCAGGTGTTATTTCAGAAAAATTTCTCCATAAGCCCTTTGATTGAAGGATTTGTTGCATTTTTAGCTTCCAAACATGGTAATTTGTAGAATTTAGGGGTTTAAACAATTGGGATTCCATTCCCGAGGAAGATAATGAAGTTGACAAGAACAACCTGGACATTCATTTTTCCTCAAAACACCCCTCCCATTACAATTTAACGTCTCCTAATGATTTTTTTTTAATCCTTAACTTATACAAAAGTAAAAAAATGGCTTTATGCAAAAAAAATATAGGGGAATTTGACCCCAAGACTTCCTCCCTACAAATTTTTAACAAAATACCTCTAGCTGCTTTAGGAAAGTCAAATTTATACTTTTAAAGCTAGAGACTTGCATTTAAACCACTAAAAATTAAAAAAAATAATAAAAAATAAGCCAAAATGACTCACACGTGTGAGATAAATGTTGAATAATATTTGGATTTATCATAATTAATCTCTTTTTCCAGCAAGGTGTGGTGATCAAGGAAATTTTTGAGAAATTTTGTAAACACTGGCCAAGGAAAACACCTCTCAGCAAATGCAGAATTGGCTCCACTAGATCTTCCTAAAGGACTGTAAGGCTTGGTATAAATCCATCCTTCTCAACTATAAATGAAAGCCTTAGAAGTCTTCTAACACATAAAATTATCATATTTTTATTTTATGTAGCATAAGGCGTTCAAAAATGAGAAAATTGTATGGCTATGCTGCAGACCAAAAAATAGATTTTAAATTCTTGTTGTAACCTTCCAAAACACTATGCGGCCTAGTCAAAATTCATCCTAATTTATATGGAATGAAAGATAGAATAGTAAAATTTCATGAACAGGTCTCAGATTTCAAAAAAGTGAACCGTACGATCTGCCACATCAGAAAATCGTACAGGTACTGCAGTCTGCCAAAAGGAACCAATCAGCCAGTTTTTGAAGGAAAGAGCTGTATGGCTAGCATGAAATGAAAAAATTCAAATTGAAATGGATTCTTGACTTGATTTTATATGCCCCTATGAAAAAAAATCTGATTTTGGAAATATGTACAGTCATTAATGAGCATAAAGTAAAAAAATTTCTAAAAAAACTCGTAAACAAGAACCAGAATGTGAGAGAATAACAAATATCTGTAACACAACAATAAAATAATTTTTTTGACTGTGTTAATAGATGAAAAATTTTTAGGGAAGAGGATCTTCAACTGGAACTCCAAGCTCTGATACCATGAAAGAATGAGCAGGAGATACACAGGATCCACAGGATCAATCCAGGAGAAAGAACCCACAACAAATAACCTGCAAATAATACCAGAGAATAAAATAAATTTATCACACCTAAAAAATAGGTTATAATCCTATAAATTCTTTGTATTCTCTCATTAATCTCTCATTATTTTCTCATAGATTGTAAATTATATATAATACAAATAGTTTGTTTCACGACAACAAACTATTTGTTTTCACATACTACAAAAATATATTGTTGAGAGATTCTCAAAAATAAAACAAATTAACCTAGGTAAATAAAATTAACCCTAGGTAGTAAATAACTTACCCTATTAACCCTAGGTAAGCTTAAATATTCATTATTCCAACATTATTTGCTTATAGATGCATAAATATTGTAGATATAGAATGTGTCTATGATTGATCTTTGAAGATTAGAATTTTAATTTTATATTTGGCTCTTAGTTATCAATAATTTCTATAGAAATGATTATTACAATCACACTCTATCTATCTTTAGTATTTTATATTTTATATAAAAGGCATTTATTCAATCTATGTGTCAACTCCTCCTGAGTGGATCGTGCAAGTTTCATTATCTTTTGATCAGATCTATATGTGTGCTAATAATTCCTTGGATATTGAACTTTAGTATCCCTCTTTGTGACCAAGCTAACTCATAGGTCCTGTCATATTGGTTCAATAGAGATAGAAGTAGTAGGGAACTAACCATACCCTTTATTGGTGCTTTCTAGTCATTATTTCTATTTATTCCATCTATATCTTAGACCCTTCCCCAGTTATAATGACATAACTAAGGTTTATCATCTTTGCTTTCCATCTTTTTAAATATGCAAGGACGAATTCTAGAGGTGTACAACTGGGAACCAACAGGGTGTAAGAAGATAGAAAGATGAAAGATTTAAAGACCACTCTATAAATCAATATGATAAGAAGGGAAATAATAGGGAATGTTGTCCAAAGACATGGGAAATAGTTGTTGCACTCATTTTAACATGTTTGGGTATTGGAATTAATTTTATTAGAAATTACATTCATGACTCCATCCAAAGAATTGGAAAGATAATTCCAAGAATGATGACATATCTAAATTTAGAAATGAATAAGTTGTTCTTGCCCCTATAGGTTAAGATATAACAAATGAGGAAGAAGAGGTACCAAAGAAGATGTCATTAAGGAACAATAACCCATAGAGAAGTCCCCATCACCATTATAAGTAGGTAATTGTAAGCATTCATTCTTGGTGTTTTAGAAATTAAATTCTCACCATTGTTGTGTCAATATTACAAGTTAAAATAATTTATTACATTAATGCACAAATTAAATCAAAAATCATCGAAACACCAAATTTCTTTTGCACACATCATGTGAAATTTTTGAACTACATCAATATATCCCTTACTGGGTAAATGTATTTTACGTAGTCATCACCTTCCTTTGATTCATCTCTAATAAAATTATGACCAATAAAATTGATGTTCTAAACCACTTTAATAAGATAACTAATGAAATTTCAAGAATTGTAAAAGGGCTAATCATATTTATTTAACTGATAAATCCAATTAAAAGGTTAAGTGAAAAATCCATGGAGAGTTATTGAATATCAAATTTTGGAAATTCATAAATTCACAAATTGAATAAAATATCTAAAAGTGACATCATGAGAAAGTTTTCAAGAAATAGTCAATAATGGGGATAAATATCTAAATTTAGAGACCAATGCCTATAAATTGTAATATTAACTCCAAAATTGAATTCCTTTGGTCCTTAAAATTTGACTAATCTTGGGTCAGTGATCTTCATCTTGGAATGGTCTATCTTTATCACTTTTCCAAACCTATAAATACAAGGGCCACCATATACCAATTATATGATTCATTTTCGCAAAGAAATTATGCAAAATTATATCCAGGAACTTCACCTATTTTCTCCCAATCCATTAAAAAACTAATCCAAATAGAGTTTGAGGCACTAAATCAAAGATGTTAAATATTTTGAGTTCTATATTTTACCAAAATCATAGATGTAGACCAACTTTGATGGAAAAGTCCATGGGGAAGGTGTAGCTTATCATATTTATGCTTTCTTGTTTGCATCTCTATCTCACAGACCTTGCCCAATAAAGAGAGTGGTATTAATATGTTAGCTCTTATTTTTTATTCTTGATTTTATTAACTAATGGATGGACTAACTTATTTTGCATTCCTATTCTAAGTTTCATATGTACGGTGGGACCCTACACCACATGAAACTCTTTGAAAACCTTCTTAGCCTTCTAATTGTTAAATTAGACTATTATCTAATACTAATCTTTCCTATTTCTTCCAATTTTTCCATGTTTTATCTTCTAGTTATCAGTGAGATCATCCTAGTTATCGATAAAGTTGATATGGTTATCAATGAGCTTACTCCTATAAATGGAAAACTTGACCTACAACTTTGTGAGATTACATGTTATCACTTTTTATGTCCTCTATGTATTTTGATAGATCAATGAGCTCAACTTGTAAAATGATGGGATTGAACTAAAAGTTAGCAAGGACAAAAGATAAAAATTGAGATCATTTTCTTTACACTTTAATAATTTTTCCTATAATCAGTGAACCTGACTTGTAAGTAGTGAATGTAACATCTTGAATGATGGGATTATATTAGGAATTAGCAAGGTAAATAGGCAAACAAGGAAGTCACTATAAAGTAAACTATGCTATGTTTGTCATTTTATATTAAATTAGTAAACTCATCCAATAATTAGTTAGGCCATCCTACTCATCGATGAAGTTTCCAAAACAATTTTGACTAATTACAAAAAAAATGAGATTGTCTTTTTATTAACAAGACTAACATACTAAATGGCAAAGTTACCCTATGTAAAATTTTCTCAATAATTAAAAACTAAAGAAATCAACTTCCTATGGATAAAAACAATAATTATTTGAATGTTTAATAATTTTTCTTATAGGATTTAATATATTTTTAAGTGTTTTACATAATCTTATAAGGTAAACTTTAATCATCTTATATATTTTGTGCTTAAAGATAAACAATCATTTTTGACATGTCTCCTAAGAGTGCATGCATTTTCATTATTATATTAAGTGATTTCTTAATTACATTATTATTTGTGTAAACCATTTTGCATATGCTCTCCCTTTACCCTTTGATGGAGCCTAGGTGACCAAAAACATATAGGTTTACTTGCTTACTTGTCTATCTGAAAAACCTTTTCAAATTATGCTCTTCTCTTTCCCATCGATGGGGTCTTGAGATTCATAAATTAAGCATGTTTTTCCTTTTTTATTTTTGACTACATGGGGTGGAGTTCATCACCTTCCCACTAGTCTAGGGGTACATTAACCTAGGAAGCCAAGGTCACATTAGTGGTATCTTAGCTAAAAAATTCCTTGGAACCTAATTATGTTACTAGTGCTTCACTAAAATCCTATCGATGAAGTGTTCACAAGGAACAAGACCCTTTAGAGAATTGATCACTAGTCTCGCATCCAATTGATGGATATTTATTGTGCCCATGCACTAAAAGTTATATTGGGACCATTTAGAAATCCAAATGAAAATTTTAGAATATAATCCACTTTTGTTGTAGAATTATCATTAATGTAGGGGTGCAAATGTATCAACCCCTAAATATTTCCTTTTCATAGACAAGTTTTAGAGAAGGGTGGACTTAAAATTCCATCATAATTACTTTAATTACTTAACCCTTAAATTTTTAATCCTCTCAAAATCTAGTATATGACAAGGATCAGTGAGTTTTTCACTAAACTTATGTCAATTTTGAAAGTAGGTTGTTATTAATTGAGTACTTTATCGAAACGAATTTTGTATTCATAGCCACATCCAAAAAAAGAATGTCAAGTATTGGAAGAAAACATCTCGAAACATGTCTTTGACCATATTTATGAACTATTACTTAGCCATTTTCACAATTATTATGTGTTATGATTGAAGTAAATCCTTATCTCATTTGGTACCTTTACACTGTGCATTCCATTCTTGGTCTCAAACTCACATTTCCTTGTGTCAAAATCCAAAATCTAGGGTCCAATTTTAGGTTTTAATTTAGCTATAAATCCATTCAATATCATATCAAAGTTAAAATAAATCTTCTCAAAGACAAACCAAGGTCCAAATCCTTCTTTAGTTTAGAAACCATTTGAGACATGCCTAGGTACACACACATTAGGGCCTCTTATGGTGCTAGTTTTGAAGAAGAATTTTTTTACAAACCCTCGAGATAGCTTATAAATTATAAGTAAATTGAGGATAGTGAGGCCACCCAACATTTATTAAATACCTACCTCCCATTATTGGAAAATGTCAAGGTAAATATGAACAAAAAGTCATGGAACACAAGGATGAAAAACTTCTAAGACTATTAGAATCTAGATCCAAGCTCCCACATAATTTACCCATATACCAATTATACAGTGTTATTTGCATAGACTAATTACCTCAAGAAGTAACTATTACCCAATGTCCAACCCTTATATAAATGACAACAAGGCCAAACCAAGAATAATAACATGGTTGGTAATGGGGTCATATAAATAAGATATTTTCAAATGATACAGCCACTACTTGCCAAAAATATCCCACCTAATCCTCTACTCACATTGTAAAGAGATCCATCATGATAAGGACACTATCAAGATAGAGTATTCAATGACCTCAGGGAGCCCATTGAGGTAGTATTATAAAAATTAGTAATAGCCAATTTGATTACTTAGCCAATTCCAAAACCCTTTCTAGAAGGTCAACCCAATCCATCATGGTATCAAGATAATGTGTATTGTAATTACCATTGCATGGTGGGTCATGAAATATAAATATGCATGTAATTGAGGTATCTTATCCAATATTTTCTTGAAAATGGGTGAGTAGATTTGTATAAAAGAGAATCTAATACAATTCAAGATATGGGTATCTAAAAAAACCCATTTACAAAACATAATAATCAGTAATAAAGAAACAATCATATTCAAGGGTAAGACTACAATTAGAACCAAGGGAAAGGTCATGATCAACATCAAAGATAAGGTCAAAATCAAAACCAATCCAATCGTAATCAAGGTCATGACACCTAAGCTAATCAAAGTGGCTATCACAATGTGGCATATAATTATTGAATGTCATAGGGCATGTTACAAACAACCACATCACCACTATCAAGGTCATTCCTTGTATATATTTAACACTCTTTAGAGTGTTAGACCTTATAGTTTGGGACCACCACCTTTGACTATAGGTAACTCTAACATGGGTTAGAGTAATTAAATTGTGCCATGACCATCATGAATTACTATACTCATTCTATTAATTTGGAAAAATCTTTCCCAACTTAAAATTGTGTTATCATAATTATATGTCCAAGAGCTACCCTCCAAGGTAATTTACCTTCCTTCAATACTAATACCAATCCTAATTAGTATTTTACACCACCAAAATCCAAAACATCTCTCCCTTATATTGAGAATCCATATAATATTTATGAACAACTAATAAAAACACATGTATATATTTCTATTCTAGGTCTCTTACATATGTCTAAAGTGTAAAATACCATATTAAATTTCTTTATCTAGCATTTCAAGGTACCCAGTGACATTGATCCAATCCAATTCCAATCACTTGTGGGTTATTTATCCTTAGGTCACCAACTTACATTCTATCAAAGAGATATGTCATCCCTTGGTCCCCTCCACAATAATATTTTGTATATCAAAGCCATCATTTCCTACCATAAATTCAAGTGGGTTCTCTTAAATAATGGTTTAGGGTTGAATATAGCTTCATTGAAGTTGGTCACACTCATAGTATACATATCAATAGATAAACAACCAAATATCATGACAATTAAATCTTATAATAATGTAGAGAGATATTTTAGGTACCATATATCTACCTATCATTGTTGGGCATGTCACCTAGACACCCTTTGCCATGTTATTGACATAGAGTTTCCCTATATTCTACTTCTTAGTTGTCCTTGTATCTATGAAGTACAAACACTCACTTTAACATTACACCAATACATTAAATTCCTCTATTACATATTAGAGGTCACTATTCTTAGTGATCTACAACAATACTAGTATTATCAGATTCTAGAAGTTGAGTATGATAACAAAAATTATTTTCCTAGCACTAAATCTGTAGGTAAGAAAAATAAAGAAAAAATACCAGAATCTCCAAATTATAATTACATTTACCCTATTCACCTTGTGTCCACTTCTTATAATCTACCTCCTACATCATTTTTATCCCACTTTACCATTGAATAAGCTAGAATTGCCACATATCACATTCAGGATGATTTTCACATTTTCAAACTACCCAAGTCTCCTAAATCATATAAAAGACAAAAACCCATCTATGGAAGGCCAAACATGATATGGTAAAAGAATACCAATCCTCATAAAAAATAACCCCATGTGTTTATAAAAGACATGTCACGAAACCAACATCAACCTACTAGTTCTGAAGGATAATTGTTATATGGGTATTGGTTTTCTACTTGCCCTCAAAATAGTAAATACCCCATTACCAATAGAATTATGGATAATCTAGATTAGAAAGGAAAAGGTATAGGGGTAAAATCATAAAGAATTATTGAACCTATATGCGTGGCTACACACATAGGACATCAAAGTCTTGGATTCACACTTCTTGGGAGCGACCCCATAAATTATAAGAGTGATACTACTTCATCTACTAGTGAAGAGAATCTTGGCAGTGACATAACATTCCATTATAGTGTATATGAAGAGATAGTCATTACCAATTTTTTCAATACTAAATCCATTCTTACTATCATAACCCATTATCCTCTTTCCCTCCATCATTCTATCCTAATCGATTAAGACTAGTAAGATTTGACTATACCGTTGGATGAAATTTAGAATGAAGAGTCCATTGTCAAATTTATGGGTATTAGAGAGGGTTGTCAAATGGTGATTATAAACAAAGCATTAAATTACCTTTGGACCCTTCAACCTACTTTAAAGATTAGGTGAACTTCTTTGGTCATGAAAAAAATTAAAAATGAAGATCCTTGGGTGAAAACCTCTTCAAGATGCTTGTGTATCATGGAAAAATTACAAATAAAGATGAGTCCATGGGTGAAAAACATGTTTTAGGTGAACTTAGATAGGGATGTTCACTCACCTCTTTAAGAAGCTTAGTGTCCTCCAAGTCTAATAATTATAGTTGTGTCTGACATCAGTGAGGAGGAACATAGAATCTTTTCACAACTGGTACAAGACTTTACATAATAATTGGTTAATTGGCCAATACTAGACATGTGAGACTTTTTGTCTTCTTACGTGGGTGAGCCCTGTGAGTAACAAATGGCTCAAGAGGATTAATTTCCATCATTTTTGACTATCTTTGAATATGTTTCTATGATACTTGTAGAGGATACCACAATAGTAAACATTGGCACTTATGATTACCCTAAAATGATTTAATTAGGTGCATCATTCATAACTAATGAGCGTATATTCATTATTTTTAGCCTATATTACTTCATCAACATTTTTATTTTGCTTATTAAAACATGTTAGGTTTAAACCCATATTTAGTATCACACATGCTTGTTGTGAATCCAAATGCCAATATAATTAAACATAAACTACAAAAATGCATCTTTACATTACATTTTTGGTTAAAAAAGAGCTAGAGAAACTATTGGGTCAGGTTTCAAAATGAATCTCAAGCATCATTCCATTATGGAATAAACCTTAATGAATCCTCTTGTGTAATGTATTTAGATATATCAATAAGGCATTCCCTAAAGATGAATTCCCTTTGCCAAACATTGACATGATAATTGACTTAACAACATGGGTGACTTCTCAAGATATAACTATATCAAGATTACACTTGAATACCAGAAAAATAAAAGTGTTCACCACTCCATGGGGGACATTTTTTATGGAAACACAAACTATATAAGTAAATAAATCAAAAGGAATAAACTCATAATTACATGAAGGCAAAAAAACACTATTTATTCTAATAGAATGAATAAAATATTTACATAAGAGGATTTAAATAAATCTCAAATCAAAATTGGAGTTGACATGAATAATAAAAAATATAAAAAATCTAAATCTACCTAAAGCACCTAAAGCTAATTAACCCATGCAATTTTTTAAAAATTGCTATTTTTGGTAACTTTTCATTTCTAGTGACTTTTTTAAATTGTTATTTTTATAAGTGTTGCAAAAAAGTTCACATGAGCCTAATAATTTACAAAAATATTCTAAACACCAAAATTATCCTAATGGATGAATTTCAACTAAATTTTATGTTCTAATTCAAATATATATTGTTTCAAAAAATAGAAAAATCTTGAAAGAAATATTAAATTGCATTTTAAGACCCTCAAATGGTTATGTATGGCTTATGATTTTTTTTTAAAAACATCCCTAAATAGATATATAGGTTTATGTATGAATTTAAATTTCTAAGACAATAGTTTTGTCATAAACAAGATCTCAAATAGAGTTACTGATAAAAAATTATGGACTTTGAAAGTTTGTATTCCACATCATTCTCTTCTAGTTGAAAAAAAACTTAGCTCTTGCAAGTTGATCGAATTGTACTCTTTCCATTTATTTTTTTCAATATTATTTAGCTCTCATTATTAAATCCAAGTGTTGTGTTCATATTTTAATACTTACCAATGTACCAAATACTTGTTATAACTTCCTTACTTTGTGTTCAATGTCTCCTAATACAAAACCTACATTATCTTTTCTTTCTTCTTCTTTGGTACCTGTTGATTCCAATTTACTTATTCATCTTCTCTCCATTCACCATATTCTCTATGGAAATCATATAGATCACAAACATAAAATACTGAAGAGATATCAAAATTCTTTGGTAAACTCACCTCATAAGCATTGTCATTGATTTTCTTCACAATTTTGCATGGACCAATTTTATTGAACTTTAAATTTTTGTATGTGCCTATTGGAAATATTTATTTCCTCATGTATACCATCACTAAATATACTAATTCAAATATATTTGACCTTATTTTAAAATCTACTATAACTTTATACTTGTCATTACTTTCCTACAACTTTCTTCTGAAAAATGCTTTCACATCATCACTAAATCATTCTACAAATTGGTAACCATACCAAATCTAAACCACCCATAGGATTTCTCCCATAAACAATATTAAATGGTGATATTACTATTTATCAATTCACTAAACTATTATATGCAAACTCATCCTATGGTAAATCCAAGTCCTATTACTTGGGCTTCTCTCCAACTATGCATCATAACAAATTTCCCAAAATCCTATTTGAAACTTATATCTATCGATCTATTTTTGGGTGGTATGAACTAATAAATTATTTATTATTTCCCAAATTATTCAAAAAATTCCTCCAAAAAATACTAAAACGTTTTGTGTCCTTATCTAATCTAATAGTTTTTGGAACACCATGCAATCTAAGAACAACTTTAAATAATAGTTTTGTTACTCTAATGGAATCATTGATTTTATTACATGCAATGAAATGAGCCATCTTAGAAAACCTGTCTATAACAAAAATAAATAAATCATTACTTCTCAATGTGTTTTGTAATCATAACACAAAATGCATACTCAA
Organism: Torreya grandis; assembly: GCA_037957365.1. Lineage (NCBI taxonomy): Eukaryota > Viridiplantae > Streptophyta > Pinopsida > Cupressales > Taxaceae > Torreya > Torreya grandis. The sequence goes on along the minus strand of JARHVA010008905.1, from coordinate 193,631 downwards.
ATCTATCGATGGTCCCCTTGGAACTAGTATTGGCATGTAAATCCATGCTACCTGACATTTTATACATCTTGAAACATATATAGCCACATCTCTCTTCATATTTCATAAAAAATACTTCTCCTCCACCAAATATATTATCTTTCCTTTACCGAAATGTCCAACCAAACCACGACTATATAGTTTTCTTATAATATTATATCTTAGAGATCAAACTAGAATACATAATTATTTCCATTTAAAGAAATCACCATTTCATATAAGATGTTCATCACTAATAATACTATTTTTACCTAATAATGGATTCCTACAATGCTCAACAATCTTTCCAAAATTTGTATCAATATCATATAATTCCTTAAACAAATTCAAATCTAACTACATCACTCACCATAGTAGTTAATAATGCCAATTTCCTATTCAAAGAATCAACTACCTAATTCTAATAGCCTGATTTGTGCTTCAACATGAAATTATATTCCTGTAAGAAAGACACCCACTTTGCATGTCTACTAGTTAACTTGTTTTGAGTGTTCTCATACTTTAAGCCTCATGATATATAAATATGATAAAATAATTAGGCACTAAATAATGCTTTTAATACTTGAAAAATGGAAAAATATTTAACATAATATGTAGAATACTTATTTCTTAACTCATTCAATTTCTCACTAAAATATGTTATTAGCCTTCCTTCTTGACTCAACACATCACTAATTCCCACTTGTTACGCATCACAATCCATCTCAAAAAAATTGTTAAAATATGGTAATGCTAAAGTAGGTATTTCTATAATCTTGTTCTTCAAGTAACTCAAAACTTTTTGTTTCTACCCTTGTCTACATAAATTCTTTTCCTCTCATGCATGTTGTTATTAGTGCAACAAGACTACTAAAATTTTTAGTGAAATTTCTATAAAAATTTGTTAAACCATGAAAACTTCTTACCTCTATGATACTCTCTAGAATAGACCACTCAATAATTTCCTTTACTTTTTCTTCATCCATCCATACTCTATATATTGAAACTACAAACTCTAATAATACCAAATTTTTCTACATAAACCTATAATTCATATTTTCATAGAGTTTATCCTTTCTTACCAACTCTAATCCGAATCTAAAATATTTAAATTGTTCTTATTTAGTATTACTAAATATAAAAATATAATCAAAACAAACCACCATAAAATCTACAAATGTAATATTGTAGCACTATGTTTAACACTATCATAAATGTGTTGGGTGCATTATATAACCTAAATGACATCACCATCCACTCATATAAACCATACCTGGTCTTAAATGTTGTTTTCCACTCATCTATGTCATGAATCTAAATCTTTAATAACCATTCTCCTTAGATAATTTGATAATTCTTAGAAAAGTACTTTGATCTTGTCAGCACATCCATCATATCATGTAAATGAGGTATAAAAAATCTATATTTTATGATAATTTTATTGATTACTATATTATCTACACACAACCTTCACCCTCCATATTTATTTGGAGTTAGAAAAGTTGGTGATATACATAGACTCATGCTCTCCCCCACTACTCCCTTTCTCACCAACTCAATAACCTATTTATTCAATTATACATGTTATATTGAATCCTATAAACTACTTGATTGGGTAGAGATAATCTTGGAATAAAATAAATATGATTATAAATGTCTCTTTTTAGTGGCAAACTATCTGGTAACTCATTAAGTATAACATTTGCATATTATTTCAACACTTTTATTACTATAGCTTGTATTTGCACCACTTTTATGACTTAATTATTTGCTAGTAATGCATAACAAGAACCTGTCATCTTCATGTTTTTGATACTTTATTTTGTTGACAACATGCTTACTTCCTTCCCTTCTTCTTTAAAGGGTAGTAAAACTACCTTTGTACCACCTTTACAAGAATTATATATATATTCTTTATTCCATCATGAATAATTTTATTTTCATATTACCATGGCCTTCCCAAAAACACATGGCATGTATCCATTGATATAACATCACACCATATTTCTTCTTTAATTTTTTTTCCTATATAATACTTAATTAAGTACCTTATATCTAGGGAAACTTCATCCCCTTTCTTAAACCATGAAATCTGATAAGGATAAATATGCTTAAAACATTACAAACCTATTTTCTCCACTATTTCCTTAGAAACCAAAATTTTACATCTATCACCATCTATAATTACTTTGCATACCTTACCTCCTGAAGTTCACCTTATTCAAAAAATATTTAATCACATCCATGTATCACCACCTTATTTATTTCGAAGCTATTCTTTCCTTGAAGCAATCATTTTTCTCCTCATCATGAAAATGTATCCAATATATACTATTAAAACTTTAATAATTTTTCTCTTATGTCTCATCCTCAACTAAATTCACTTTGGGTGATCTTCTTGCCTCCTTTCTTGTTCATGATAGTGTGAACACTCAAATGCTCTATTTCCTTCTTCTCCAAATCTATAAAAAAACATGACCTGTGTTGATTTAGAAACCACCCTCCAACACAACCATATCCTAGTCCACTCTAAAATCCTCTTTCTCTTTCTTGGTATTGAAACCCTTACCTATAATCATCTTTCTTTTATGTACCATGTGATGATTCTACTCTAGCAGTATTAAACCCACCTCTAATGGTATCAAATCCATCTCATCCCCTTATTAGAGGGGATTATCCTTTTCTTAGATCAATTAATCTTTTGAAAGACTATCTATTTTATTTTTATTCTACCTTCAAAGATAATTGATAATGCTCCTCCATGCAAATTATTTTATACAAGTTCAATTCATCTTGAATAGAAAAATTCAAACCATTTGCATATCCTTAAACATTTTATTGTTCTATCTCTTCATATTTCACTCATATAAAAAGATTGTAATACTCATATGTGTACTCTTATATATTTTGATCCTTTTGTCTTAAATTATGAAATCTTATTTATAGGGTTTTTGAATAATCCACAAGAATAAATTTATTCCTCAACTTCTTCTCCATCTTACTCCACAGGTTGGTATTCTCTTTACCCTTTCTTTGTCTCTCATTTTTTAGGCGATCCACACCAAATAATTACATGTCCCTTCAATATTGTGAATTGAAACTTTAGTTTATTGTCATCTCTCATAGTTTTCCATTTGAAAAACTTATCCATAATATTCATCCAACCTTTATTCCTTCATTCCTTCCCTCTAAAGCCCACACCATCCTTTCTTCCATTGATGGTGGTTGTTCTTGGTGTTCTTTTTCTTGTTGAGATTATTCTTCATGATATATGTCTTCCTCAGTTTTATCTCCTGATTATCTTCATCTTTGATTTGTGATAATTTTAGTTAACTATTGTACTTGCCTCTACAAATCTTGCATAGTCCTATTCATCTGAGTAATTCCCCCTCATCCTTTTCCTTGTCCTATCACCATCTCTTACACATGTTATTAAATCAAATAATATTCTTCAAAAATATAAAACCATAAAGTTTTAAATATATTACCTCAAAGATTCAAACTTTCTTTTATATTAGATGATGGAAACACATACTAACTAGTCAAATAAATCAATAGGCATAAACTAAAAATTTGCATGAAGGTGAAAAAAAACACACTAAATATTCTTATTAAATTTAACAATATTTAAATAATAGGATTTAAATAAATCTCAACTCAAAATTGTAGTTGACATGCATAATTTAAAAATCTAAAAAACTAAAGTTACCTAAAGCACCTAAAGCTAACTCACCCACATATTTTTTAGAAAAAAATTATTTTTGATAACATTTGACTTCTAGTGGATTTTTTCAACCACTATTTTTAGAAGCGTTGGATGCAAGCTCAGATGGGCCTAAAATTTTTCAAAAATATTCTCAACACTAAAATTAACTTAATGGATGAATTTAATCTAAATTTTACATCCAAGTAAAAAAATACACTATTTATAAAAATACAAAAATCATGGAAGAAATATTGAAATGTATTTTTGGACTCTCATATAGTCTCTTATGGCCTCATAAAAGTTAAGAAAACATATTAAAAAATAGAGTGGTTTATATTTGAATTAAAATTTCTTAGATAGTCATTTTAGCACAAATGAGAGTTCAAACAGAGTTATGAATCAAAAGTTATGGCTTTTGGAAGTTTGGACTCTACATCAATTTTGTTATCAAGTCATGCATTTTGGCTTGAGGAATGTCAGGGAAAATTATCAACATGCCATAACTATCATATTCTATGAAATGATGGATTCATGACATATTTTATGACTATGTGTATGTCATCCCATCTAAATCTAGGACACGTGTAAAACATCCTGATGTTCTATAAAGAATCTTTGAGAGACTTCGTAAATATAAGGTATGACTCAATCCTAAGAAGTGCATATTTTGCATCAATTCCAAAATTTTAATAGGGTTTATAGTGTCATGCTAAGTCATTAAATTTGATCATGATAATATCAAGACCATTATGGAAATTCTTCTTCCTTTTAATCTAAAATAACTCTATAGTACACATGGAAAACTTTAGTCTATTCATCGGTTCATTTTGTATCTAGCAAATAGGTTCCACCCTTTTACTCACCTTTTGATGTAAGGTGTAACATTTCACTAGGATAAAATAGGGCAGCATGCCTCTAAATAATTGAAGACTTGTTTTTCCATCCTTCTAGTATCGATGCCACCTAAACCAAGAAAACCATTACTTCTTTATATATTTGTAATTGATCATGTCCTGGGGGCACTTTTGGCTCAGCATGATGAGTGGGGAAAAGAACATATAGTCTTTTATTTGAGTAGGACACTTATAGCATATGATAAAAACTGCATGACAATTGAAAAGATAAGTTTAAATATGGTTTTCACTTCCCATAATTTGCATCACTACATGCTACATAATAATACCATTATTATATCTAAGATGACTTGCTAAAATATTTATTATCTAAGGAAACTCTGACAAGTCACATGGCCAAATGGGTAATGTTTCTAAGTGAATTTGATGTTAAGTATCAAAATAAAAATTCCATCAAGGGTAAATTCCTTTTGTATTATCTCTTTGAATCCCTTATATTATATATGCAACCATTTAGCTTTGATTTCTCAAATGAGTCAATATTGACCTTGAAAGCAACAACTACTGAATCTAACTAGTGAACATTGTTCTTTGATAGATCATTCACATCCCATGAATTTATAAATAGTATTTTATTCATCATACCATAGGGGATAACATTCCCAAAGTATTCCATATTATCTTCAACTACACCAACAACATGGTCGAGTATGAAACACTCATTGCAGGACTCTATGTTAATTTACATTGAAATATTCAGTAGTTAATGGTTTATGGGGATTCTCATTTGATCATTAATCAAGTTAAATATTAGTACCAAACTAGAGATGAGAATATTATACCCTAAAAAACTATGGTTGGTAAACTCAATCCTCATTTTGTCACTATTTAGTTTGAACAAATACCGAGGATAATAATATATTAATATATGCCATGGAAACCATTGGGTCCATGATAATAATGGTTAGGAGTGTCAAAGAGTATCAGTTACTTATTAATAACCTTATTTAACCATCTCAAGTATAATTAGATTTTGGGATGGTATGTGATATTATTGGTCCTAATCTCCCTTGGTACTAAGACTTGTACACCTAGCTCCATGACTAAATTCTTCCTGTGAATCTATCATGAGCCCAACATAAAACCTTCATTCATATGACTACCTGATATGAATTACTTGGTAATACCCTCTATTATAGGGGCTATGATGGAACACTACTTGGTTATTTATCTTGAGGATAATACAAATTAGCATTGAAGGACATATACGAAAGAAGTTATGGGTCCCACACCTAGTCTTTGCTAAAAAGATCCTTAGAATTGGGTATTATTGGCCAAAAATGGAGATGGATTCTTTTCAATGTGTTAAGTCATGCAATTCTTTTCAATAGCATAGTGATTTGATCCATGATCCTTCCATACCACTCCAAATTATTGCTACACCATGGTCATTTTCTACTTGGAGACTTGATCTCATAGGGAAAATAAACCCTACTTCCTCTAATGGACACAATTATATCCTAACTGCTACATAATATTTGACTATGTGGATAGAGGCCATTCCCTCACATATATAACTAGAACAAATATTCCCAAGTTCATTTACTATCCCATCATCTACTAATATGTCATTCCCTCCACAATTATATTTTATAATGGTGGCCCATTGAAAAATAAATATGTCAAATCCCATTCTACTAGATTATAAATCAAACATAAAATGTCCATAACCTTTTATCCACAAGGTAACAACCAAGCCAAGGAATCAAACAAAACCATTATTAATATCCTAAAGAAATTGTGATTGATGTTGGACATGATTATAATTTATAATTATTCTTAGCCTTATGGGATTACTGTACCAATAATCAAATTCCTACATGACCCCACCATAATCATTAGTCTTTGGATATGAGGATATTATCCCTATTGAGATCAAGTTTCCCTCTCTACGTATTTGTCTATAGAATATCATTGATGATGAATAATATAGAGTTTCAAGATTTAAATAACTAGACCTCTTGGATGATAAGTGGAAAACAACATTGGACCATTTGTGAGCTTATCAAAAAATTGGATATTTCTCATATATAACCAATGCATTCTCCTTAGAGAATTTAAAATTGGTGATTTGGTGTTAAAATAAAATAAAAAGAACACCAAATTTGATCATAAGAAGAAAGTCAAGTTTAAGGTCAATTAGATTGGACACTTTGTGGGAACTACAAATGTTTATGGTATAAAGGCTGGCTACACTAGATAGACAAGATCCCAAGGAGCCTATGAACATCATGCATCTAAAATGTTTCTATGCTTAAGTGATTTTAAACCATTATCTATGAGAGCCCTCACTTGGAGGAACATGTTTCACCTTTATCCATTTCTTCTACCATTCACTGAACTATTATTATTCTTCCTCTTATTTACTATTACTATCATTGTAGGTAGATTTTAAAAACTATTCTTCAATAGGCCCTCTAAATTGATCAATATCAATAACTTTATTTATAGACAAGTGCTTTAGGGTACATCAAAAAAATTTACCTCTATGATAGTTCCTTCATACTTATTCTAATTACTTCTCCTCATATTATTTCCCCCATCATGTATCATTCTTGTTCCAATTCTATTATTACATGGTATTCCTTAGTGCTTTAGGTTTTATTGTTGGTTCATGGTAATATTTGTTGTAGGTAGTTTACCTATCATTTGAACCTCTACCTATAGGATATTATCCTTTTCTAGATATTTCATTTTAAATTTTTACATATTACCTTTATTTTATTAATCTCAAAAACCCAAAAATAATTAAAAGATTTAGAAAAAACCCTAAAAATCACAAAATCAATAAAATTAGCATATAATTTCCATTTGAGATATAAATCCACAAAATTTTATTATAATGATCCTATTATATAACCATAGTGATTTATAATAACCATTATCGTACCATTCATTACCCTCTCATTACTAGGAGAACTACATTAGACTAAGGTCCACACAAACTATGTAGGTAGTGCTTGGATGCATGCAGCATCTCAGGTTACCTTGGCGACTCATCATTATTTATTATTCATTTTTGCATCGATTCCCATATCTTCCAACCATTGCATTTACACTTTCTTTGTTTTGTGAGAAACCATTCCTTTACGCTCTTGTCATTTAGTGAGTAACCATTGTCTTAAATGATCTCATTGTTTTTCAAGTATGCCTTTCCAAATTTTCCTCTAAACTTAAATACCTACTTTTCATCACATTTATTCTATCCCAGATCTTGAGAGAACTAAATTTGGTCTAAATTCCATAGGACTATGTAGGTAGTGTCCACTTGTATGGGGCATTTGGAGTCTACTCGACCACCCATTCTTTATCCTTCTACTCCCCCTACTTATAGAACCTATCCATTTTACCTTTAGCCTAGGGCATATGCATCCCTATGTAATACATTTCTAATCATACATACACAAATTTGTTTATAACTTAATTGAGTCTTTCCTTTTATTATGTTAGGTTTTGGTGTGTTTGGTTCACTCATTTGTTTATATTGATTATTTATCTTATTGTTTGTTTATGTTTAATAAATTTTGTTTTACACTTAAGTCTTGGTGTTTCATATATACATTTTATACTTAAATTTTTTATTGTTTATTTGTGTATGATACAATTTTTTACACTTAAGTCTTGATATTTCATATCTTGTATTTAAGTTGTTTACATATTGTACTTAACCCATTTATTTATTGTTTATGTTTAATGCATTTTTTTACACTTAAGTCTGGATATTATATATCTTGCATTTAAGTTATTTATTCTTGCATTTAAACATTTTTTTTGTTTCATCTTTGCTTTAAATGTGTTATGTTTTCAACTTAGGTTTTGATGTTCTATATCATTACCTTGAATTGTAAACATTCACATCTAAACTAATCCATGAAATTGACATACAATGCTATCATAAGTTATTTATAATTATGATGCATAATCTCATTTTAAAAATTAAAAACCAAGTGTTCAAATATTATATAACAATGTTTTAGGAAAAGAATCTCTCTAAGCATAACCCATCTAGCTAAATACATTATCTAGATGACATAACCACATCACATGATAAGGAATTTGTAATAAAAATGGATATGCTAACTAAGGATGTGTATCTCTCAATGTATGCATCTACCATATAGTTATACGACATGATGTATCCATGAACTTGACATAAAGTGAAAAATGCCTAAGAAAGTAAGATAACATAATCATGAAAAATAAGAAAACATCAATATCCATATTCTCATCAACAAATATACATCTAAAATCTCAATAATGAAAAAATAAATATATTGTGTCTCAAAATATAATATCAAGAGTAAATGATAAAATATCCATGGCCAAAAAAGAATTTCATAAATGTGTGTGTGTGTGTGTGTGTGTGTGTGTGTGTGTGTGTGTGTGTGTGTGTGTGTGTGTGTGTGTGTGTGTGTGTGTGTGTGTGTGTGTGTGTGTGTGTATCAAAATCAAATTTTTATGCATCACAAGAATGTATACATCTCATATACAACAAAAATGTGGAGCTACAACAAAATATCAACTATGTATACATCTCATATACAACAAAAATGTGGAGCTACAATAAAAAATCAACTTTGGCTCTGTTCATCCCTATCACTTATAGTGGTGGTCCTCATGATGGTGGTATCCAAATGACTCTATGATGAGGTGTTGGTTGGGTTACTAAACTCTCTAATGCTATAATATGATGTGATCTAGAGATCTAACTTTTCCTTTGACTCTACGTGTTCTTTTTTTATATCGAGCCCCTATCCTCTACTGGTATGGTTGACTAATATAAATTTTGATAGTATATGGCCTCATAATTCACCCTTAAGGTATCTTCCTTGGCCTAGATCACATCTGCTAGTGACCTAGCCATTCCTTAATATGATACTATGTGTCAAACATCATCTACCTCACCATCAAGTATATAATCATCTAATATATTGAGTCACTTGTGATCACCTAGGCTTTTAGAACTATTAACCCCCACTATCTAATATATTGAGTCACACATGTAAAGAAATGTTGTTCATCATATACATCCTACTAGAATCCTAACTAATGTTATACTTGATCAAGCCTATACCTCTCAAAAATAAAATCATGTCAACTAGTGATGTAACATGGTGTCATCATGTATTTGATCATGAATTCATCCTCCAACCATTCAAACTAGATAGTCATATACAATTACTAGATAAAATAATCATTTACCATCTCATCTATATCTCATGGATAGAATTATAAGTCTCCTCTATGGCCTTGAGGATTATCCCTTCTCTTGTACCAATCGAATGTCAATGGGTTCTGAGGTCCTCACTAAAACCTCTATCCAAATGGTCTCTCCATAGTAATATGCTCCTTGGACCAGAATTGTAGCAAAGTGTTGTGCCATACACTCCACCCCTGATGATATGTGATCATCTAACAATATTAGTATAACTGGATCAATACAAATAGGCCCCATGCAAAAGTATAAAATTAAGTCCATTGCTAATATATTTCCCCTTAGATGATCATTTTACCACTTTCTTCTAATTTTTTCCCTTAGCATTTTATTCTTCTATAATCTCCTATCTTTTATTTTATTTTATTTACCTTTTATGGTTATCTCACTATTTTTTTGACATTTTCACCATTTGGCAAGGAATTTCCACCATTCCACAAGGCATTTTTATCATTTAGCACTATGGGTATGTGACCTAGCCATCCCATAGGTCATTCCCACTATTTCACAAGATGACCCCAATATTTCTAGGGGGTTTGATATTTTCTAAGGTTTTCAAATTGTAGGGAGATTCCCCAATATTTCTAGTGGGTTCAATATTTTCTAAGGTTTTCAAATTGTAGGGAGATTCTACCATTTTGGATGAATTCTATCTAACTATGAGATAACACTGATTTGACAATTCTTGACTATTTTTGTGAGGTTGATAAATTAGTCATGGCTTCATCATTTAGTCCATGACCTCATGATTTTCAATGGTGACTTTGTCATTTTTGAATTTTGGAAAATGGTGAGATTACCATTTTACATTTTTTAAGGGGAATTAAATTCAATAAATGACAAAATTCAAAAATACAAATTACACTTACTAATTCCCCATTCCTTATTACTCTCTGATACTCTCTCACACAATCACCTAGGCTCATGTTGTATAATATATTAGCCATTTTCTCCAAGTCTCTCAAGTACAAAAACCAAAGTTGTTAAATTTTATAGGCTAAGGGTAAAAAATGAATAATTTTCACCCACTGGAGGTAAATTTTAGAGCCAATTTTTTAATTTTATCTCTTGGTTCCATTGGTGATCCTTTTTTTTTCAAGGAGGCTTAATGTTTCCTCATTTATCTATTTTTTCTCCAATTTTCTTTTAATTACCCTATTTTCATCCTCTATTATTTTGTCTCATGCCATTTTCTTCTGTTTAAGGGCCCATCCATGAAAATTACTTTTTTCCTTACCCTCGAGTAGGCATTGTGGACCTCACAAACATTTTTTAGCATTTTCATAATTTTATTTTATTTGTAAACCAATAAATTTAAGAAAATAAAGAATGAAATCATTTCTTCTAGTTTTAATCATTTTAAGTGACCTTTTTATTATTTGAAAAGTCATTGTTTCACCTGAATGTCACATCACACCCTTTCAAATAGGGTTAAAATGTAGACATCAAATTCTCACCACTTATTTGTCAAAATTACAGGTCAGAATGACTTCTCACAATGATGCACAAACCAAACTAAAAATCATAGACACCCAAATTATTATGCACACGTCACATGCAATTTTTGAACTACATCAATAAATACAAAATTAGGGAAATGCATCATATGAAATCATCAAATTCCTTTGATTCATCTCTAATCAAATTGTGACCTAAAAAATGACACTTTTGACCACTTAAATAAGACCATTGATCAAATTATAAGAATTGTAAAAGGGATAATTAGATTTACTTAACTAAGCAAGTCTAATTAAAAGGTTAAGTGAAAAATCCATGACAAATTAATGAATATCTAATTTTGGAAATTCATAAATTCAACAAAATATCTGAAAGTGACATGATGAGAATGTTTTCAAGCATTAGGCATTAATGGAGAAAAATTTAATATTTTGGAGAGCCATGAATATTAGTTTCAATATCAAATCCAAAATTTAATGCCTTTGGTCCTCCAAATTTAACTCATATTTAGCCATTGATCTTCATCTTGAGATGTATAATCTTTACCATTTTTCCAAATGGCCACCTTAGGCCAATTACAAGCTTCATCAGTTCAAAAAAACTATGCATAGTTTTATCTATGAGATTCACCTATTTTATTCTGATCCATTCACAAACCAATAAAAATAGAGCTTAAGGAGATGTTGGAGGTGCTATCTCAAAGACATTGTTAAAAATTTTGAGTTTTATATCCAAGCACAATCACACTTGTGGATAGGATTTGATTATAAATTCCATAGGAAATCTATAACTTGTCTTTATTATTCTTTCTTGTTTTCTTATTTATCTCATAGATCTTGCCCAACAAAAATAATGGACATAGTAACTTAGTTCTTGTTGTTCATTCTTGATTTTATTCAATAATGGACAAACTAACCTATTTTGCAATTAAATTCTAAAGGTGTCATAGATAGAATACTTTCAAAGATAATATGTTAATTGACATGTATATTTAATAAGCACCTAAAACTTATTATTATGTTCCACTTGATGAAATAATACATTAATAAATTGACCCAATTTACATCAGAAGGTAATGAGAAATTTCTCTCTTCAAAGGTGAATATGGAGCAGCTACCCAATATATCTAAGAATCGTAAGTTATAGAAGCCCATTTCATGAAAGAGGTTATATAATTTTTAACATTCTCATGTTATCATGTGATGATAAGATAAGAAATGACCAAGCTAATTATAGTGGAGAAAGAGAGAATAAATTTAATGAAGTGAAACAAAATATTTATAACCACCAAAATATTCCAAGGCCTTAATGATATTAATAAGTTTAATGAATATGAAATGTAAATGATAAGAGTCAATTGATATTAAACTAGTGTAACAAGGGTATCCACATTAGAATAGTTAAATGTCATCAATAGGAACACAAATAAAATCATCGAATGGTGTAGCCCAATCATGAGAGGCACTTCACACTAGTATATGACTCTTTATCAACCATTATACTATTTTCTCCCATATAGTTTTAATTGAAAAATATATTGAAGGATTTTAAGTTAGTTTTAATAATTACATGAAGTAAATATTAAAGATGATCATATTAAAATATGGCCATACAACCATCAAATTTAGTTTTGAAATAATAATGTGGACCAAACTATATGGAAAAAGATGATCACCAAAAAATGTGAACATATATATGTATCCTTAAAATCCATAAATTCATACAAAATAATAAACTAGTAGAATGTTTAGTTAGAACTGTATAGGTATACAATGCCAAAAACTCATACATTGCCATTTAGGTACATTGTCATATAGACATACAAAAAATTACTTCATCTAAGAATATCATATAATGTTAGGTGAATTCCATATAGGCATATAATTCCAAAAAAATTACATCATATTAGACACCCTACTCATCAAAAAGCCTCTCTCTTTGCCTTCCTAAAATATAACTCTTCCTATGATACCTTTTTCATATATGGATATCCCTTAGATCCTTGGATTCATCCAAAGTTTGAATGGAAGTCCTTCTACACTTATAGCTCACATTTATTTGGACCTATTCATGTACATATATTATTAGAAACTTTACATACTAGACATGCAACCAAGTTCAATAGCTAATGTTCAACTAATATAAAAATTATTTAAACATGCACTTACCAGAATTTCATGGCCGTACTCAATTTTCCTCTAATGATCAACATGTTTAGTGACAGTTAGAGGTGTAGTCACATGAGTTTGAAAGGGGGAAATAACATGAGAAAGTGCCCTAGTAATCATCTGAATGGGACTATCAGATGTCATTGTACAACCCTACATGAATAGTAAATTCATGTAAGTTATATTTTCCAAAGTATAGAGTAAATTTATGAAAATAAATCTATATCTAAAGCTCAAAATAGAAAAATAACATACCCTAGTAAGTGGCTACATAGATGAAATTTTAGAAGTAATGCTTATGTCTATTTTAGCTCATAAAGATGGAGAAGTATCTATTGTGGGTATTAATTTAACAAATAATATATGATTGTTAGTTAAGCATAAATCTATAAAAATAAATATATGTATATGAAGTATAATATTAAAGAAAAATTACCTATGTATATGTAAACATTGGATTAATAGCATCAAAAAGTACACTTATAGACAACCCATAAACTAGATCTGAATATGATGATACGGTCTCCTACAACATAAAAATTACATATATATTATTAAATTTATATGTAAATTAATTATTACCTTTTAAATATAAATATAAATAAATTTTAACCTATTAATTATATATAGATACCTATAAATGTGTAGTTGACATCTTCACACCAAATGTATGTACCAAAAACACATCCCTCAAAAGTATATCATCTAGGTCCTCAGAAGCACTAATATCATCATGTAAAGGTCTAGTTCATATAGCACTATAATGTCTATAAAGGTAAGGTTTATAATGGATAATGGGTAGAGTATCCCCATGTCCACCCTCTCCAACATCAATCTCAAAAATCTTACTCATATGTTGAACAAGTGTGCCAGTAAGTGCACAAAGTGCATGCAAAGTGTCAATCTCAATGACCTCCTTCATAGTAGAGGGGATCTCATGCTGAATTGAATTATAATTAGGGACTCTTGTAGGCTAATTAGGTGTATGAGGTGCACCTAGTTTATCCTATGTAGATATTTTCCCTTGGACCTTAAACTCTAAGTAGTAAAAATAATTAGGAATATCATTTAGGATAAACTCATAATCGAGTTTCCTCACAAAAATTAAATAGAACTTCATGGTGGTTACAAGGTGGTAAATCAAACACCATCTACCATCATTCCTAAAGATTTTTTCTTATCAAATAATGATAGCATTAATGGATTTAAAACCAATTTATTTATAATGGAAATAGTGCATCAGTTGATGGATCAATGAATAAGGCACACATTTTCTATATTTTGTATTCATTTGTCCTTCACCTCATGTGTTGACAGTGTATCAACATGATAAGCCCTAGATCTCTCCTTATAATATGTCCATTTATCAACAAGATGTGTTATCAAGTTAACTTAGACTAGTACTGACTCTAGGGTATTATATTAATATGTATGGTGTATGCTAGTCAAAATGAGGTCCCTCATTCTCCTAATTATCTCTTCAATTTATATTTTTCCCTAAATATGTGTGCACCCAAACCCTCTTGACTACTTAGGGGGTCTTTTGGAATTTTAGGAGGAATAAGAGGGCTCGGAAGGTTATGAGGCTAATGACGAGGCTTAAAAGGATTTTGTCTTTTAATTTAATATGTTGTTCAAAATGAAAATTGGTTTTAACAAAAAAAATGCAAATAAAAATTAGTTGCTAAAACATCATGTTGATAGGTTTAAATTTTTTGCTCTTATCTCCCCTATGTGGTGGCATTATTGATTTATCAAGATAAATCTAAATGTTTGTGTGTTTTCTCTCCTAGCACCAAAACATTAATGTGGTTCCATACTTGAGAGAAAACAAGAAATGCGAAGGAAAGTGAAAAGGTTTTTGTGGTGTTTGTACATAATTTTTCTATTTTTATGCTAACTAAAAATATAACTTATGTGTTATTTACACTTTATATACTATGTATGTGGTATATAGAGTGATAACTATGTACATAATGATCACACTCTATACCACATATGTGGTTCTTACTCTATATACCACGTTTTCATTTATTAATTTATATATCACATATGTGGTTTGTACTCTATATACTGCACACACAGTTATGGATCGATTATCACTAAGCCTACTTTTAAATAATGTGTACATGTTAGTGATATAACACATACATGTTATTTAATAAAGCGTATGCGTTACTAAAAAATATCCATGCAATTATGCCCCAACTCCATTTACTTAACCAAATGTTATTCATTTATAAAGATGCTAACAAAAATAGTAACTTACAAGAATATTCCTAATTAAACTCAAGTTCATCCAAAGCCACTAAATTATTAACTATAATACATATTGTTGACATATATGAATGGGATGTATGATATAATTTTAAGATATATGAATATTTTGGTTTTTTAAGAGAATGATTATCACGGGATTTATGAATATGAAAAATGATTTAATCTTTGTCTTCTCAATTTTTGTCACATTTAAAAATAATTGATAAAAAAATTCATGGTTCATTAATTGTCTTGATAAAAGTGAGTTTAATTATCCATGGTCTTCCTATTACCTCATGTGGACTAAACAAAAATGTGAAATTTTCCTCTAGGACTTTGCTTCCAGTATTGTGTGATCATTTCTAAAAATAGAATGAGGACTTATGTTATAGCCTTTTGGTTGGGCAATGGAAAAATCAAAAGATTTAATTTTTTTAATTATTTTTGTTTACAAAGACAAGAAAATGTTGACTAAACACACTTCAACCATTTAAGTCTCATTTGAGTGTTAATTTAAAAATTTATCTTTAATTTGAACATGAAGATAAATTACCCTATATTAACCTTGATGGTCTTATGTGGTGAACTTTAAAGGATCATTATTTCTCTATATGAGCATGTTAATAAAGATATCTAAGTTCAAGCATCTGTACTTAAACCCTAAAACATAAGAAATCACACTTCAAATTTCTAGGGATGGATAAATCTATACGTAGTTTGAGAATAAATAATCCCTAAACTCCACATAATGAGAAAGGTAACAACTCATAATAAAATATAATAAAATCATAATGTAATCCCATAACAATGCCTAACCACCTCGAAGGTTACACATCTCCAAGAATATTCCTCAAGAACTCTTTATCCACATGAATACAATTTTCCAAACCAATCAACTTTATGGTTTTACCAGATTCAAACTATAATAAATTATGGTAATAATAGCTTTTTATTAACTTCATTTGAGGCCAATGTTTGTAATCAGCCACTTTAAACCAGAGGAGACCTTTCATAAGGAGGGTAGTTAGTTCCTTTCCTATGGTTTAAAAGTGGAGAGATAATTTCATATTATTATCTTGATTACTTATTAATCTTATCAAGGGATTGGTTAAGTGGCCATAGATTAAATTATTTTTTTTAGATTCTATTATTGGGCTCAAGTAAAGGAGATTAGGTAAATTTTACTCAATCATTCTACTTTTTAATTAACCCCATTAGGCGTTAAGTCCATTTCCCAAAATTATAAGTTCTCAACACTAATATTTCATAAAGACATGGTACAATAATCACTTCTAACTATTTACTCAAGTAAAATTTCAGCCAATGGTTTATTACAAATATACAACAATCACCTAATATATGGAAAGTAAAAATATAAAATTTTATATAAAAAAATAATTAGAGGAGGTCTGAAACATTAATTTACAATGTTTTGGAGATTACAATCCCCACCCTTGATGAATAAGTTCCAAACACTAATATCAAACTAAATATGAGATAAATAGGGAAGAGATTCATTCCTCACTGTAGAAATCAACCCTAAGAGAACACATGTTTCACTTTATTTGAGTACAAATGCATATAATTCAATCCAAACAAGCATTCTATATATAATGATACACATTTTATATATATTGACATTACCAAGTTACTTAAAATCAACGACTAGCATTCTCTTCCAAAGTGGAACAAAAAGTCTTCCAAATGAGATGAAGATAAAGCACACTAAGGTAGAAAACCCATAAGAACAACTAGAATGTTATAGATCATATGCATAACCAAAATTGACAATGAATAATTATTTCTTCGGTTAACTAGTTTGAATAAAACTATAACATATCCATATTTAAGAGGTAATACACAATAGCAATGAGTTTGAAATGGTTATTAAATACATCCTAAAATGATATTTAAATGGGTCAGATAACACTGGCATGCTTATTCTTCCCTAGCTAAAATTACGAACCTTAATCCCATCATGTAAAAATAGTAAAATAATGCAAACAATAGAGATGATGGCTACACAATTGCATGTGTCTATATATATATTGAATTCCAAAAGGACATGCCTCATATACATATTATATGCATACAAACTACGAAGGTTTCATGTGACAAGGATTATAATAGTCACTCACTCTATGATGAAAATAAATTAATAGTATTTTAAAATCTAGAAAATATTGTGTGTCAATACTGTGTAGTGAGTATTCACCAGAAAACTAATTTGCAATAACACTACTAGCAAGGATTACTTCCTATGTAAGTATATTCATTAACGAGCATAGTATCAAACCAACAAATCATAGTAATTATTAATTTGATTGTTTTCTAACTTTAGGTATTGTATAATAATTTTTAAAATTTAATAACACTAAACATAATTTAATAAGGTATAATAAAACAAGGTTAGTCTCTTATATGGTCCTTTCATATAAAGAATAACAATAGCTTGAATATGTAAACTAGTATATTTATCTCAATATGTAATCCATGTATTATATTAAAATCCATACTCATGTTGAGCTCTTGATCTTAAATTTAGGTTTAATTTTAGTGGGATATATTAAAAAATCCTTGGAGGTTTTCAGGTGAATTGGATTCTCAATGGTGGTGAATCAGTTTGGAAGGTGATTAGTTATGCAAACAAATCAAGTGATGGATTAGGTGAATCAAGATTTTAAGAATAAAAAACTTCCATAAATATAAATATTATTACATATTTAGATTCTTCTTAAAAAATTATGAAATTTCAAAAACAAATCATTGCAATCTGAGTCCATATGCAAAAGTTACGGCCTCAATAAGCTGGGTAGATGATAGTACACTTGACAACATGCATCTGCATGATGCCAATAGACATCTACATGATGAAAAAGGAAATAAGCATGATGTAAATGGCCATTTTAAAGTGTATATGGCCATCAACATAATATGGATGGCTATCAGAATCATGTCGATGTCTATCAACAAGTGCACTGTCAAATAGTCAACTTTCTGATGCCGTAAATTTTACATATGGACTTAAATTACAATAATTTTTTTAAATTGAATAAAATTTATAAATAAATCCAAATATGTAATAATATTTATGTTTTCAATGTTTTATATATAATTTAAGGTTTTATATGAGTGCCATCAAAATTTAGATGGCCATCAGCATATGCAAACAATCATTGGCATATGTAAATATGTAGACGACTATTAGCATATGTAGATATGAAAATGGTCATTGTCATATGTAAATGGCCATCATGATATGAAGATATGAATATGGATATTAGGATATGTAGACAACCATTGATATATGTAGATATACATATAATCATCATCATATGCAGACAATCATCTACATGTGTGATGTGAGGCAAATGTACCTAGATTGCCTTTTGAGGTATCAGTGAAAAAAATTTATATGAATGAAATTATTTTAAATAGTAGGTAATCTAACCCTATAAAATAACTTGCATCCAAAAAATTTATGTGATTTTTAGTCTTTGATACCCCAAAAAATTACCATATGTAGATTTATAAAATTGGAATATTCATGAATTAATGAAGATTCACCACTAAAATTTTCCCTTCCTAAATGATTTTAAATGTTTTAATAATTTATGCACACTAATGTACCAATATATCTAAGTTTTCATATCAAGTAATAAAACCTCTAATCAAACAATTTTAACTAAATATGCATAATTCACATCTATCTATAGTCTCCTACTGACTTTATAGACCTAAGCAAAAGTTTATAAGATAGAAGATCACCATAATACTTCATGAAAATTAGTGCACAAGAAGTCGCATGTCCTAATATTCAAAGTATCTTCTCATATTATTTACTCAAGGGTATAACTATATAATTTATTCCATCATATAATAAGGTACATCTAATTAGGTATTATAAAGCCAAATAAATGGCACAATATAATAATAAATTAATTACATCATGTAAAAAAATATAACTATTCAACTAATTCAAGTAATACCTGCATTCCAACACATAGAAAACTATGCATGTCTAAGTGTCTACAACAATAGTTGGCACCCATTAAACACTAGCATTTAGCTCAATCAAGGAATTATGTGAGATAATTTTATGCAAAACTTAAAGCAATAGATGATCTAAATTTCCACCTCCTTAATAATACATTTACATAAATTAATTGTGTAGGTGAGTAAATTTTATCTTTCAAAGACCATTTTAACAAAACTAATAAAATGATTCATAACTAAATGTAAATTAGGACCACTGCATGACATATCATATCTTGGCCTAACCTATATAGTCATCCAACATAATTTATATAAAATATATGTATTCCAATGACTATCCAAGTATCAAATCAAAATATAACTAATGATTTCATGCATAAAACACAATTTCACCGATCTACTTCAACAACCAAAATAATAAACTATCAACAAGATTCTTCTTCAACATTCATGAAGACATGGCCACTGATATTGCTATAGTCCATACTTGACAAATTAAAACAAGAATTCCATTTAACATAAACATAGATATCTAAATTGTTATGACCATGTGTCAACCATTGTCATTGAGGCATATTGACAAAAATTAGCAACCAAAGTAATTGAGGAAAAATTAGAATAAAAAAACTATTTATAAATCAGTGTTTGTAAGTTATTTTTCTAGCCAGACATCTTTTGAGGCATTTTATCAAACATATAGCAGTCAATGTATATATTTAATTTTATCAAATATATACTAGTCAATGTCTATATTACTTTTTTTCTAATTTAAAGCATCCAATGTCTATAATACATTTTATCAAACATATATCAATGAATGTGCATAATAAATTTTGTCAAACATATAGAAACCAATATCTATAAGATATTTTATCAAAGATATAGTATCCAATTGTCTATAATATATTTTATCAAAGATATAGTATCCAATTGTCTATAATATATTTTATCAAATGTATATTAGTCAAAGTGGATAAGGCATTTTGTCAAACATATATTAGCCAATGTTTGAAGAAATTTAATTAAACATATATTAGCTAAAATGGATAATAAATTTTATCAAACATATATCATCCAATATCTATAAGGCATTTTATTTTCCAACATACAATAACCAAATATTTTACCATAAGTTATGCACCTATTATTACAATCTTATTTTTGGTTCCCTTTATATCAATTTATTATTTTGAGTGAGTTTGATGCCAGGGTAATAAAAATATAGCTAACAATGAAACTAAAATATGACACCTCAACTACATAATTTATTAGGATGTAGATATCATGATTCTCTATTTTTAATTTTGATTTTTTAATAAGTTACAATATTAATAACTCAAAATTAACATCTCTTTGTTGCTTAACATCTTCATATTAACATACATATTTTTACTTACTAAGTTAAAACCTTCAAGTTATAGGTTCATATAGAGGATTTAAAGTGAACCAAGGGACATGTTAGGCCTATTGGTGGTTGTTTCCATCACCTATAGGTCTAAAAATTAGATCGGAGATTACTTCTACTATAAACCTTATGTCATGTTTTCACTTGAAAATTAATGCCATACCTCCTTTGGTACAAGACCCACAAAATTTTACCCTATTTACAAATGGATCTAAAGCTCAAAATAGAGAGTTAGAAAGGAATGAGTAAATATGCCTATGTTTGAGTCCCAAATCATCCTATTTTCTCCTTTCTCTTCTATGCCCTTGCCTTCATCTACTCCATCATTCCCTTATTTCTCATGGTTATATTTGTCTTCATTTCGCAACTATCATGGTAATTAAATGGGTCTGGACCAGCACCACTATGGCATCCAAGAAGCCCTATAAGGGCATGTTGTAACCTTTTAAGGAAAAATTTACCTTCTCCAAAAAAATCATTAAAAGAGGATCTGATCAAATCTACTTGCCCCCTTCCATTACACAATGCATTGGGGTATTTTTTTCATATTATAATTTAAGAAAAGATATATCATTTTTTCCAATAAGTTGAAAATTTGTATTATTTATTTATTTATTTACCTAGAAGTCTTTTGGAATAATTCACAGTTGGATGAAATAGATGATCTAAATTCTAACCCTAGTGAAATCCTTATTTAGATTGTATAATAGGACCATACCCAAGTAATATGTATTTCATTATAAATAAGGAAACATGAGTATGGAGGAAATGATATGGTAACAAGGGGCATAGTTAGACATAAGGACAATGATGACCTTTCAACAACACTATACAACATGAAATATTTTTGTATCAATAACATAAGAAAAATAACATATTTAAACAAGATAAGTCAAAGCATCAATATGAATAAAATTACTCCTTTTTAAAAGTATATTATTATCATAAATAATAAAATCTTTTATCTTTATCAAGAATCAAGAACACCAAACATATTTTTTATAACATGTCAATATAGTAAGTCTAATTTTCAAGGATGTTCAAGATCCATGGATTTTTTTACTAATCCCAAGTCACTTCCAACTATAATCTTAGCCAACTTATTCAATAGAAACATACTCCTTGTAAATCTAGCATGCACAATTGGCTATGAGGCGATTATGGTTTCCTACCAAGATGATGTGACCTAAAACACTAGCATAAGTAAATTAATGATCCATAATATAATAATCATACCAATGGATTATTCCCTACCCTTAAAGGGACTAAACACTATTGTCTACATTTTACGATGATGATCATCAATAGGTTCCTTTATCCTGGTACAAGTCAAAAATGGGTTTTAATAAATTTGCATCCAATATATTACTTGTGGAGTTATAACCTTGAAGCTATAGGTTAACGTAGAGGATTTCAAGTGAACCAAGTTCCATTTTAGGCTTGTAGGTGTCTATTTCTACCCCCTATAGGTCTAAAAATTAGGCCTAAGATTACTTTTTCTATAAATCCTATGTCATGTTTTCACTTGAACATCAATGCTATACCTCCTTTGGTACAAGACCCATAAAATTTTACCCTATTTAAAAATGGATCTAAATATCAGAATAGAGATCTAGAAAGGAAAGAGTAAACATGCCTTGATTTGAATCCTAACTTATCCTATTGTCTCCTTTTTATGTTACGCCTTTGCCTCCATTTTCCCCACCATTCCCATATTGACCATGGCTATGTTGGTCTCTTTTTCTCATATATCATGGTAGTTAAATGGGTCTATCTTGACACCACTATGGCATACAATAATTCATGTAATGGTAAATTGTAACCATCTGAGGCAAAGTTGGCCCTCTCTAAAAAAAAATCATTAAAGGAAGATCTTAGCAAATCTGCTCCCCCCTCCATTGCCTAATGTATTAGGATTTTTTTTTAAATTATATTATAGTTAAATCTTTATCATGTATTCCAAAAATGTGAAAAATCATATTATTTATTTATTTTCTCCTTTACCTATAGGTCTCTTAGAACACTTCACAATTGGAGGAAATAACTAGATGATATAATTTCTAACCTTGGTCAAATTCATGTTTACCTTGTATAATAGGACCATTCCCAAGTAATATGTATTGAATTATAAAAAAGGAAACATGAGTAAGGATGAAATTATATGGTAATAAGGGCACAATTGGCCATTAGACCAATGATGGCCTTTTGACAAACATGCAATGTTTTTGAATTAATAACAGAAGCAAAATAACATATTTAACCATGATAAGTCAAAGCATCAATATGGATATAATTACTAAAATATGCAATGAAAATAACATATTTAACAAAGGCACTACTAGAGGTGCTTATTTATATAATATGAAGTGATATTAAATCTCCTAATCTGTAGGTGATTATAACTCATAACACAACAAATCACACCTAGGAAATACTGCAAGTAACTAACCTATGTCAATAAAAGTTTAATAATACCTTGAGACATTTATTAGAAAATATCTAAGATTAATTATTCTAACATTCCCCCCTTAATTCATCATATCTTGAAGAGAAGAAGAGAGAGAATTCTTGAATGCCTTAAATTTATCACATGCAAGTGATTTTGTGAAGACATCTGAACATTGATCCTGAGTGGGGAAATACTAGAGCTATATGTTTTATTGTTGAACATGTTTGTGTATGAAATGAATCTAAACCTCTGTGTGTTTGGTTCTCTCATAAAACACTAGATTTAAAACAAGATGTAGAACACCTTGATTGTCACAATTTAGAATAGTAGGTTGAGTTTGTGGAACTCTAAGTCTAGAAAGAATGTGATGTATCCATATCACTTTGTAGATAGCTCCTGCTGTAATGTGATATTCTATCTCTATGGAATATCTAGAAAAACAATTATGCTTCTTACTTCCCCATGAAATCAGACCAAATCCTAGAAAGAACACAAATCCAAATGTGGATTTTTTTAGCATCAATATAGGTTACATGATCTGCATCTGTGTATCCTATCAAAAACTTATAATTCTTATTTTACTCTATGCCATACTCAATTATACCTTTGTTTTAACTCAATACCCACTTTACTTCTTTTCAATGTGTCACCTTTGGTTCTTTCATGAACCAAGAAAGATAGATGATAACATAGATAATATCTAGCCTAGTATATGTCAAGTAAATGAGACTCCCAATCAACTACCGATAATGAGTTTCATTTACTTCTGGTGATGGATCTGTATGAGACAAATGAAGTCTTGTCTTCATAGGTGTTACAATAGGATTATAGTCCATCATCCTAAATTTATTGAGTAATGTCTTGGTATACTTCATCTATGAAATAAAAATTTAATGTTCCTTATACCATACCTCCAAACCAAGATAATAGTGTAGCATCCTAAGATATATCATGTCGAATAATCATTTGAGGTCATCCTTAATTGCATCAAGCATCTTCACTGTGATCCTAGTGATGACTAGATCATAGACATATAAAATCACTATAATAACCTTCCCCCATGTTGTTTGAGGTATAGGTAAGGACCATATGGAATCCTATTGAATCCATGTTGTATGAGATGCTCATCAATCCTAATGTACTAGGATCAAGGAGCCTGTTTTAGCCCAAGAGAGACTTGATAAGCTCACACACTTTTTGTCCCTCATTAGGTGCAAAAACTACTTTAGGTTGAGTCATGTATACTTATTCTTTTAAATATCCATTGAGAAATGAACTTTTTACATCTATTTGATGGACTTTCCATCCAAACTATGATGCCATAACAAAAATCATTCTGATAGTATTTATCTTAGCTATGGGAGCAAAAGTCTCCTCATAGGTAATGCCTTCTTTCTAAGCATACATTTTTACAAAAAGCCTTTCCTTTTAATTATCAATACTACCATCTACTTTGTACATGTTTTTCAAGAGCCATTTTCATCCAATAGGCTTCTTCCCTGGGGGAAGATCAATAAGCTACCAAGTGTTATTCTTTATCAATGACTAATATTCTGCATCCATGGTATCTTTCCAAGGTCTAGATTGTATGGCTTCTATTACTATATATGGCTCATATATTTCTTGTATAATAATTATAAGGGCCATATTAACCTATTCTCAGGCCACGCTTCAAGTATTTGGTCTTGAAGTGGATGTGTTAGGTACTCCATTCAAGTTAGCATCTCATATAGTACTTTTATATCACTTGGGCATATGTTGAAATATAAGTGTTGGTGCTCAAGGTCTTATTTGACTATCTTCCTTTTCACTTTCACCATCACTATTTGAAAAGATTACAAGACTATTACCTATATCATTTTCTTGTATAGAAGGTGGATTTATTCCACTCTTCTCATCAAACACTACATATCTACTAATTAGTACCTTATTTTTTTTGAGATCAAGGAGCCTACATACCTTTGATTGTGCACTGTATCCCACAATAATACATTCTTTTATTTTCATATCTAACTTATTTATTTTATTCTTAGGAACATGAATATATGACTTGCAACCAAAAACTATAAGGTGAGGAACCTTTGGTTTATTCCCTATCCAAGCTTCATGAGGTATGATTCCATCAAGAGCTTTGGTGGGTGACCTATTCAACAAGTAGACTACAGTGTGAGAAGTTTTTGTAGCCTCAGCCATGCTATGAAAAAATTCCCTAATGATTCTGTTACATCATTCTAAAACTCCATTATATTGAGGTGAATATGGAGCTATCAATTGCTATGTCATTTCATTCACACTGAGATAGGCTATGAATTCTTTACTGGTGTATTCCCCCCATCATCTAAGTAGAGGGTATTGATTTTTATACCATTTTCATTTTCAACTGTGGCCTTGATTTCTTTGAAGACTTGAAAATATTGATCTTTAGTAATCAATAAATATACTCACATTTTCTATTAATAATCATCAACAAAAAGATTAAATTATTTGTACCCTCTGAGATTGGGAGCAAAATGTCTATAAAGATTAGTGTGCACCAAGTCCAACTTACCAAGTGATCGATACTCAGTCTTACCAAAGAATGATCTTATTTATTTTATTGCTAAGCAACTAGTACATATATCTGAATGTTTATTTATTTTGGGAAGACCATGAACCATATTGTGTTTGCTTAATTACACCAAATAACCATAGCTCAGGTGACCATATCTTCTATGCCATAAATTGCCTAGTTTTGTATCTTTGACCACAAGTGCTTGATTATTATTTTGAAAAAATCAAGCTAGAACATTATGAAAATATTGGAAGCCTTGGTAATACCTTTGAAATTCATAGACTTGTCTTTGATGTGGCAAAAAATTTGACCATTTTGATGATCAAATTCAATCATGAGGTTGTGGTCAAGTAAATGATTAACATATAATATATTTTTTGTAAGTCCTGGAACATATAAAACATTTAAAATGTTGTAATTTCTATTTCCAAGTTAAATTTTGATATCACCACTACCTTTTACTATATATAAGGTATCATCTCCAAGTGAAACATTTCCCTTTGATTCTATTTTTGTCAAAGTAGAAAACTAGTCTTTTCTCACTATTATGTGTCTGGTTTCTCCTGAATCAACATACCAAACTTTATTTGGATGAATTGTAGACACATGTGTTTAAGTAGCTAAATCATATTCCTCATTTGAAGAATCATTGTCTTTAGCAACATTACCATGTTGTTTCTTCTTGGATTTTTTTTGTTTCTACATGTTTTGTTGTGGTTGCTTCTTTTTTGTTTGTAATGACTTGTTGAAAGAGGACTTCTTGCTTGATTAATCATAGTGAAAAGTGTTGTACCAATAATTTTTTATGTCATGTCCCTATTTTCCATAAATTTGACATGCTTTAAAAGAATGTGAATTGGTCCATTATTGGTTTTGTTGATTATTCTACTTTAGCGATTGATTTTGAACCTTCATGGGTTTATTCCGATTTTGATTTGATGCAAGTGAATTCTCATCATCTACTTCTTCTAAAATATGCATAGCTTCCTCTTATTTCAATAAATTTACCAACACTTCAAAGGTTATTTTTTTCTTATGACATTCAAAGTGGTCATAATTATCATATATGCAGGGGGCAGTGCTCTAAGGACTATAGGGACTAAAGAATCATCTATCACCAATTTTCTAAAAAAAGAAGAAAATCCCACAAATTTATAACCCTAGTAGGGAATGCTTCTAAGTTTTCATCTGATTTGAGCTTGAGAGTATGTAATTAGATCTGAAGATGGAATATTTGATTTTGATTCTTAGTTTCATATATAGTTTTAAGCTTATCCCTATCATCTTTAGTAGTTGTATCACTACAAATATGAGGTTATACCTCATCCAAAACTCCAAACATTATTAACTTAGCCTTTTTATTAACCTTATCAAATTTATATTTTTGATCAACATCTATTGCATGTCTAACCCATGTGCCTTCTACGACTGATGAAATGTCTTCAAACTCAAGATGTGTTTAAAATTTTCTCCATGCTATGTAATTATCATCACAAAGTAATTATGTTAGGAAAGACAAATCTAGGGCCTGAACAAGACATTTTGCAAGTTGCATATGATAAATTACAAGTGTGTTGTTCAGTTTAAAAATGAAATGCGCATTTTTAAAATTTAAATAAAATGCAAAAATTCATACACAAAGATGAAAAATCACACACAAGCACACAATTAATGTCAGACTCCACCAAAAATTCATCCAAAAATGCAATGGAAAACTAGATATCAACTTCAATCAAAAATACGTTCAAGGAGCATATTGATAGAGGTACAATAACTAAGAGGGAGGCATGAATCAGTGAGCCTAGATATTCAAACTTCAATTTCAATCCTTTCAAACATTTAATAAATTAACATAAGCATTCATGAATCATACATATCATTCATACCACTGAACAAGAAAGACAATTCCAAATTAAGTGCATAAAAAATGACATATGTGGGAAACCATCTTGGGTGAGAAAACCCATTGTAACCTATAATTGGACTACTATCCTATAATAACAAAACCAATTTATACCAGCTACAACTGATCAAGGAACTACCATCCCTTATTTAGTGAGATTACAATCTCACAAGATGTTACTACAATTGTCTAGCTGAGCTACCACAATAACTAGACCTTTAAAAAGTTTCACCTTACAAAGAGGCTATAACCCCATAGCTATTGAGATTCCATAACAATACCTATGAACATAACATATCTTGAACACTAATTTCCTACCAATATGATGGAGATACAAATTATATCATCTCTCTTCAACTCTACACAATCAAAGCATCCAAAATACCCTTTTGGATCACTCTAGACCTCTTCATTCATCTTCAACATGTAAGATCACTATTATGACATCAAAAACATGACTTGTAGGTCATACACATAGTCCTAAATCTACTCTTCTCATCATCTCATCTACTAGTCACCCACCCTTTCCTTCACTCTACAACATTATCGTCTCCATACAAATTCCCCACATTAGTCACTCACTTATTACAAAACCATCTCATTTTGTTTCAATATTTATAGAGCATTCATGAATTATCAAGTCCAAAATATTTCTTGTTAGGCACAACACATGACTTCACCCTTAAGGAATCTAACATGCGTCACACTTAAGCATAACACACTTTCAAATAGGCCTAAGTCACCTTTTAGGTCCTATGATGACCCATTCAGCTCTTTGACACTTCTCTAAGCAAACTAAGAATACAAGAACACTTTAAAACTTATGGAACCATGACATATGATCTATAAGTGCTCCTTAAGTGCCAATAGCCATCATATCAATCTTTTGCTAACCCCCAATTAGCTCAAACACTTCTTTGTGCACATAGTCATTATGAATGCAAAAAAATTAAATTCTAACCTTTTATTCATACTTCATATGATTATTCAAACCTTCATAATGCACATAGATGGTCCTCATGGAGTCTCAAACACTTCCAAATATCTAAATCATCTTAAGACATTGAAAAAACATTAACATAAGCTCAAACATCCTTTTGAAGTCACTTACAGAACAAAGTCACAAATTTGAACCTCAATATGTATGGCTCATAAACAAGGTACTAGTCTTTCCTTTGTTAAATTCAAATATTAGAATTCAAACGGTCATAGTTAAACTTCAAATACCATGATATCATCTCATGTCCTCACTACTTATATTAATCATCCACCATCGATCGTATTCTAAATTTAAATCATTGTGTACCACTACCAATCATTAAACTTAAAATACTTGGCCTCATCTCATGTAATCTTATAATCTTGATCACACACGCTTTGTTAATCTCTTCAAGATTATCCATTCTTTAACAATACTAGACAACTATTACTTTGACCCTTTGAATTTAATATGCACTATTTATATCAATTAGTATAAACACCCACTCACCATTTATCCTTGTAATAATCTTTATATTTATCTCTACTCAATGTTAAACATCAAACACTTGGAACCATCTTGCTACATCCTAACATCTTAGAATAAACATGCTCCATCAATCGCCTATATGTAGATTAGTCTTTATTTGTGTTAAACATTAGACACCTTAAAATCATCTTTCTCAATACACACCATTAGATAAATCTATAATATCAACTATGAACCATTATATCTTCATCTAGTCCTGATCATTAACATCGTGAGAAATAGACTAAGTATGGGGACTATTACTATCTACCTGGAAGGCCAACTTTGGACCTCAATAACTTTTGTTGTGATTAGATGCATGATCTAGAATTTGGACCATATAATATCCTCACATAGTAAAATCCAACCATGTTTTAAAATTCTCTTGAAACCTTCACATAGTCAGATATAACTCTATTAATATTCTCATTCAGATTTCTTCTACCACAAAGCCAACTATGTCAAGAACTATCTTGGAAGGCCAACTTTGCACATGCATTTCTTTTGATGTACTTCATCACATGACCTAAAAATTAGATCAAATAAACTAGTAACTAAATTTAAAAACCCCATATGATCAAACTCTATTGACATGTCCACATGTGTGATATATTCCATCACCAAACTGCTTACTCAACTCCTTGCTTCATTCAAAATTGGCTAAGTATGTGAAAACACTGTCAAACTACCCAGAATCCCAAATTTGCACTTGCATATATTTTTTCTTGATTTGTCACATGACCTAAAATTTAGTGCATAGTAATTAGGGACTAGTGAGATCATAACAATATAACCAACTCCACCTGACTCATCCACATGTGGCAATGGTGATATCAAAAAATTACCTACTCAAATTTTCTACCACTAGAACCAAAATGTCTAGATGAAAATAATGATAAACTAGATGAAATACACTTATTCACACAAGTACTCAAATTATTATTAACTTTTTATAGTACCCTTTACACATGCTCAAATAATCATACTCATCTCTGAACATCTCTAACCATGGTAAAATTGAATATCAACCAAGCATACTAGGATAAGCACATTGCACACTTTATTATTGTTACTTAGGTTATAAAGGTAATTCATCCACTCACCATGACACCTCCATGACATCACCATGACATCATTGAAAACTCTAACAATTTTACCCTTTTTCATTGATTTCAAAAACCATCATATAGCCATTTACAACTCACCTCCCTTCTCTCTCTTCAAGTAGTCCCACAATAAGAAATTTATCCTCCTTTGACATAATGACAAAGTGGGCACCAACTAATATTGAGGACTTGAAAATATAATTAAAAAAGATAAAACCATCTTAGAAAGATAGTAAAAACTCCCACTTACCTTTATCCTACCTCTTCTTTCGTTGACAACATCCGTCTTGCTACATGCCAAGATTCTTCTTCAATCAAGCACCACATCAAATGAATAAATAACACACAAAAGTACTAAAATTTGATGGAACTCACCAATAAACATCTGAGAGAGACCCCCTCTAAGATATTTGATCCATTTCACCTCTTGATAATATTCAGATCACCACACACCATGAAGAACCACCATACAAACTTACTAACTTTCTCTCTTAATACACTTCCATGACCACCAACTCTGCATTTGCACTATAACTTCTTTACAAACCTCTAGAGCAAGCTCATGAAATTATTACTCCTCCTTAACAAAATAAATTTTATTGATTCATATATAAATAAATTACACCTAAGTTTTATCTCAGGTACTCAAATGTAGCTTTTGACAATGGTTTGGTCATAGTATCTGCAAGTTGATCCTTTGTAAGCACATGCTCTAGCTTTAAACTTTGAATAATCACTCATTCTCTTAATAAATGGTATCTAATAGAAATGTTCTTAGTCTTTAGTACATAAAAGATTATTTGAGATACTAATTGCAGTAGTATTGTCACAATAAATAGGACAAGGTCTATTTTGTCTTACCTTATAATCCTCCAAAGATTGTTTCATCCACATGAATTGAGTGTTACAAGAGGAAACTACTATATACTCATATTTTGTAGTTTATAAAGACACTAAGGCTTGTTTCTTGCTTATCAAGACACCAAGAATTCCCCTCTAAAGAAGACCCCACCACTGGTACTCTTCCTATCATCCACACATCCTACCCAATCTGCATCAGTATATGTTTTCAAA
This sequence comes from Torreya grandis, assembly GCA_037957365.1. Lineage (NCBI taxonomy): Eukaryota > Viridiplantae > Streptophyta > Pinopsida > Cupressales > Taxaceae > Torreya > Torreya grandis. Next base: position 161,902 of record JARHVA010008905.1, on the reverse strand, counting down.
GAAAATTCTTTACTCCTAAAATACCATAAACCATAATCTATGTTACCTTTGAGATATCTCAAGATCATTTTGAATGCTTTTAAGTGATATTTTATAGGGTCAAACTAAAATTTTCCTAAGAGATCCATTGCTTGCATGATATCAAGCTTAGAATCAATAGAGTACAAAATAATTTCAATCATGGATCTATACAAAGTTTGATCAAATTTTGGTGAGTCATCCAGTTTACTTAACTTGCATCCTTTGATCATTGGAGTATCCATTGGCTTACAATCTATCATTTCAAACTTCCTTAGCATATCCTTGAAGTATTTATCTTGTGAAATGAATATCCTTGCATCAAGTTGATTAATATATAATATTAAAAATAAAGATATTTCTCCCAACATTGACATTTTAAACTCAATCTTCATATTATATTCAAATTATCTACTCATTTTATCATTGTTAGATCCAAAAACTATGCCATTAACATATACAATAACTCTAAATTAATGAATATATTCTATCTTAATGTACAAATTACTATCATCTACCCCCATTTTAAAACCTTCACTCAAAATATACTTATCTAACCTATCATACCAAGATCTAGGAGCTAGTTTAAGACCATATAAAGCCTTCTTCAGCTTACACACAAAATCTTGATTACTTGACATGAATTATCCTTAAAGTAACTCAATATAGAATTCTTCTTGTAAGTTTCCATTTAAGAATGAATATTTCACATCCATTCGATGTACCTTAAAACCTTTGAAACTAGTATATGATAAAATAATTCTAATTGCTTCCATTCTTTCCACATGAACAAAAGTCTCATCAAAATCTATTCCTTCAACCTGAGCATATCCTTTACAAACTAATCTAGCCATGTTCCTTATGAATTATCCTTTCTCATTCATCTTGTTTTTGAAAACCCATTTGGTACCTATCACATTTCTATCTTTTGGTGTAGGAACTAGGTCCCATGATTCATTCTTTTTTATTTAATCAATTTATTCATCCATTGCATCATTCTAGCTTTCATCTTTACTAGCTTCTATAAAATTTTTTGGTTCAATCATGGATAATAGAGCTGAGTCTTGTTGATTTTGATTGATCAACATTCTCTTTATAGTTTGAAATTGATGTAGAGAATTTAGGATAAGTCTTAATAATCATCAATGCCTGGCACTCAAACCAACTGATCACACTCACTTATTCTGGACTATACTGGTTGTCTTTGGCATAACAATAGTTTCCTCTTTTATTCCCTAAGATTTATGGTATCCTTTGTTTGTCCTTGATTCTTCAAGACTCAAAAATACCTCTATATGAACAATAATCCTCTTGGATAACATTCACATTTATTTTCTATCTTATTCTATCCATTCATCTCTGATTCTTGCCTTTGTGTTTGCACTAGGATACCATACCTTAATACTCAAGGACAAAAGTTATAAATAATACTCAAAGGAAAATTATCATTAATTATATAGGATTAATTTATTTCATTGTACATGTACATACCTATTTTAAAATAATCACATACTTTCTACTACTCTTTCTTGTATCTTAAGGTCTCAATACCTTAATAAGGCTTGTAGCCCTTTTATGAGCTCTTCTCTTAATTTGATAAATAAATTACTTTTCACAATATCTAATGATATTTTTAGGATTATTTTTTAACAATTTATATGTGTACAAAGTTTGGTGTCTTTCCCATTATTTTATTTATGTCCTTTTTTTCCTACCTTTAACTAGGCCTTATTAGCCATGTTCCATGACATAGCTCCAAAAATCATACAATCTATACCTTACAATTATAAAACCTCTTTCAACACTTCAATAATATCACATATCATGATATTAAAAAAATTATAATTTTTGGATGGTGGCATCTCCATTAATAGGCAAAACCCTAATCTTAGGGTTTACTAGGCTTTCACTAGGTGAAGGGTAGAAACAATTCTATATCTCAAGTTATATGATGTTTCAAGGGATAAAATTCCTTGTGTTAGGTAAGTAATCATCCTACCTAACCCATCCAATGGTTTATAAACCTTCATTTTTTCATTCTTGGATTGAAATCACAAATTCTCAGTGGACTATGTGTTTCCATGACTGGAGAGGGTATGAAATGTCTTTTCTCCTTCAAATATTTTCTAAACCCTACCTGGTTTAAAAATATTTATTCACCTAGCTTGGATTTTATCATTCCAACTCAACTATATGTCCTTCCACTTTAATTTGTCAATGTAACTTCATCTTGTGAACCCACTATATAAAATAGGGTCTAACTATTGTAAGATTGTATCACGGTTCTCAAGCACTCTAATACATTAAATAAAATCATGAATACTTTCCTAAATTACTATCTCTATATATGAATCTCTTAAAAATATGGACTAGGATCAATCCTTCACTGTCATTAACTAATACACTTTATATCAACTATACCCTCATTTCCTAAAGTAACAACATATAATAGGATTTCCTACAGATTTATACCATCAAGAAGGTTTTACCTTCCATTTTGAAAGTTATAACCAAGTGATAAATAATACTATTATCTTAATTTTTAATTTAATGCCTTATATAATTCTTAATTTCATTGATAATCCTCATAAAGATAGTAATGGGTCTTGATTCTCATCAACACTAAGATTGTGTATGTAAAAAGGGTACACTATTAGCATCTTAGAAGTCAAATTCTTTGACTCTCTTTCCAAAATTTCTAAATTTTGATTATTATCTTGTGTTTTATATGAATAAAATAGACTAATAACCATTCCTTATTCATTCTATAAGATTATTTCTTATTCTCAGACATGGGTTTCACCCAAAATAGGGCTCTTATTGAGATTGAGACTACTTTTCTTATTTCTCTAAACATATGCAATGGTTCTTAACCAACCATGTCTATATATTTATTGGTAATGTTTAGGTAAATAAAAATAAATATCCTATGATCCATTTAGTCTATAATCCTTCAAGAATCAACATCAAATATTAACTTCTTTTACTTTGAGGAAATCATTCCTTGAACCCTTATCAATTGTGATTCACAAACCTCATTCAAACCTGAAATTTATCACAAGAAATAACATGAATATGGCTCGAAGGCCTTGCAAGGTCATTTTTTGATCTATTATAAAATCATTCTAGTCTTCATTCAATTATGTGTTGATGTTTACAAAATGTAGTCCATAAAGGACTTGACAAAACTCTTGTGAGAAGCATACCATATTCCCTTCTTGCTCCATATTTATCCTTCTTGGAGAATAACCTACATCTATCCTATGCTATATAATCCTTCACAATGACTTCTCTTCCATGTGTTTCAATGTAGACTTGGAAATTAGTTACAAAACTAATTCTTGATCTTGAACCCAATGTATGGGTTCATAGTTTCCTTTCAAAAGATGACTACCACTTTATGATTTTTAATAATATGACTCATTATCACCCCTTTCATACCTTTATTATACTCCTTGACCCTATTTGACTAATCTAGACACTTAAAACTTGTAGGAGGCCCCTCAAGAATCAATGCAAATATTTGAATTTTCAAATTTCTCATTTTGGAAGGAAAACACCTAAAGACCATGTAACATATATTTAAGACCTATAATGAATTTATAAGGAAAAAATGGACTTAAAAGGGTTCCTTACATACATTAAATTCAAAATTTAACCAAAATTGATTCTCTTTATTGATCAAAGCACAAATTGACTACTTTTGCTTGATGTTCTTGCATCAACAACCTTGCACCTACATTTCTAATAATTTCCGAGATTGGATGATCCTTTTTAATTATTCTATATTGGGATTTAGAATATTGTCTTTCCTCCTCCTCTTCATATTCATCATATATTTGAATAGATAACTCATCATTACTTACAACATCTTTCTAAATTGAGTCACTTACCTATAATTTTGGCTTCTTGACTATACTTGTCTCATCTACCCTTACATTTGAAATTTCAACAATATTATGAAGTATTTTGTTGAAGCACCTATAGGTAGTACTAATAGAAGAGTAACTTAAGAATATTCCCTCATAAAACCTTGAATCAAATTTTCCAAGATTGTCTTAATCTCTTTTAAAGAAGCACCTACTCCCAAACACTCTAAAATGTTTGAAATTAACTTCTCTATTCTTCGATAACTCATAACGAGTCTTATCACCATTTATTATAATTTAACACATGTTTAAGATTTAAAATAAAGTGTTAGCTACCTCTTCCCAATAATCATTTGATAGTTTGGAGTCTTAAAGCATGGTTCTACTCATCTCTTGAATATTCATATTCTTCCTTTCAACAACATGATTCTATTGTGGTGTTATAGCAATAGAATATTATCTTCTTATCCCTTGTTTTTCACAAAAATAATCAAATTAATGAGAACAAAACTCATCTCCTCTATCTGATCTTACACACTTGATCATTGAAATTTTATCATTTTCTACAAGTGCGTTGACTACCATAAATTTTCTAAAATCTTCTGATTTTTTTTTAAGAAAAAATATCTAAGTAAACCTAGTAAAATCATCAATGAGAAGCATGAAGTAGTTATTACCTTGAATACTTTGGGTTCTCATAGGTCTAGATAGATAAATGTGGATCAACTCTAATGGATTTATAGTGGATAACTCCTTGGATTTGTATATTCTTTTGGTTTACTTCCCATGAAGACAATCCTTGCAAAAAGAATGATGAATCTTAGAAATCTTGGGCATGTGCCTTACCAACCCCTTTGAATTGATCTTTACCTTGTTATAAAAATTTATATGTCCAATATTTTTATGCCAAAGCTAACTTTCTTCTAATTGACTCATGAAGCACTCCACCTTCTAAAATTCATGGAATACATACATGTTGTTATCTATTTTATAAACATTTACAACTGATTTGCCAGCCTTTCTTACTTCACAAAAATCATCATGAAAAGTTAAATAATTACCTTTCTTACACATTTGACTCACAATTAAAACATTATGTTTCAAACTTTATACATATAAGTCATTCTCATCCTAGAATGACCATTATCCAAACTCATAGTACCTTTGCCAACTATGTTAGCAGATTTGTTGTCACCAAATCTCACTGAACTAGGGTTGGTCTTATTGATAGAGATAAAATTGCTCTTATCTCATATCACATGATTTGAGCATCTACTATTTATGAACCATCTCTTATTCCCATCTTCTTAAGTATGCAATGTTGATTAAACAAACATTAAGACTTCCTTTAATGGACCACTTAAATTTTGCTTCTTTTCTTCTTCAATTTTAGACTTAGTTTTCTTGAACCATTTAATGGTGTCAATGACTTGTATATCCTTTTTCAAAAAATATCTTTTGTAGTTTTTGGATATATGATCTTTTTGGTTGAAATTGTATCATATAATATTCCTTTTGATCTCTGGAGAGAAAGTGCAATCCCTATATCTATGACCAAATTAATTGAAGGAGAAGCAGTACCCATTCAAAACATCATTCAAATTTGACCTTCCTTTTCATTAATCATTACCTATCCATGAATTTTCATTATTAAAACTTTTGGTGGAGATAAAATCCCTTTTTCCTTGGATAATATCAAATTTTAGTAATTCATGACTTTATTTTCAAATTATTCCTCCATTTGGTTGAGACATTTAACCATAATGACATACAAATTCTTGATTGTTGCTTCTAAATATTTCACTTGCATATTCACAGCATCCATGATTGAATTGAAATTTGATAAATCACATCCCAATTTGTCTCTAAGAAAAGTCACAACCTTCTTGTTAACCATTTTACCTTTTATTAGCTTCAAGTGGCTAAATGTAATGATCTTGATATTCAATATATGCAAAAATACCCTTAAGGTAGGGAAACACCATATAATACTCCTTTAGGAAGGAATAACTCCACAATGTCTCTTTGAGGGGACAACCTCCAATATGCTCTTATAATAGAAGACTCAATGCTTAATTGATATCCTTACCATGATAATCATCTCCTATATATATACATCTATCTAACCCATGGATGGGTAACCTCCTAATCCAATGTAGGCCAACCATTACCCAATGTACTACTTCCATAAGTTACTCTATTATCCTAATATAGTGTACCCATATAACTAAGGGGATGTGTGCCACATGTCGGCATCTCCATCAACCCATATACATCAATATATCATATCCCTAGGTACATAGCATTCCTTCCCTCCTTGACATGTTTCATCCTCAAAACATAGGAAGAAACCAAATAATGATTGTGCTTTAAATCATTGCACACTTGTCTCCAATTTTGATTATCTAGCCACCCATATGTGATCTTGGTAGGCGATAGCTCTCCAAGCTTGTTTCCAAATTTTATTGTGCTCCTTTGATTTCGTTCATGATCATAATTATATTGCTTTGGTGTCCAAGCATAAATATTCCTCTTTTTATTCCATGTACCATATTCCACTGCACTACTTTGATTCCAACCATGACCATAGTAGGTATTCTTCCATGCATAGTCATAGTGTTTTCCCCATTCATTCCATGTTCCATAGTATTTTTTCTTTGGATTCCATGCATATCCATACTGATTGGAAATTTTATTTCCTGTATAGATAAAATGTTTGTTGTTATGACACTTCCTCACCTAGTTCCATGATTGTTTCCTCTCATGATGATGTGGGTGTCTATATACCTCAACCTTTTCAAATGCTTTGACCTTATCCACCTTGAATTCTACCTCTTCCACCTTTTCCTTCTTTGTCTCTAGAGTAGATGAAGTGCTCATTTATAGTGTGCCTTTATCTATATTATCTGAATCTTCATCATGATCTTCATCACCTATTTCCATCTCATCCTCATGATCTACCTGGATTGTTATTGGTGCCTTTTTCACTATGATATCTTATAAAGTGATATTCTTTTTCCTATACCAAAACTTCATGAACTTTTTTTGAATATTAATATTCATTGTTCCCAAAGTCTCTAACCATGGATATCCAAGAACTATATCCATATCATCCATATCCAAAGCATAAAAATCTGAATGCAAAACATATTTTTCCATAATGAGCTTCAGATCTTCAAACATTGAAATATTCTTACCATCTACTTGAACCTCTTTGATATTCTTTTCTTGAACATGTATATGCTTGGCCACATTCATGTTAATGAAGTTATACTTGCTAGTAGGGTTTATAGACACAACCACCTTATTCTTTTGAATGCATCCACGAAATTGAAAAATTGACTTAGATTTCTTTGGAGCCAAATTATATGAACCCTTATCATCCAATTCTTCTTCTTCTTCTTCTTCTTCTTCTTCTTCTTCTTCTTCTTCTTCTTTAATTGCTTCTTCTACTTCTTCTTCTTCTTCTTCTTCTTCTTCTTCTTCTTATGATGATGATGATTCTTCTATTTCTTCTTCTTCTTCATTTTCTACTTTTTCTTCTACTTCTACTGCTTCTTCTTTTTCTTCTTCTTATTTTATATCCCATCGATCTAAAAAAATCTGTTCCATTTCTTTCCATGAAGAAAACCTTTCTATACAACTCAACTGATCAAACTAATCTAGTGTAGGCCTAGATAAAAAAAGAGTTAATCATATTTGCCCAAAAGTTTTTCTAAAATGATTCTCCAAAAGGAGCCACCATTCTTTAACATCAATATCATCTTCCCCTGAAAATGTTTTCAACTCCATGATCTACAAATAAATTAGGGTTCATGAAACCCTAAAATGTCAAAATTGATCCATAAAATCACAATAAATCACTCCAAACAACTCAAAAATTTCAAAAAATTTGAATGTACTTCTCTTAAATCCACTTATCTCCAATAAAAATTTCGAATAAAAATTCCCTATATTTTGGAAGATATAGCGAAATTATTATAAACCTCTAAAATATCAATAACTCCCTCAAAACGAATCAAAACATTTTGAAATTTTTACCACGCTTCTATTATATTTTTTTACATCTTCAGTAAACATTTCAAATAAAAATTCCTTATGTTTCAGAAGATATAGTGAAAATAGTGTTTCGCTCCACACAAATTACCCAAATCAAAGCTCTGATACCACTTGTAATGATCTTGATATTCAATATATGCAGAAATATCCTTAAGGTAGGGAAACACCATATAATACTCCTTTAGGAAGGAATAACTAAACAATGTCTCTTTGAGGGGACAACCTCCAATATCCTCTTACAATAGAAGACTCAATGCTTACTTGATATCCTTACCATGATAATCATCTCCTATATATATACATCTATCTAACCCATGGATGGGTAACCTCCTAATCCAATGTAGGCCAACCATTACCCAATGTACTACTTCCATAAGTTACTCTATTATCCTAATATAGTGTACCCATATAACTAAGGGGATGTGTGCCACATGTCAGCATCTCCATCAACCCATATACATCAATATATCATATCCCTAGGTACATAGCACTAAACTTACAAGAATGACCTGTTATAATACCAAGTGATAGAGGTACAATCACTAAGAGGCAAGGGTGAATCAATGTGCCTAGATATTCAAACTTTAATTTAAATACTTTAAAATAGCTAATCAATTACCACAAGCATTTATGAAGCATACACATCATTTATAGTAATGAACAAGAAAGACAATTTAAGATCAAACACATAACACATGACATATGTGGGAAACCCTCTTGGTGGGAAAATCCCACTGGAACTTGTAATTGGAGTACTATCCTATAATAATAATAACCAATTTATACCAAATAAAAATGATCAAGTAAATACCATCCCTTATTTAGTGAGACTATAATCCCATAAGGTGGTACTACACCTGTTTAGCTGAGCTACCACAACTAGATCTTTAGCAAGTTTCACCTTGCAAGGAAGCTAAAACCCCTAGATGTTGAGATTACACAATAAAAATTATGAATATAATATATATTGAATAATTATTACCTACCAATCTAATGGAGATACAAATTATATCATCTCTCTTCAAATCTGCACACTCAAAGCATCCAAAACACCCTATTGGATCACCTTACACCTCTTCATTCATCTTCAACATTCAAGATCACTATTATGAAATCATAAAAATGACCCACAGGTCATACACATAGTCCTCAATCTACTCTACATATCAACTCATCTACTGGGCACCCACCCTTTCCTTCACTCCATAACACTTCCTCTCAATACAAATTCCTCATACCAATCTCTCACTTATTGTAAAACCATTTCATTTATTTTCATTATTTATAGAACATTCATGAATTATCAAGTCTAAAATATTTCTTGTCAGCCACAACACATGACTTCACCATTAATGCATCTAACATGGGTTACTCTTAAGCATAACACACTTTCAAATAGGCCTAAGTCACCTTTTAGGTCTTATGATGACCCATTCACCTCTTTGACACTTCTTCAAGTAAAATAAGAACATATGAACACTTTTAAACTCATGGAACCATGCCACATGGTCTATATGTCCTCATTAAATGCCAAAAAACATAATATCAGTCTTTTATTAACCCCCAATTAGTTCAAACACTTCTTTGTTCACATAGTCATTATGAACAAAAATATAGTCAACTTATAATCACTTGTCCATACTGCATATAATTGGTCAAACCTTTATAATGCACATATATGGTCCTCATGGAGTCTAAAACACTCCAAAATAGATAAATCATCATGAAACATTGAAACAACATCAACACAATCTCAAACATCATTCTTGGGTCACTTGTTAAACATAATCAAACACAGTCAACTTTGAACCTTAATATATTTGATTGTACATACTTTCTGATACTCAAATCTATATTTTTAGATTAACCTTGGATTCATATACATATTTTATTTGTACACCATGATCATATTATCCATATATTTAAATTTATGGTTCATAAATTAGGCACATATTTTTCCTTTCTTAAATTCAAATATTTGAATTCAAACAGTCACATTTAAACTTTGAACACCATGCAATCATATTGTGTCTTCTTTACTTAGATTAATCATGCACCATTTATATTATTCAAAGTTTAACTCATAGTACATCACTACCCAATCATTAAACTTCAAACACTTGGCCTCATCTCGTGTAATTTTATAATCTTGATCACACATGCTCCATTGATCTCTTTGAGATTGTCCTTGCTTTAACAATTCTAGACAATTGTCACTTTGACCTCTTAAATTTAATATGCATGATTTATCTTAATCATTATTCACACCCACTCACATTTTATCCTTATAATAATCTTGATGTTTATCACTACTCAATGCTAAACATCAAACACTTGGCACCATCTCACTGCATCCTAACATCTTGGAATAAACATGCTCCGTCAATCTTCTATATGTAGCTCTATCTTTATCTATGTTAAACATTGGATGCCCTAAAATCATCTCATTAAATATACACCATTATATTAATTTTTACTATCACCCATAAAAAATTAGATCTCCATTTGGTCTTGATCTTTAACATCATGAAAAATAGACTATGGGGACCATTATTATTTTCCTAGAGGCCAACATTAGACCTCAATAAATTTTGTTGTGCTTAGACGCATGATCTAAAATATAGATCATATGATCTAATAACATAAAAAAAATCAAACCATGTGTCAAACTACTCGTAAAACCTCGCAAATGTGAGATATAACTCCATTAATCTGCTCACTTAGATTTTTCTACCATAGAGCCAACTATTTCAAGAACTATTTTGGAAGGCCAACTTTGCACATGCATATATTTTGATGTTTTTCATCCCATGACCTAAATTTAGAAAAAAAACAAACTAGGGACAAAATTAAACAAATTCATATGATAAAATTTTCTTGAAACATCCACATGTAAAAGATATGCCATCACCAAATTGCTTACTCCGCTCTATCTTTCCTCATGTAAATTTAGCTAAGTACGGGAAAACACTGCCAAAATGCCTAAGAGCCCAACTTTGTGACTGCATATATTTTATCATGCTTAGTCACATGACCTAAAATTTAGTTCATAGCAACTATAGACTAGTTTTATCATAGTTATTTTAACAACTCCTCCTGACTCATCCACATGTGGTAATGGTGACATCAGTAAATTGCCTACTCAAATTTTATGCCACTAGACCCAAAATGTCTAGATCAAAGTAATGATCAACCAGATGAAATATAATCATGTACATAACGAATCAAATAATTATTAATATCTAATAGGATCCCTTTCACATTCTCAAATCACCATACTCATCCTTCAAAATCTCTAACCATGCCAAAACTAAATATCAATCAAGCATACTTCAATCATACTAGCATAAACACATTACACACTTTGTCATTGTTACTTAGGATATCAAGTAACATCATCCACTCACTAGGACACCTACATAACATCACCATGACATCATTGAAAACTCTCTAATAGTCTCCCCCTTTGTCATTGATGTCAACAACCATCATATAGCAATTTATAGCTCACCTTCCTCTCTCTCTTCAAGTACTCCCATAATAGGAACTTTCTAGACCTTTGACACAATGGCAAAGTGGGAACCAAATAATCTTGAGGATGTGAAAAGACTATAAATAGGAGAAGGCCATCTTATAAAGAGAGTAAAAAATCCCCCTTATTTTTATTCTACATCTTCTTACCTTGACAACATCCTTCTTACTACATGCCAACATTCTTCTTTAATCAAGAACTATAATAAATGAAGAAAAAATACACAAAAGTACTAAAATCAGATGGAACTCACCAAGAAAAATCTAAGAGGAGCTCCCATTAATATCTTTGAACCATTGCATCTCTTGAGCATATTAAGATCTCCACACACCATGAAGAAGCACCATACAAACTTACTAACCTTCTCTCTTAAGACACTTCCATGACCACCAACTCTGCATCTTCACTATAGCTTCTTTACAAAAATTTGGGGCAAGCTCATGAAAATTTTTCTCCTCCTTAACCAAAGACTTATTGATTCATAGAGAAATAAATGACACCCAAACTTTGTCTTAGATACTCAAATGTAGATTTTGACAATGGTTTGGTCATAATATTTGCAAGCTACTCTTTTGTAGGCACATGCTCAAACTTAACACTTTGATTAATCACTTTTTATCTTAAGAAATGGTATCTAATATGAATGTGATTAGTTTTTTAGTGCATAATAGGATTCTTTGAGATACTAATTGCACTAATATTATCACAATGAATAAGACAAGGTCTATTTTGTCTTACCTTATAATCCTCCAAAGTTCATTTCATCCACCTGACTTGAGTGCAACAAGAGGTAGTTGTTATATACTCATCTTATATAATTGATAGATACATTGGGGGTTTCTTCTTTCTTATCCAAGACATCAAGAATTCTATTATAAATAAGACCCCACCACTGGTTCTCCTATCATCTACACATCTTGCCCATTCTACATTACTATATATTTTCAAAGAAATTTTTTTACTCCTAGGATACCATAAATCAGACTTTATGGTGCCTTTGAGACATCTCAAGATCATTTTTAAAAGTTTTAATTGATATTATCTAGGGTCATATTGAAACCTTCCTAAAATACCCACTACTTATATGATATAAAGACTAGAATCATTAGAGTGCAAAAGATGTCCAATCATAGATATATACTAAGTTTGATCAAATTTTGGTGAGTCATCCAGTTTACTTAACTTGCATCCTATTATCATTGGAGTAACCATTAGCTTATAACCCATCATGTCAAACATACTTAGCATATCCTTGATGTATTTAGCTTGTCAAATAAATATCCCTGCATCAAGTTGATTAATATGTAATCCTAAGAAGAAAGATAGTTCTCCAAAAACTAACATATAAAACTCATTATTCATACTATCTACAAATTCTCTAATCATTTTATCAATTTTAGATCCAAAAAATATGTCATCAACCTATATATCTACTATCAATTGATGAATGCCTTCAGTCTTAATGTATAAATTACTATCATCTATCCCCATTTTAAAACCTTGACTCAAAAGATACTTATCTAACCTATCATACCAAGATCTAGGATCTTTTTGAAGACCATGTAGAGCCTTCTTCATTACTTGACATGAACAATCCTTCAGGTAACTCAATGTAGACTTCTTCTTCTAATCTGCCTTTCAAGAATGTAGATTTCACATTCATTTGATATACCTTAAAATATTTGAAACTAACATATCCGAAAAAAATTCTAATTGATTATACTCTTACCATAGGAGAAAAATTCTCATACAAATCTATTCCTTTAACTTGAGCATATCCTTTACACATTGATCTAGCCTTGTTCCTTGTGATTTCTCCTTTTTCATTCATCTTGTTATTTTAAAACCCACAAAATATCTATCATATTTTTATCTTTTGGTCTATGAACTAAGTCCCATGTTTCATTATTTTTTATTTGATCAATTTATTCATCCATTTCATCATTCCAAATTTCATCCTTGTTAGCTTCCATAAAATCTTTGGGTTCAATCATGGATAACAAAGTTGAGTCTTATTGATTTTGATTGATCAACATTCTCCTTCTAGTCTGCAACCTTGCACCAACATTTACAATAATTTGAGAGATTGGATGATATTTATAAATTATTATATATTGAGATTTAGAATCTTGTCTTTCTTCCTCCTCTTCATATTCATCATTTATTTGAACAAATGACTCATCAATTGTTGTAACATCATTATGAATTGATTTACATACCTATAATTTTGGATTCTTGACTCTACTTGTCTCATCTACCCTTAAATTTTAACTTTCAATAGTCTTGTGAAGTCTTTTGTTGAAGCACCTATAGGTACTACTGATATAAGAGTGACCTACGAAGATGCCCTTGTCATAACTTGAATCAAATTTTCCAAGATTCTCTTAATCTATTTTGATGAATCACCTGCTCGTAAAAACTATAAAATGTTTGACATTATCTACTCTATTCTTTCGTAACTCATAATGAGTCTTATCACCATTTATTCTAATTTGACACATATTTAGGATGTAAACTAAAGTGTTGGCTACCTCTTCCAATTAACCATTTGATAGTTTGGAATCTTTAAGCATGGTTCTACTCATCTCTTGAATAGTCATATTCTTCCTTTCAACAACATCATTCTATTGTGGTGTTCTAGTAGTAGAATATTATCTCCTTATCCCCTTTTTTTTAAATCGTCAAATTCATGAGACCAAAACTCACCTCCTCTATCTGATCTTACACACTTGATCTTTGACCCTTTATCATTTTTTACAAGTATTTTGAATGCCATAAATTTTTCAAAAGATTCTAAGTTTTCTTTAAGATAAAATATCCAAGTCATCTTAGTAAAATTATCAATGAGAAGCTTGAAGTATCTACTACCTTGAATAATTTGGGTTCTCATACGTCCACATAGATTAGTCTGGATCAAATATAATGGCTTTATAGTGGGAAAATCCTGGGATTTGTAACTTATTTTGGTTTTCTTCGCATGAAGACATGCCTTACAAAGAGAATGAGGAATCTTAAAAATCTTGGGTATATGCCTTACCAACCCGATTAAAATGATCTTTACCATGTTATTAAAATTTATATGTCCAAGCCTTCTATGCTAAAGCCAACATTCTTCCAATTTATGGATGAATCACTCCTTCTTGGTTTCATAGAATACATACATGTTATCTATTTTATAAACATTTTCAACTAATTTGCTAGTGTTTTTTACTTCACAAACATCATCATGAAAAGTTACAACATTACCTTTCTTACACATTTGGATCACACTTAAAATATTATGTTTCAAACATTTTATATATAAGACATTCTCAATCCTAGAATGACCATTATCCAAACTCACAATACCTTTGCCAACTATGTTAGGAGATTTGTTGTCACCAAATCTCACTGAACCAAGTTTGGTCTTCTTAAGAGAGATAAACTTGCTCTTGTCTCCTATCATATGATTTGAGCATCCGATATTTATGAACCATATCTTGTTCCCATCTTATTTAGTATGCAAGGCTACTTGAACAAACATTGAATCTTATTTTGATGGACCTCTTGAATTCTTCTTCTTTTCTTCTTCAATTTTAGATATAGTCTTCTTGAACCATTTGATATTATCAATGAATTGTATATCCATTTTCCAAAAATCTCTTTTATAGTTTTTTTCTCTATGACCTTGTTGGTTACAATTTTAGAATATAAGATTCCTTTTTATCTCTGGAGATAAAGCAAAATCCCTATATCTATGACCAAATTTATTTCAAGAGAAGTAATACCCATTGAAGACATCTTTCAAATTTGACCTTCCTTTTTCTTGATCATTACCTATCCATGAATTTTCATTATCAACCCTTTTGGTGGACTTGACATCCCTTTTATCCTTGGATAAGATCACATCTGATTAATTTATAACTTCATTTTCAAATTATTCCTCCCTTTGGTTGAGACCTTTAACCATCATGACTTGTAGATTCTTCAATGTTACTTCTAGATATTTCACTTGCATCTTCAAAGCATCCATGATTGTTTTGACATTTGATAAAGAACATTTTATTTTGTCTTGAAGACAAGACACAACCTCTTTTTGAACCATTATACCTTTGATCACCTTCAAGTGGTTAAACTTGCAAAAAGGACCTTCTCTAATACCAATTAATAGAGGTACAATCATTAAGAGGGGGATGAATCAGTGAGCCTAGATATTTTAACTTTAATTTAAATCTTTCAAATAATTAATCAATGACCATAATCATTCATTAAGTATACACATCATCATAGTAATGAACAAAAAATACAATGCAAAATCAAGTACATAACACATGACATCTACGGGAAACCTCCTTGGGGGAGAAAACCCACTAGAACCTGAAATTAGAGTATTATCCTATAATAAAAAGAACTAATTTAGACCAGATACAACTGACCAAGGAACTAAAATCCATTATTCAGTGAGACTACAATCCCACAAGGTGCTACTACCCCTGTCTAGCTAAGCTAACACAAAAATTATACCTTTATCAAATTTCACCTTGCAAGGAGGCTGCAACCCCCTAGATGTTGATCTAACACAACAAAAACTATAAACACAATACCTCCTAAACATTGATTTCCTACCAATATTATGGAGATACCAATTATATCAGCTCTCTTCAACTCTACACACTCAAAGCATCCAAAACACCCTTTTGGATAAATCTAGACCTCTTCACTCATCCTCAACATGTAAGAGAACTATTCTAACATAAAAAACATGACCCATAGTTCATACACATAATCCTCAATATTATCTACTCATTAACTCAGATACTATGCACCCACCCTTTCATTTACTCCACAACACTATCCTCTTAATACAAATTCCCCACACCAATCTGTCACTTATTACAAAACCATCCCATTTGGTTTCAATTTTTATAGAGAATTCATGCATAATCAAGTCCACAATCATTAATGTCAGCCAAAACACATGCATTCACCCTTAAGGCATCTAAAATGGGTCACACTTAAGCATAACACACTTTCAAATAGGACTAAGTCACCTTTTAGGTCATATGATGACCCATTCACCTCTTTGACACTTATTCGAGCAAACTAAGAACACATGAACACTTTTCAACTCATGAAACCATGTCACATGATCTATAGGTCCTCCTTAATTTCCAAAAACGATCATAACACTTTTTTGATAGCCCCCAATTATCTCAAACACTTCTTTGTACACATAGTCATTATGAAAAAAAACATAGTCGACTTCTAACCCTTTTTTCATACTACGTATGATTGATCAAACCTTCATAATGCATAAAAATGGTCCTCATGGGGTATAAAACCAAATATATAAATCATAATGAGACATCAAAACATCAACATAAGATCAAACATTTTTATTGGGTCACTTGCAGAACATAGTCAAACACATAGTCAACTTTGAACCTCAATATCTTTGACTGTAAATATTTTAGATCTTTAAATTTATATTTATAGATGTACCTTAGAGTTTTATACATCTTTTCTTTTTACAAAATTATCAAATTATGCATAGATCAAAATTTATGGATCATAAACCAAGCACTGGTCTTTCCTTTATTAAACTCAAATATTTGAATTCAAATGGTCACAGTTAAACTTTGAACACCATGTTATCATCTCATGTCCTCGATACTTAGATTAATCATGCACCATTGATCTTATATAAAATTTAAATCATAGTAAACCACTTCCTAATCATTAAAATTCAAACACTTGGCCTCATCTCATGCAATCTTACAATCTTGATCACACATGCTGCATCAATCTCTTTCAGATTATCTTTTGCTCTAACAATGATAGACAACTATAACTCTGACTTCTTGAATTTAATATGCACCATTGATCTCAATCAGTATGAATAAGTACTCACCATTAGTCCTTGTAAAAAAAATTATCTTTATCTTTGCTCAACATTCAACATCAAACACTTGGCATGATCTCACTGCATCCTAACATCTTGGAATAAACATGCTCCATGGATCTTCTATACATAGATCAATATTTATCTAGGTTAGATATTGGACACCTTGAAATCATCTCACTCAATATGAATTGTTATATTAATCTATACTATCCCCTGAAAACCATTAGATCTCTATTTGGTCCTAATCTTTAACATCGTGCAAAGTAGACTAAGTATAGGGACCATTGTTATCTACCTATAAGGCCTACTTTGGATGTCAATAAATTTTGTTGGACTTAGATTCATGATTTGAAATTTGGATCATATGATCTCCTCACATAGGATAATCCAACCATGTTTCAAAATGATCTTGAAACCTTCACACATGTGAGATATAACTCCATTAATTTTCTCACTTAATTTTCTTCTAGCAGAGAGCTAACTATGTCAAGAACTATCTTGGAAGGACAAATTTGCACATGCATATCTTTTGATGTGCTTCATTGCATGAGCTAAAATTTAGAACAAATCAACTAGGCATAAAATTTAATAAACCCATATGATCAAATTCTCTTTAAATGTATACATGTGTGAGATATTCCATCACCAAATTGCTTACTTGACTCTTTCTTGCATCATGCAAATTTGGCTAACTATGGGAAAATACTGTCAAACTGCCTAGGTTCCTAACTTTACACTTACATATATTTTATCATGTTTAGTCACATGACCTATAATTTAGTACATACAAACTAGGTAAAAATGTGGTTAGAATCATATGACCAACTCCCCCTAACTCATCCACATGTGGCAATGGTGATGTCAATAAACTACCTACTTAGATTTTTTGCAACTAGACCCAAAATTTCTAGATGAAAACAATGATCAACCAAATGAAATCCACTCATGTACACAACCACTCAAATCATTCTTAAATTTTTATAGGAACCCTTTCATATGTTCAAATTTCCATACTCATCCATGAATATCTCTAACCATGCCAAAACTATAGACTAGCCAAGCATACTAGGACAATCACATTGCACACTTTGTCATTGTTACTTAGGCTATCAAGGCAATTCATCCACTCACTAAGACACCTCCATGACATCACCATGATATCATTTATAAATATATAACACAAAATTCACCAATAAAGTATATAATTTGATATAGGATCAATGTTTTTTGTCTTATAATTTTCAATATTGTGATGAATCAATAAATTTATCCAATAAAGTTTATGATCTGATATAGAATTAGAATAAATAGATTTTGTAGTTGTGAAGATCATAGAAAAACATCAAACTATTTTTTTTTTAAATATGGATGATCGAGATGTAAAAATTAACCTTACCACTGTGTAGATCTCAAAAAAATCCAAAGTGAAAAAATCACCTTTCCAGGCTTTACAGATCAAAAGTTATGAGCCATGGAATGAAAGATATTCAAAGATGGATCATAATGGTTAAGGACAAACCCTTAGGGGATAAAAATAATGCCCAATAGATGGTCATATGGCATGAACATAGGCTAAAAACTATTGGTGGCATGAAGGTGGTGTTGATACTAGAAGTGGTGGATCTAGTGGTGTTCTACCCAAAAAAATGACCTTGCACCAAATGAAAACTTCTAAATTTCTCTCTACCTTCAAACGTTCACCATGAGTGCCTCGGTGCTCTATTTTAAGAAAATTAATACTTTTTAGAAATAACTCAATGAGAGGAATATAGTGATATAATATTTGATCCATGATTTTGCAAAAATTTTCAAAAAAAAAACCATTTTTTCTAATGTTCCTTATTTGTCCTAAAAAATAGAAACTTAAAAAAATTGTATAAAATCACTAGAAGCTCAAAATATTCTTTTTTTTTAAAATCATATTTTTTTGAGTATAATTAAGAAAAAACACATAATCAATTCTAGGGATTTTATATTTTTTTCAAATATAACAAATAATACAAATTTTTTAAATATGGAGATCTAAATATGCACAGATCTGAAATTGTACCAATCTAAAATTGATATAAAAAAGGGGTTTCAATTAAAAAAATATTTTCAATTTAAAAAATTGATCAATATCAAATATAGATTTTAGATCTAAAATTGCAAAATTAAACCCTCTTATATAAGCTAAATATAAATAATGAGTTCAAACCCTCATTTAAAAAAATGACTAAATATGAACCCTTTTTTTAGCTTGAATATATGAATAAATTGTCAAAAAATTTAAAAAAATATATATTTACCTACATTAACAACTTTTCTCCTTCCTTAAATTGGACAAAATTTTGACAATGTTTTAGCTTTTGATGGCTAAATTAGAGTAGCATGATGCATCCAAGGATCATACAAACTTTACTCTCGATCTCCATCAATTCTCTAATTCTTCTAAAAATACTCCTTAGGATTTCCTACTCTAGTACCAAATGAAATATGGAATGAATTACATTAACTAAATTAACAAAATCACTACTAGAGAAGCTTATTTATACAATACGAAGTGAGATTAAATATCCTAATCTGTAGGGGATTATTGCTCACAACACAGCTAATCACACCTAGAAAATACCTCAAGTAACTAACCTATGTCAATCAAAGGTTAATAACACCTTGAGACATTTGTTATAAAATAGTTAGGATTAATTATTCTAACAATTACTCTATCGAATAAGTATGATATTATCATAAATAATAAATGATTTTAATTTTTATCAAGAATCAAGAACATTAAAAATTATTGTTATATTAGGTCAATATAATAAGTCCAATTTTCAAGGATTTTTAAGATCCATTTATGTTTTCCTAAGCTTGAGTCACTTTCTATTGGAAACTTAACTAGCTTATTCAATAGAAACATACTCCTTATAAATCCAGTGTACTGATGGCCGCCTTGTAAGATGATGTGAATCAAATCACTATCATAAGTAAATTTATGATTCAAAACATAAGAAGCATACCAAAATATTATTCATTTTCCTCAAAGGGACTAAACACTACTAGTTATATGTTTTGTGATGTCGATCATCAGTAGGTACCCTTATCTCAATCAGGTCAAAAATGAGATGTAACAACTTTGCATCTAATATTTTTCTTTGGTATTATGGCCCATCATTCATAGTGACTTTAAATAAATGCGTAATTTATAAGTACTTACATTGGATCATTATTTTTCACCATTTTTTTGACATGATTTTTTCTTAATATACATGACACAAGTAATTGTTTCTAATTTTTACTATCCTTGCATCTTAGGCTAATTTTTAGCTTTTCTCATTATCTCTAATAATTATTCAACCTTTCCCATAATTTATGTATTTAATTCTAATAAATGGGTTTTTGTTTACTTATATTGGATCTACAACATTTTTGTGACACCTTTTTTTTAGCATTGGCCACTACCCTAGTTCATGTGCTAAGTTATTTTTTTAGTACCATGTCAGAAACATAGTTTCTTCTCTAACATATGTCCAAGTTTCAAGCCTGAAGATTTGTTTTAACTATAGTCACTTTACCCCTAGTTTCATATTGTTTTCATATAAATGTGCCATCATAATGTTTGACTTTTTATTTTCATCATTTTTCATTCATATTCCCTTTCACTTTACATTCTGATAAGTGTGATTTGTGAAAATAACTAGCATCAACTACAATTTGTTATTTTTAAATAAATTTTAATATTCACTAAATGGAATAAATATGTACTATAAAGGAAGAGAGATTATATTATTTAATTCTAATGGACTTTAATTTTAATGTAACTAATATTAGGGTTTATTTTTTTTAAAATGGTAGCAAGATTAACTTTGGACTTAACTCAGATATAAGGGTTTTAAAACCTATATTATTATAAGCTTGGATAAATTGTGTGGGGTTTGAAATTAAATTTAGAGAAAACATATCTACAACTAGAGTTCAAATCATTAAATATGATTTACCTTTGAATATGAATGGTTACTCATGGTTGAAGGTACATTATGATAATCTTGAATAAGAATAGAATGATATGTTATTATTGGAGGATTGAAACTAGGTAGAAGGTTTTATGGTAACATTTTATTTATTATAGAATTATATTGCAGATTAGAATGTTGAGAAACTAAAGGAATGAATTAACATTTATTTTAATTTCTAGTGTTAATTTTTTTAAGTTTAATTATGTACATATTTGTCTTAATTTGTAGTTTTAACATTTAATTTATTTTAAAAACTAGAATACACACACACACACACACACACACACACACACACACACACACACACACACACACACACACACACACACACACACACACACACACACACACACACACACACACACACACACACACACACACACACACACACACACACACACACACACACACACACACACACACACACACACACACACACACACACACACAAACACACACACACTAGTGTTAATGCAAACATTGATGCATCCATAAGTGTTGTGGTTGACAGTAAAACTAAAAAAATGCACCAAGATTAGCATCAAATGGAACCACAAATTAAATAAATATCCTACCAAAATTTTAAAAAGGGGGATGTTAACTCATTTGTTTTATTTTGTTTCAAAATTCCAAAGGAAGGTTAAAAAAAATGGGTGTGGTTGTACAAGTCTCTTTCATTATATAAATTTGAATCTATCATTTTCATGCACTTATACATATTTTCTATTATCACCACCATTTGGATTAATATATGTCATTATTTGACTTGATTTGATTTCTTTGCTCATTCAAAATTTTGATACACATGTGGAAACATTTCACATAAACATCATGTAATAAGTTCACACAAATAGTGTTAACTTTATGTCACATTAGAATTAAAAATATTTATTTTACATAAATTTTAAAAATCTTGATATTAACCACTCAAATTTTGCATCATATTCAAATTTGTGTGGTCTATTTATCATAAAAGTCACTGATTATCATGATGTGAGATCTTTCCTACACACCATTACCATATTTCTAAATCACACATACATTGTACACACATATAAATATGCACAATGAAGTGTCCTTGTTATTGCCTCAATAACAATATATAATTTGTAGAGTCATCTCCAAAAATATAAGATATAGCACAAGAAATGCTTAAATAGGTTCAAGAGTTTTTTTCATGAAACAATAGATTGTTTCATGAAATAAAATAAAATGGAATTGAATATCTACACTTGCATGCAAATATTCACAATAACTTCTAATAAACTAGAAAAACTCCCAAATAAATTTTAACCCCTATAGTGGGTGTGAACATGGAAATCATAAAATTAATTTATAAATAACTCAAACCACTCACTAGTATTAACATAACCACTCCAACACCCTACTTTAAGCACAAAATAAGGAGTGAGAAAAGAGGAAGCAAAGAGACTAATGGGTCCAAACAACTAGGCCTAATTGGGTACCCATGTACAAATACATAATTAAATACTAAGTGTACCTATGGTAACCAATCCATGTTACCAAAATACATGGATATCAATTCTATATAACTTCCAAGTCATAGAGGAAGTGGTACACTATACGAGGCTCACTCAGTGAAAAACACTAATCACAAAACTAGGAAAAAAGAGTCACCATGGATGAAATGTTTCACCTTAAGGTACCCAAAAAACATTAAAACCAGAGTTAAAATGGAGAATATAACATATGTTTCAATGCATCCTAAGAATAATGACTCAAATTTTCAACTCAATTTTTTAGTAGGTCTACTCGATGGAGTGAAGCCCATCAAACAAACTTGTATTATTTCACCTACCTTTAATTGAAAATGTGGTACACCAAGGATCATGACACCTAAATAATTATGTATTCACATACCATAATGTTGAAATGGGTGAAATGACTTAGAATATCTATATGAGTGGGAAATTATAGTACTCAAACACTGAAAGGATGATACTGGGCTTCACCAAACTACCTACTCTTTAGAAGGAGAATAAGGTCCACCAAAAATTTAAAGGACATTGTCAACATAAAATATATAGATATAAAATATCTCAATGATATATACTTGTGGTGATGGGATAGTAATGAAACTAAAAAGTAAATTTCTTGTGTATCACACACACATGAAGGAAAAATGCCATGACTCAGTGTGACTAAAAAATGATCCCATCTAGAAAAACATATCACCAAGTGATGCAATAAACACTAGAATGTAGTAAATCCATAGAATACACCATCTATGAAATGAGAGATGCACGCTCAAAAAAAATGCCTATTAGAGATCATACAACTAAGGATTATAAAAAAGCAAGAGAAGCAATGTGTGGTCAAAGAAGTTGAGTGCTAGAGGAACCACACCTATCGATTCCTCTTGAAGAATATTATCATCACCACCAAAAATGATCATAAATCCACCCCAGATGAATTTAAATGGTGGATGAAGAGGCCTACATATGAGTGGGTGCAAATTACATAGTATAAAAATGTGAGGTAACATCCAAAAAAAGTTTTAGTATGATCAAGGCTAAAAATTGTAATCTCATGTTGTTCGAGCATGAGTGAAGGTGTTGGATAGCTCACATGTAGTTCAATTTCTCCATAAAGAGTGGATCTACAAATTATAAATGATCCCCGTGAAACGTCTATATCATAACCAATGCTATGTTGATTAATCCACTTAATAGGCTAGATAGGGTTAGTAATACCCTTTAGATGCTTACCAATACCCATACTTATAATAGTGTAGCCCATGGATTGAAGCATGTAGGAGTCAAAATAAGTAGTATGTCTTCCAAAATATATGTGAATATATGCTTGTGAAACTAGAGTGGAATATGGAGAGTGTGAAACAATAATTGGCAGAGAATCATCAACTACAAAAATATAGGTAACATGAACAATGGGTTGCTTAGGATCTGGTAGGTGACATTCTAAAAGTGCATCAAGTGGATGCATGTCAGATTCATGATTACATGATAAACTATAAATAGGTTCATGAATGTCTAACATATAATATACCATATTATAGAATTTATTGCTTCTTAAGTTGTAGGATCTCTCCTTCACACCATTACCATAGCTCTCAATCACACAGGCATTGCACATACACAATAATATGCACAATACAGGAGTTTACACATTCATTTTATCTACATTTTAATCATTATTCATCATATGTATTATCCTTCTACATGATATATTATAGGTTCTCATCCATTTTTTTGTTATTACACTAAGAGGTGTTATATAATGGGAGAGGGCAAAGGAGAGATCCTGATGTCATGCCCATATAAGGAAAAATGGTTGATATTTAAATTTAGTAGCAGTGATATTAAATAAAAAAAGTGATAACATAGGACAAAATATAAATAAAAAATTAATAACAACCAATACAATATTTATATCAACTAACATGACCTTTGAAACATTATAAATACAAATCAAATCAATAAAACTTCAAACACACACAAAATTAGAGAAACAAAGATAATGAATTATAAAATGCAAAATACATCTATAAAAAAACAAAAAAAAATTAAAAAAAGTGTAAATGTGTTGCTTTATTTTTCATGTTAAATTTATGGCCATTTATTCTACAAATTATAAAGTCTATCTAGTTTTTATATCTTTGTTGTGTGTTTATATCTTTGTAATGTTTTGGGGTTTAGTTTACTCACCTTCAATTCCTCCTTCTGTGTGAAGATACCACAATTTTGTGCTAACATTTTTTTGGCTTTCGGATGAAGACTAGATTTTCATATGATATCTTTATTTCAACCATTATGGGCCTAATTTAGTGAGTTGTGTAAGTCTCTAGTTGTGTATGGTGCATCATGCATGCTTATCTCATCCAACTTATAGGAAAAAATATGATTAAAATAAATAAAAAATTCAACCTTCACCTGCAACTATTTAGGATTTTTAATTATAAAAAAATTATATTATCCAATTATATATCAATAATAATTTGAATCATTTATACACTCTTACTTTCTTTTTCGAATGTCTTTTTATTTTTTCAAGAGTATTTATTTTTCCTATAAAAGGTTCTCTTTTTACTCTTAAGTGATTTCCAACTTTTTTTAGGTTTAGGAGGAGACCACCGATCTCTTGATCCTTTGATATCATTCCACAATCATGCCTTAAGGCCTCAACAATCTTGGTGATTCCCTTATCATGTTGTTTATTTTGGTGGTTATAACTTATGAGTATTTTATTGCTTTATGGATTTAATCCTTGGCCAATCAGTAATGAATATATATATATATATATGAGAGTTTTAACCAATATTCCTAAGTCATCTAATCAACTAGAGTGTCTGGGATATAGAGTAAAGGGATTTATTTTTACACTTGAAATATAAATTCCTCATCAAGATAAAATAATTTGGATTTTATTTGTCTAAATCCTTATCCAATTCACATACATTCCCATCTCTCTCATCATGATCATGATCCTACTTACCCAAATTCTATTTTATTTTAATACACACATCTAAACCAAGAGATTCATTGTCACCTACAATTCATTGAAAGTTATTTTTATTGATAAATTTTGTGCTTAGTTTTATTACAAACTCATCTTCAATGTCCTTGGTTTGAGGATCTATTTGTTTCTACTATAAATAAAACTATACCACTATGTGTGTGTGTGTGTGTAAATATCTATTTTAGAAATGGATATTAATATATGATCACCCCTCTATTCATTCCTCTCTATCAAATGCCTATATCTAACCCTTATTATCTTTTCCCATACCTACACCTCATTAAATTTTCCATTTTCTCTCATTCCCATATTTTCAATGTCTTTGCAATATAATTTATCTAAAACTAGGGGTTGAAATAGTTAGGAAGTTTTTTCAAAAAAACTGGGTTTTCATTAAATGATTCACACTCCTCCTCTACTCATGGTCACTAATTCCCCCTAACCCATTTGAAACTTAAATTTAAATAATCCTTGGAGAACCTATGCCTTTCATTCTTCTTCACATTTGCCTTCTAACCCATGGCACCATCTCCCACTGTGCACAAACCCTATGCATCATTGTTTCTTCTACCACTTTACGCTCCATATTTTTCTTCATGTATGTAGGATAACTATAGATTAATTAGTTAAATTACCTTACATTACCCTTATAATTATTTAAGGTTAACCTAAATAATTTCATATTCTTTATAACTATATATGATTACCAAAATTAGTAGAGATATCAATTATTGATATATCTCTACCAATTAGGTTATTTTTAATATATTAGTCTGGTTAATTTATAGAAAATTTTAAATATAATTTTAATAAATTATTAATATATATTATTTAATTTTATTTTTATAGATATTTATGAATTATGATTATGATTTTCATATCCCATAATGATCAAATGTAATATGATTTACTTAAAAATTATGTAGATATGACTATAACAAAATTAAATTTTGTAAAATAAGAACAAAGATAATATGAAAGAGATCAACAAAGATAATATGAAATATAATATCATAGATGAGGGAAACAACAAATGATATATGTACAAAGAGAGGAAGAAATAAAAAATCGAAATGATAATGACAAATAGAGATTTTAAGAACACAAGGGCAAATTGATAGTTGAACAATTAGAAGTAGAAAAGAGGCAACATGAAGATAATATGAAATAAATTTGAGTACAAAAATCTCAAGAATAAAAATATGTATTAAGAATAAAATTACAAATATAAATGCATTTAGATCATTTAACTAGGGCAAAAAGATAAAATAAACAAGAACTTCACCATGAAGCATCTCAAAGGCACTACTAGAAATTGATTCATAATGTTGACATCAATTTTAAAGAAATAAACTCAATATCGATAGATCATGTGTTCTAAACACCAAATAATGCATTTCAATTTTTAATGGATGTCGATGTTGTAAATACTACATAAAATAAAGATATACAAGATCAAACAACATCTCAACCTATAAGAAGAAAATGAATGAAAAATAAGGATTTAGAAGAATAGTCAACTTCACAACCTAAAAGAAGAAGAATACAAGATATATAAATTAAAAGAGAGAAAAATATAACTAATCCCAATCAAATGGTTGGGAGAGATTTGAAAACATTTCAAATGATTTTCTGACATGGCTTAGATAATATGCCTCACCAAGAATGTGTTATAATTATCAAAAAACTTATATTGGAATAAATATTTCTCAAACACCTAAAGTCCTTATATGTAATAGATGTCAACAATAGAAAGGTCATCATCAATTTTTAGCATTGAATAATATGGATCCTAGACTAAAACCATTAGAACATGCAAACTTAACACAAATTGAGGAAATGTTAATAGCTAGTGTCAATCCAATCCTATAAGTGAGCAACAAGAGGCCAATATAGATACAAAGTACATATGACCAATTTTTCACAAGAAGTAAAATAAATTGTTAAGGTTTTACCACATCAAATAAAATATTTGCTAATGATTATAGTTTGATGAAGGAATCAACATGGAACAAATTAAAACTTTACTATTAATAGAGAGACATTATATAAGGCAATAAAATATAAAATAGAACATGACATGTTTTATTCAAATGTTTAGATTGATGAAAATGCATTATGTGATCTTACACCTGACTTTGATGAAAATATATTTAACCAACTGAACTCTATCCATATGTAATTTGATTTTGATGCAAATTAAGTTGTATTTATGGGTCCACTAATGTATATTGATGAAAGAAATATCATTTATCACACAACTTCAATGGCCTCTAAATCCCCCAATACACCAAAGGAGAAGGAATTAATTTATGCATGGGTAAATAATCCTAATGCAGATCTTAGATAACTGATTGATTAGCTGAGGATTGGATAATCACCTAAAAATGAGTATGGCATAGTAGGATTACTTGATATGGCATTTTCAACATTGTTCTCTAATGAAAGATGTGATTAGATAGAACCATGATTGAAACAAGTACATCTACATGAATTTTTTAAACATATATTTTCATATAGGGATCACCATTTTGGCCGACATCCATGATTTATATATTACATGATGAAAATGATTATGAGACATCGTGCATAATATTCAAGTGTAGTATTCATGAACAAAATCCTTCAAAAGATGTGAATCATTATTAATGAGTTACATGAGCATATAGATAATGTGCCCTGCTCCTATCTAGTAGATCGTTTGATGTGGTTTGGAACCTCACTAAGGTGTAAAAGGTCATATTGGGCAAAATTCCATGGTTAATTAATGGACATGTTGCATTAAATTAGATCATCTAACATTCTATTCACATTGAGTGCATCTGACATGTGATCTACATGCATTGATGTCAAGAACTCCATTTAAAGATCCATGAGAAGCCCAAACTTGGCTAAGATAGAATATTATTGATTATCCTCATATAGTGTCACATTATATTCACTTGCAACAGTCAATTTTTCATAAGGATACATTTTAAAAAAGAATGAAAGTAAAATATTACTAGTCTAGATATGTATGAATGGCAGCATAAATATTCGCCATATGTGGATGGATTCATATGGTTAGATGGAGCACCAAATATGGATAAACTTGATTGGAAAAATTATTTTGAATGAAAAAATGTTTAGAATTACTTTCATTATATTGTTCATGCTTGGAATTATCAGGAAGATCCACACTAATAAAACATATAGGTATGTTATCAATCATTAGTAATCTATGATTTATGAAATATATTTATTTATTAGTGTAACTAACAAATTGTTATACATCATTAATTTTAGGCATGTCAAAATTTTATGCAACATCCATGTCTTCTAAATATAAGACAACTTACACATGTGGATATGGAACATGATTATGAAGAGCTACTTAATTGTGTAGAATGACATACAATGTGTAGAGAGGGTGCTTGCCTACATAAGAAAAGAGGCAAAACTAGTTTGTGGGTACTATTTTCAATCATATAAATAGTTGTATAAAAATTATACATATTATTTGTAAAAGAACTAACAATTTAGTTATTATTTATTCTAGGTATGGTGCACTATGTCCATTAAATATTAACAGATCAAAATTATATAGGACTTAGACACTTGAGATAAAAGGTTTGAGAATATAAGAAATAATGATAGATTCAATACAAACAATTGCTATATATTACATCTATGGAGATAAAATATAGGTTTGTAACCTATTTTGTCCAAACATGCCATGGTAAAATACATTGATAAGTATGTAGCAAAGGTAGAGAAGAGTTATGAAACTTATCATCAAATGTTGATAAATCTTTCCAACATTGAAAACCTGGATGAATTAATAAGAAATCCATATAGAATACTTCTAATTGAGACAATTATTGAAAGAAACATTGGGGCACAAGAAACATGTCACATGTTGTTGGAGATTTCATTAGTAGAGAGCAGTAGATTATTTATGAAATTGAATGTTTCACATCAGGTGTTCAAACATGTAGACAAAAATGAAGAAGATTATCATGAATTGATTATAATGCCTTTCATTGATGGATACAAGAATATGCCTTTTGCCATGGAAAACACATCACTTATTGAAGTAGTCAGATCTTGGACATATAACCTAAGGCAAAAAAAGATAACAAATGAGAGGTAAGGAGTATTTTAGATATAGTAAGAGTATTTCTAAGGTTTTATTTCATCCTTGTGCATGAATTAAATAAATCAATTGATTTCTATTAGTTAGAGTTATTACTTTACAAGCCATTTCATAATATACAAAGAGATATTGGAATTGATAATGAAGAAATAATATCAAATTAGGATTCATTAAATTATAACTATTAGCATGTGGAGATAAGAAAAATTCTAAAAGATGCCGAAATTCATGATGATACTAAAGATAAGGGTAATGAATTTGTTTAAAAAAAACATAGTGGAACATAAGTGGGAAATCATATCTAGGCTACAACATGGCTAAGTTATGGAAGTTAGTGATATATATATATATATGTATATATATATATATATGTATATATATATATATATGTATATATATATATATATATATATATATATATATATATATATATATATATATATATGTATATATATATATATATATATATATATATATATATACACACACACACACACACACACACACACACACACACACACACACACACACACACATATACATATACATGTGTGTGTGTGTGTGTGTGTGTGTGTGTGTGTGTGTGTGTGTGTGTGTGTGTGTGTGTGTGTGTGTGTGTGGAAGAAGAGATATTGACAAACAAGCATTATGAAATAATGAATACAAAGGTGAAGAATACACAAATAAAGAGATCAAATTCATGAAGACCATGAAATATAATGAATTTATTATAGATGATGATATAACACAAGAGATGAATTATGAAACCTTTGGTGCCAAATAAGAAAAACACTTGATATAGTTGTGGCACATTTTCATGAAGGTCAAAATATTTCACCCTTACATATGATAGTCTAAGGAACAACAAGAATAATAAAATCATATTTGATAGGTGTCATTTATCGAGCTCTTCAAGACGCAACATTCCCAAAGCGATCTTCACTTATATTAATTGCATCAACTGGAATTGTAGAATTCAATATTGGTATCTCAACTATCCATGCACAACTTCAAATCCTAATTTTATATTTTGTCAAATTAGAAGGAACAAGACTTACAATTTTCCATGAGGATATCCACCATATAAAATACATATTTATTGATGAATGAGATTCATTGGGAAAAATTTTCTACAAAACATAGACTCTAGACTCTATCAAGCATTTCTTGAAAATGCAAATATGAGTTTTGGTGGTATATCTATTATTTTGGTTGGATATTTGGGTCAAATTCTTCCTGTTAGTGATAGACCACCATATAATATCAATAGATGAGCTAAACTATTATGTGAAGAATTAAAAATAGTTGTTACTTTGGACAAGATATCTAGACATGAAGGATAAAGTGATGACCAATAAATGTTTCATCATCTACTCACAAATATGAAAGATGCAAATCCGATAATAGATGATTGGAGGCTATTGATGACCAAAACAAATGTTGGAATAGATAGAGGCACTAATGAAGATTTTGACAATTGTATTCATTTATTTTCCACAAATGATAATCTGCGTAACCACAATAAAAGAAAATTATATTAATTGAAAAGACCTATTGCACTTAGTATTGCAACCAAAGTAGGGAGTGCCAATGCACCAATAGCAGGTCCAAATGATGAAACTGATGTGAGTTACAAATTTTTATCGATGCAAGGGTCATGTTAACTTCCAATATTTAGATAGAAGTAGGTCTTGTAAATTGAGCTTGAGGATATATCATAAGTATAATCTATAAACCTAGGAGTGCCCCACTAGAACCACCAACATATGTTATGGTTGAGTTTGACAATTACTTAGGAATATTGTTTGCAGATGAAACTCCATATGTAGTTCTAACTTCACTAATACAAAGGGGATGCACAACCCAACTACCCTTACAGTTGGCTTGGGCATTAACAATACACAAATCACAAGGTTTGACCCTTTCAAAATCCATAATTTATATAGGTCAAAGAGAAATAATAGGATTGACATTTATGGCTATATCTTGTGTAAAGTCCTTGGAATGACTAATAATATTAACTCTATTTACATATGACCACTATCAAAAGCTAAAAAATAGAAAACAACTTTCCAAACAGAAAGCTAAGGAAAAGAAATTGAAATTCTTAGAGGAAAAATAGTTTTGTGTAATTATGAAAAAAATCATGTACATTTTCATTATTTAACATTTTATGTGATGTGTATTTATTCATTATTTGGTATTTTATGTGATGTGTATGGTATATTTGCGATGAGTACTAAATAACTATTTAGATTGAGAATTTTAAATTATATAAATTAAAGTTTTGTGTGATTTAATATAATGTGTTTGATAGTTCTATATAATTTAATGTAATGTGTAATATACATTTTAAGTTTTATGAAAAACTTTAAATTATATGTCAAATAAATACACAAAACACACAGTTGCTACTAGCATGCTTATCTTAGATAAATCTATGTAAAAGATCTCGAGAGATATCATTCTTGAGATACCTATTACATTTATGTCTCAAATCCAATATAAGATAAACGTCTCAAAAATGATATCTCTCAACATATTTTACATAAATTTATCTAAGATAAATATACTAATTTTATTCTCAAATATATAATAACATAAATATATTATCCCTCTACATAAACTATTATAAGTTCTAGCTATTTCTTTAATTTAAGAGCTTATAAATGCCCTCTTATTATTCTACAATTTATATTTATTTATTTACGTGGCTAAGGAAAGAATTTTCATAAGGCCAAAGTACAAAATAAATGATTGGGTGCATTGTGATTTTTCCCTACTTTTCCATAGATCGTTAAATGTTTGTGTTTGTGTTTTTCTATTTGAACGCATATCTAGAGGTGAAATCTATGCGATCAGCGTATATATTATCATAATTAATGAAATTAAATACACTCTATCCTCGTGTAGCACATGTATTACCACCCTTTTATAGACATATCTTTGATTTAAAACAAAATCCCACATTGTTATTCTTATCCGGTTAAGTGAAAATGAACACGTGGATTTTTTTTTCCTTATATACTGTGTTGAAAAAATTTAATAATTATTTATTTAATTTCATATGTTTTTATTATATAAAACGTAGGAGTGGCTATTTTTTTAAAAAAAAAAAAAGACTTCAATGTGTATTTTTTCACTGAAGTCAAAGGCTATGATGATGGCACAAATGGATGACTACAAAAATTTTAGAGATATAATAGTGCAAGTGGATGAGTACCCAACAACACATAAGTATCTATTCATTTTATTACATAACCATGCCCTATACTTTTAGCTATCTTTTTCTATCTCCTCATTTATTCTTTCCATGTCCTTCTAATCTAAAGTTGGATTGATGAATCTATTATCCAAAATGAACTGCGGGTTCTAAATGAATTTGGGGCCACTAATTTTAAACTCT
The DNA here is from genome assembly GCA_037957365.1 of Torreya grandis. Taxonomy (NCBI): domain Eukaryota; kingdom Viridiplantae; phylum Streptophyta; class Pinopsida; order Cupressales; family Taxaceae; genus Torreya; species Torreya grandis. Next base: position 128,507 of record JARHVA010008905.1, on the reverse strand, counting down.
CGAAATAAAAAGGACCCTTTAAAATATTAATATTTAAATGTAATGTGAAAATTAAAAGGTAATTATATTAAAACCATATGATTTACTTAATTTGGGCCTTCCATGTTCTTTAAACCCTAATTTTATCCCTAATCCAAGTACAACATTCATATTAAGAGGATCTCTCACAACAACATAAAGTCATTTACATCTTATTCCACTTGCATCATAAAGTCATTTACATCTTATTCCACTTGCATCTTTGGAATTCCCTCTTCTAGAATGTATTGATTTTAGAACATGTAAAGAATTAGAGAGAAGAGAGGCCATGACATGCCTCTATTATTTTACTTCTATACAAGCTCAGAGAGGCCATGACATGCCTCTATTATTTTACCTCTACACAAGCTCACCATCCATGGGAGACTATGTGCTAGGTTTACATTGCTTCTACATAGGCTTTCCTTTCTATGAGCACCTTTGTGTTCTATTTACATTCCAATTGTTTTTAATACAATGTTTAAGGCTAAAAATCCATTAATATTATCCAAGATGTATTTATTTCACATTATCTAAGATGTATTCATTTCACATTATCTGTATTTCTTTTTGGGCTCTATAATTCTTTTCAGGGCTAAAAAATACTCTATATGTTTAGAGATATAAGTAAAAATGACTATTTTAAAAAGTTCATTCATATCATCAATGTATTATTTTATATTTATAAACTTTGTTGTTAATTATATTTTTTTTAATGCAAATTTTGTACATCTTCAGCATAGTATTTAATATTTATATTCCTTCCTATTAAATATATATTTATCATTTTATAAAAATAGAGATGCATGAGTGTTTTCACACATACACACATAAAATGTGTAGGCACAAACATTGATATATATGTCTCTCTCATGTGTGTGTGTGTGTATGTATACCTATACGTATATTATATCTATAAATATATAAATACTTGTGTGTGTGTGTGTGTGTGTGTGTACATATATACATACGTGTGTGTGTATTTATAT
>JARHVA010008905.1:7500-125000 GCA_037957365.1 Torreya grandis | reverse complement strand
CCTCAAACCCCTATCATGGTTTGAGTAATGATGTTGAGTTGGAAGGATATATGCCATTTAATTCAATGAATATATAAGATCTAGGTGATGTCGTTCGATGGTAATTCCATTATTGGGTGATGTCATTCAATGGTAATACTCTACCTAGAAAAGAGGCCCATAGAGATGGGGGATGACTCGACCATACACATATATACATGTGTGTGTGTGTGTGTGTATTATTTTTTATTTTATTGTATTATATTTATTTTCTACATGGGCCTATGATAAGCACAATGCCTAATTTTTATGTTCAACAATTGTAGATCGGTTGAGCTATGGTACTAAAGAATAAAGATTAATATACATGGTCTGATATTCCTAACCTTACCATTTTATTAACAAAGGGTAGATAGGGAGTGAAATTTTGGCTGCCACTATACATTGTGATACATGGGGATGGAATCATGGCTACCCAACCCATGGGTTTGGGGATAACAATTTCATCCACACTTAGGTTCCATGTTTGAATGGGAGGGGAGTAGTGACAGTGCTTCTGCCAACCCTTACCTGATCAAAACATAATAAATTACATAATAAATTTTGAGGCTAGGGAAAAGGGGTGGCCCAAACCCCTTATTCCATCCCTCTGCCAGCACAATCAACCATAAATTGGTACTCTTATTTTACATAATTAATAAATATACAAATGTATTTCAAGCTATATATTTAATATATTTGATCCCATACAATTTTTTTTATCCCTATTTTTCAAAATGTTTTTAGAGCAAATATGTATTTTATTATTTGAAATCTTTTAAATCTACTAATTTTTTTTTTCATTATTATCAATAATGTGCAGATGGCTTCTAAGCAAGAAAAGTAAACATATTTATTCTACTGGGAAAGCATACACATCTATCCTTAGCATAATTAAATTTTACAATGTAAGGTAACAAAATTGTAATTTTGTATGGGTCATGAATGTTGGAAATTAATTCTCACAATGCTTGTTTATTAAAAATATCTATTTAGGTATTGTTTTTTAGTACTTAACTCATTCATTTACAATAATTACTCATATATTTAAATTCTTCCAAAATAAAATTTAAAAACTTTATGATTTCATCAATACACATGTAGTTTTATATTTCCAAAGGAGCATATGTACATAACATAGGCATTAAGAATTAAGTTTTTCAACAAAGGGAATTATTCCCAAACTTACAATAACAACCCATGTAAGAATATAATAGATTCATATGAAATTTAATATCTTTATAAAATCTACCTTACCATTTAGGAGTATAATAAAAGATAAACTCAATCCATATTATTTATTTCCTAAAATAATAATTAATACATATACAAATAGTGACTTAAACTATACTATTTTTCTTTAAAAAAGAACCAATTTGTATACAATTTATAGTCCATGGACCCAATACTTGTTTTATAAGAGTAATAAATTTAAGAAAAAATAACTAAGTATAGGATCTAATCCTCTCAAAGAGGTCACTTCTTTTCTCCTTTATTATTTAAGACATAACTACCCACAAAAATTTCACTCTTTTTTAATTAAAAAAAATAAAATCAACTAACCATTTCTTTGAATAATTTATATTATTCTAGCAAGAAACATAATTTAAACTCTCTTTTCCATATCTATTATAATCTTCAATTTATGAATCAATCATGAAACTGTGTAGAAATAAAGGGGAGGTGCTCAACTTCAAGACATATGATGTCACGAGGAATCTGTTCCATTCATCAACCCATAAGCCCAAGAAATTTCCTAAAATACTAACACACAAAATTTTAGGTTGAAGATATAGGGAAGGATTTTAATAACTTGAGACTTTGATTTGGCCAGACAAACCCAGTATAAATCAAATAAACATATATTCAAAGATAAATTATGCACCTTTAAAAAAGTTATAATTTTGTACCTTGGGAAAAATAGTAAGAAGAGGGGAGATAGTTTAATAAAATGAGGTAACACTTCTACATATAATTTAGATATAATTTGATTCATTGGTAATGCCTTTTGCATACTTAAATTCTCAACAAGAATTGAAGGAGGGAAAACTAGAAATAATCCCCCATGGCCCCAAGCATCACCTTCCAAGATTGAAGGACCAAGTAAGCATCCTACTCAAGCCTTAAGTTATAATTAAGTACCTTTCACATTTCCCCAAGTACAGGCTTATACTAAGGTAATTTATAATTAACACTCTAATAATTCTACACATTTTAAGAAAAGATGTGGAACAAAGTCTACCTGATCTTTTTAAAGGATAATATTTCACCTTATTCTTTTGTTATTATTTATCTTTCTAAAAATCTAGTAAACAATCTTCTAAATTTTATTATAGTGAAAATGAGGAGATACATCCAAACATTTTTAAAAAATGGAATAGATTGATACATTTTGTAACCATTCATAGAGGGACATGTGTCCACTTTAGGCTTATAGCTCCACACCTCCATAAATGACATTTAAAATCTCAATATTAGTTATATTACTATAATGTCCCTAAGGTTCATACATCCAATGCACCTCACTTTTTTCTAGTTAGAATCCAAGAAAGTAATTCTTGAAAATTGAAATTTTTAGCCTGAAGGTGATTTGAAAATCTATGTTTTTTGGAATGCATTCCATAAATGTTCCTTATTAATTATGATTTATTTATTCAAATAATGTTCCTTATGGTTTTATCTGAACCACATTCTAATTTTCCAAGAACTTAATGGAGAAATGTTTCTTGAGGTGTGATGTAGTCTATGCATAAAAATGTCAGATAACAACATTCACAGTAAGTCCAATGTCCTTACATCATGTTTATGGTAGGTAAAATATTTGGGTCAATGGTAAACATCTTCTCCACATGTCTTCCTTTGGACACTTACCACCTACACACTCATTGCACCTATCAAAACATCTATGTAATATTAAAATAACAATGATACAATATCCAAATTTGGTGTTACTACCACATAATTCCATAAATCATATCATCATCATGTAATCCATAATACACATATCCACTTGTGCCCATTTCAAAATATTTAGTCACATATTCAATTCCTTGTTTTACCCACCATAGAGACATAAAAATTACACATGATGCATACATGGAAGCTATTGTCTAATCATATAAAATCCTAAACATCAAAATAAGTAAGTAGCAAAACAAAATAATGAAGCAAATTGTAAGTCGAGTATAAGCATGTTGTAATCCAAGACTCATCAAAATGTCCAAATATAAACCATTTAAAGATAAATATATTTAGTCATATTAATCATGTTTGTAACCTTTTTAAACATGTAAATGTAATTACATGTGTTAATCATGGAACATCAACATAAATATTATAATAATTATCTCTACACATTCAAAATATATATAAATATTACTCTATAAAATAATCTTAAAATACAAAAAATTATAGATACAATCTATCACCCAAAAAGAAAGGATGAGTAAAAAAGGAGGCTACAATTAGAATCACATCTCCCAACCCTTACTGAGACTTCCTTCCATAATTGACTAGAAGAGATGAGTGTGACGGGTTTGTAAAGTTAATATTTCCTTCCAAGTAGTGGTCTACTCATCATACCTATCCCACTAGATCTTGACCTAGTTGAATTCCCATCCCCAAAGTGACAACATCCAATGATTCAAAACCTTAATGTGCTCTAGGGTAACCTACTCATCTTCTACCACCTATAAGGCCATATAATCTAATACATGAGATACATATAGAGCATACTTCCGTATTACTTAAAACCTAAAATTCATCATGGATATATGATTGACTAGGTGTAAAATTTAATCAATGAGATATTGGCCCAATCCTCTCAAGGATATCAAATGTTTGCATTAAACATAGTGTGATCTTGGATCATTTTTGATAGCGTATATGGATTTTTTGTTTCACTTGCAGAGATACATTTTCACTCACAAAAAAATGTTGGTCCAGTCTGGTTGAATTAACATATATTTTTTCATCTCTCTTTCACCTCTTGAAGATAATAATGGATGTGAAATACCTTATACTACATATCCTAAAATAATGTACAAAAAATAGATATGTGCTCCTTAAGGTACACTAAAATTAAATAATTCATCCAATCCCTTCTGTACAAAGTCTTATAATGTGCCATTTTGATAAAAATATTATTATTTTTCTCTAGGATAATTCTACTAAGTAGAATTAGTCTTCAAAATGGGACTATTGATCTATAACATACATTCATAGTATGTCCTTAAATTTTGTTTCACTCAATATATCTTTACAATGGTATCTATAGTATAAGATGAATTTATAATGGTGCCCAATGTTCCCTATAAAATAATCCAAAAATTAGAAGTGTATTTTAGATCCCAGTACAAATTTATATTTTAGGGTATACTAATTAATCTAACTATATCATCCAAGAAAGCTCTAGCTACTACTATGGCATTATATATGGTCTTGGTGGGAAAAATTATACCATCTTATTCAATTCATCCATTTTTAGTATGATGGTGTCATTATTATATGTAGATAGTGGAATACCAATAATAAAATTCATGTAAATGGTGTTCCATTTACACTCAAGAATCTCATGGGGATACAAAACTCCCCCCAAGATGTTGTTGTTCTACCTTAACTTGATGGAACTCTAGGCATTTGGAAAAAACTATTTATATCTCTACATAAAATGGGCCAAAAATATAATTGGCTAATCTCAACATATACATTTCTCACCCCTCAATGTCCTACATATAGGGCACGATCAACTTTCAAAAATATCAAATGATGTGTATCTTTGGAGTCAAGTACATAAATGTGTGCTTTTCTACATATGAGACCATTTAATTAAAGGTAATATCCCCATAAATTATAGAGTAGGTCCATCTAATATTTCAAAATTTTCCCAGTATCCTAATACATCTTATCATGTGGGTCACTAAATAGTGTGACCCCTCAGAGTAGTTCTCACTCTCATTATAGCTAGTTAGTCATACCTCCTCATAAGGGAATATGTGACCATATTCTATTTTACCTTGATATGTTATATCTCAAAATATCACTTTTATGTGATATATATAATGTACTTAATGAGCAGTTAGATTATGCTAAGAGAAGATGTGTTAAAGTCTCAAGTGGTAAGTCCTCAAAATTAAATAGATATCCATTAGGAAATGATAGCATCCCACAATAGCATGAACCAATGAAAAAAAATAAAATAATGGATGGGTATCTAAGATAATATTCCATGATATTTAGTGACTCATAAGCCACCACCCTACCATAATGCATGAGATCAAGTTTAATACACTAAAACCAAAAATTATTACACTAGATCTAGAACTACAAGGATGGATGTACTAGTGAAATTTTATATCAGAATATGAAATCAATTATCACACTCCTCCTTCATTATAAAATTATTACATTTCCTCTAAAATGAAGTGATGCAATGAGTCATACAGGATAATTCTTGCATGAACTCTAGATAATATCTTGTTAACCTCATGAAACTATGTACCTCAATCACTGAATTATGTGAAAGACACCATAAAATGGCTTATATTTTTAAGGGACCTATTGATATTACCTCACTAAAAATAACAAGGCACAATTTATATATATTTTTCCATATGAAATCACATTTTCACAAACTACGATAAGGTTGATGCTCTCGAAGACACTGAATAAATTTTTTCAAGTACTCTTCATTTCCCTCAATTTTTTGAAATAAAACTAATATATAATCAAGTATTATCAATAAAAATTATTAAGTTACTTGTATATTATTCCGTTCATAATATTCATGAACACTCTCGAGACATTATTCCTAAAAGGTAGCACTATAAACTCATAGTGGACATAACATGTCCTAAAAGTAGTTTTGTGGATATAAAAATCTATTATCCTTAGTTAATGATAACCAAAATTAAAATTAATCTTATAAAACACTATGGCTTCCTTCACTTGATCATAAAAGTTTTAAATACAGGGAGAATGATAGTAATATTCAATAATCACCTTCTTCAACTATCGATAATAATTTTGTAGACAAAGAGAGCCATCCTTATTATTAATAAATATAACATGTGTTCCCTAATGAGACACACTTGAAAATATATGTCCCTAATCCATAATATATTGCAACTAAATATTTAACTCAAAAATGTTAAGCATGACCATCATATATGGATCCTAAGACATTGGTTTAGTCCCTAGCATAGCTTAGTGTCAAATTAAATATATTTTCATAGGGGCATGCCTAGAAAATCATTCAAAAACTTATTTACAAACTCGTGGAAAATTGGGTGGGAATCCAAGTTAGTCTCATCAGTTTCATCCTAAACAATTTCAATCAACCTAATGGAATATAACTGGAAACCTTTGCATATAAACCAGATAATATTCATCATGAAAATCATATAAAGGGAAAATATTATCTAAAAATAAGAGATAACCATATCTTTATGCCCAATTCATCCCTACATTTCATTATCTCAACATAGTATTCTACTCAAACCCTTTGGTAATCTAACTAATCCATGCCCAAAAATACATCATATGATCCCAATGGAAAAATGTGTAGGTTTAGAATGGTATAAAATCCTTCTTAATCCAATATGTAACAATGAACTAAAGAACTAATGAGATTCCTATCCCTATTAACCATCTCAACTTCCCATGGGTCTAACTATCTAATTTCCATTGGTCTACATTCGTATACCACTAATGGTGAATTGAAATAATTATAATCTATAAGGTCAAATAAAATTAATACTAATATACTAAAACTTTAATTATGTCCTCAACCAATATGTCATAATCCTCTCCAATAAGTCATCCACTGTAGTATATAACATGTTCACACATCCTATGTCACCCACTATCTACTCTAATCCTTTTTTCTCTAATCCATGTGATTTCTATATTTATATGTGGGTACTCACTATCACAATGGGTCCTCTACAATTAAAACATCTACTTTGTGGTGGTACTAACCCATTATAGGAACCAACATATAATTATTTATGCCAAGAATGTTTATAAATAATATTGAAAGTGTAGAAATAAACTAAGTTACCTCTCAAGGTGAAAATCATAAATTTTGAGAAAATATTTTAAAGTGGGAAACTGAATGTATCAGAGAAAAACCCATGTGATATTATTAGAAGGTTTTTTACAAAAATCTTCTCAAGTACAAGATTGAATCAAAAGCATAAGAGAAGAAGAGAGATAGCTATGAGTTCTTACTGAGGATATGATGAAAAGAAGGGATATTTTATAGATCTAGATGAAGAGAATGAGAGTTACAATTAATTGCATTATTTCCTTACAAGCCTCCTATGTGTGTGTCATTTGTAGCTTATTCCCTTAAAAAATATAGGGAAGTGTGTGACAGATGGTAGAGGGAGAGTTACATGTAAGTAACTCTAAATATAATAAGTGGATTAGAGAGATGAGTGATACCTCATATAGGTAGAAATAAAATGTATTTATAAATACAATAAATACACACATAGATAATACTAAAGAAAAGACTATAAACCTAGGAAGGACACAAATAAGGTCAATTCTCTAACACTCCCCCCTTAAGCTTAATTTAGGGTTATAAAAGTGGATAAAAACTTTTACAAAATAAAATAAGGTATTCAAAACTACACAATACTCCCCCTTAATAGAAACTTCCTTCAAGAGGAATTACAAAAGTTTAGATAGAAGAAAGACGAGAAAGTGATGCTAAAAGTCTTAAAAAAGAATGTGTGATCACTAAAAATCTCTAAGAATCCTCTTCAGATAGGGTGGTCAATCCACTATGGAATAAATACCAACCAAAAGGAATAATGGTCTATAAACCTGTAAAACAAGCAAGCTAACACCAATCTTTCAAGTTAAGTTATCAATATACTATCAAAATATGATCTACATACGTAAAGTAATAAAAGTAGATGTACAACTAGGTAAATTTGAATAAAAATAACTTCCATCATAAGATGCATAAACTTACATGAAAATAATTTATTCATAAAAGTTATAAATAAAACGTATATCCTTTGCAACAAAAAATAAGAAATCTAAAAAAAGAGATTAAATTTAAAATGAAGACAAAGAAGATGTGTCACTTATAAAATATATTCTATGTGAAGGATTGGAAGAGTTATCATAAGAAGACATATCAACGTCTTTATAACATTCATCATTTTTAGGAATCTAGATAATGTTACCCATAGAGATAGGAGGTTTAGTCATTTTATAATAATGTAAAGTGTCATGCATAGATTTATCACAAAATTTGCATTGGTGTAATTTCTAACATTTAGATAAATGATGCCAATGTTTTTCACAATGCATATAATGCTTAACCATTTTAACCAAAGCATGAGTATTAGAAGCAATATAGTAAAAAAAAATTACATTATAAGTCTTTCGATGAGGAGGATAATAAGATTTTGAATTTGTAAAAGCAGTCGATTCATCAAAACTGAGACATTTACAATTTGCATTAAAAAGATGCAAAATAGATTAGAGTATACAAGTTGTGCACTTATGAATTCCACCACCCGATTAGCCCATAGTTTTTATGATTTTTAAGTTGGGATTGATAGGATTATTCTCAGTAATTTGAGTGTATTTAGGAGTACAATTAGATCCATCATTATTAGAACTAGTATTAATATTAGAACTATTTGTATGTGCAAAAGACATAATTTTAGCAGTTAACACATCAATAAAAGATTGCATAGTCATCATTTAAATTTGAAAATTATTTTTAAGTGTAATAATAGAACTATGAAAGGTAAATATTGTATCATTTTGACAATGAATTTCATATTTAAGTGCAATAATTTCATCATTTTTCAAATTGATTTGATGTGAAGTATGTTTAAATACTAAAAAAATAGAAAGTTTAAATGTCATCGACACAAGATCTAATCTTGAAAAAACACTAATAATACTTTTAAAAATAACATGTTTACAAAAAACTATTTAAATCAATTATTTATAAATGTAAATCTACACCAAAAAACTAAAGTAATTTTGAAAAAAAAAGTATTATGAATACAAACTTAATTTCTTTAATGGAAAAGTATTTAAACGAGAATACGAAATCCTTTAACCAATATAAAAGAGGTTATAAAATTCAACTATTAAATCTCATATTTAAAACTCAAATGATACTATTTATTGTGAAAAATAATTAATACATAATTCAAACAAACCAACATGCCATGAGTTAAATTCAAATGAAAATATAAGATTCCTCACTTTAAAAAAAACATGAATGCATTAACAAAGCACTGTTTTAATAAAACCAAGTGTCACGTTTAGAAGTTTATATATATATATATATATATATATATATATATATATATATATATATATATAAAGTAAGACCAAAAAGACATTTATCTTGTTACATAGGTTAACAAAGTCACTTAAAACACAAAATATTCACATCAAAATAATGGTTTATTTTATGCATGAATGAGTTTTACCTTTAAAAAATCATAAAAAGACGTTAGTATGCAGACCAACTTTCAAGAATAAAGGAAGGAATTTAAAAAGCCACCACTTGTCATAAACCACTAAACCAAACATTAACTGATTATAAAAAGCTTTAAGCATTTTAAAAAGATGAAAACATAATTTAAAATGTGGAGTAAGACACACAGCACCAAATTATATTTATAAAAAGACAACGAAGATATAAGAATAAAAAATGTTTTGAAATACCCTTTTTTTTTTTTTTTTGGAAATCCAAATACACTTTGAATGAATATAAATTCATATGTAATTATAACAATTTGAAATTATAAAAAATGTTTAACTTACAGGTGGATTGTGCCACTCTAAAAAAAAGTTGTATAAAAAAATCTAAAAGATGCAATAGAGATAAGAGATGTTAAAATTCCACTGAAAGGTAAGAGACAAAGAACCTGAGCAACAAAACCTACACTGTATTCAAGAGGAAGGTAAAAAATAACTAGGGATATTACTTTCCAAATATGCACAGAAAGGAAAAAAAGGGTCTATCAAAAATGTTGCTCTTGATAAAGACCAAATCAAAACTAGTCGCAAAAATTTGTAGGAGAGAGTTTTAATAAAACTCAAAAGGAAAGCAAATAGAGCATAATGCAGAAACAATAAGTATTCACTAAAGTTTGATTTGTATAAAAAATTAACACTTTTTTTTTAACATAAAAATCAACAGTCACATTTTTGTTAAAATATCACAAAATATGAATTGAGTTTGCATGAAATTTGGAATAAAAAAATTCAAACTCAAAGATGCAAAAACCTACTAAATTTCAGAGACAGATGAGTTTTTAATGTGACAATTTTTTTGAAAAAAAAATTACATTTAAATTTAAAAAAGGGATTTAAAAATGATTATTAATAGCATATGAAATTTTAAAAACAAATTATATGTATTCAAAATCTGATTATATGCTTGAAAGTTATGAAAAAATAGAATTTGTTTAAAATATATATTTTTAACCTGTAAAAATGGATTACAAAGAATGCCAAGGCCAATGGATTATGAGAAAAAATAACTTGCATCATTTTCATCTATGAAATTGTACAAATACTCACCAACAATGTTAAATAACCAATGCTCTGATACATGAAAGGATTTATGCTAGGAATATTTATAAATAATATTGAAAGTGTAGAAATAAAAATAGAGAAAAATCTAAGTTACCTCACAAGGCGTAAACCATAAGTTGAGACAAGATTTTAATGTAAAAAATTGAATGTATCGAAGAAAAAATTGTGTGATCTTATTAGAAGTCTTGATACCAAAATATTCATAAGTATAATATTGAATCAAGATTATAGATAAAAAGAGAGAGAGCTATGAGTTCCTAGTAGGGATATGAGGAGAGGAAGGGCTCTTTTATAGATCTAGAGAAAGAGAATGGGGGTTACAAAAAATCACATTATTACCTTATAAACCTCCTATGTATGTGCCACTTGTGACCTATTCCCTTGGAGAGTGTAGAGAAGTGTGTGTCAAGTTTGAGAGGGAGAGTTATATACAAGTAACTTTAAATCTAAAAAGTAGATTATGGAGGTGAGTGACACCTCATAAAGGTAAGAATAAAGTGTATTTTTGAATACAATAAATACATTCATAACTAAGACTTTGAAAAAACCTATAAACTTAGAATGGACCCAAATAAGATTAATTCTCTAACACAACAATTGCCTAAAGTATATCCATAACCCTTTACTCAAACTATTGAGTTTGATTGGATACCTAACCTTGCCTCTATTGGTGGGATCCCCATACCTTTCCCTAGGGATACTCATGTCCATTTTTTTCATTATCACAATTCCATAAAGGTACCCATTAGGGTCCCCATACCTATCGCTAGGTAGTGAGATTTTGTGAGATCTACTATGTCGATTTCAATAAAGGTTCCCATTGAACTGTTCTCATATTTTATGTGTCTTTTCTTAGTTCTATTTTTTAATTAGGGCCTTCTTGACTACACTTTATAGGTCTTAGAGTCGAGTAGCAGTACAAATCCTAATTTTTTTAGAATTAAGTCCTGTGATAAACCTAGTCCTAAACATTTAACCATCATGAGAAAACTAATAATAAGGAATAAAATTAATAAATATGGAATCATACTCATAAATTATACCCCCACGCTGATTAAGAGTATGAAACTCATCAATCCCATGCTATTTTAAATGCCTAATCAAACACTAGTTTTTAAACTAATGATGGAACGGATCCCATGTTAGACAATCTAGATCCAAATCACCCTTGACCTCTTCCTCTCCCCACCATTATAAGGTTATACTTCTTAACAAATTCATCACTAAATGGGGTATAATATTCCTAGAGTAACCATAGGTACTAAATATTTTCCTCACATTCCTTAACAAATAATTCACCTTTACATTATGTATCGAGAATATAAAAGTGTGGGGATTAAATCTTAAAACCTATCTGATATGATCAGATATAGCTCATCCTCCATGTTTTACATGCCTAGGTGATCATGACATAGGGTAAGCTCTCATAATAGATCTCAACCTCTGATGGTCACCCATGGGTATCCTTAATAGATTATTCTTGTCTCTAATGATCTATGGTGAACCTCTCGTGAAGAATCCCACCTCTAAGTCACTAAATCCTCTACATTGTGTCTATGATTATTTCCATATCTTAATAATATATGTGGGAACCCTCTCAATGTTGTAACCATCCATAGATCTCTATATTCCATGCAAAATGCTAACTAATTCCTTCTCCTTATATGGGAAGAAATCCTAAACTACTCCAATAATTTGCTTGAGTTCCTATAATATTTGGGTTCCAAAATTCGCATGGGCCTCCTATAGGTCAATTTGGAAATATAATAAGGGATCGTGATGTTTTATTTATATATTTGGATTTACATATCCTAGCCCTATCCCACCACATCAAAGGTAAACTACTATGTTTTACACCTGGTAAAACACTGTCCTACCTTGCATACTATCCTAACAAAAAAGACAAATGATTAACATACAAATTAGCTAAAAACTCAAAATGAAAAAAAACATCTTAAACCTCTCAATTTTCTAACCTACGATCTTATATCAAAGTATAACACCCAAACCATTTATGACCAAATGTGCTAAAAACAAGGCATGTTATTGTGGCCACATGAATGAGATAGAGGTCAATAGAAAGATATTAATACTTCTTAGGGTAAATCAAGTTAGTATTTTGTACCCATGCTCACATATATATATATATATATATATATATATATATATATATATATATATATATATATATATATATATATATATATATATATATATATATAGGTTAAAAAAATCTAAGGATCTACATTTTTATATCACACTAATGCATGATTAATCAATCAGGACTTAGTCTAAAATAAATAGGCCCTTAATTTTTTGTTCCCATTTAATGGACACAATTAAATAATAATGCACCAACCCATTCAGAAGAACTAAAGTTCCATATTTAAATGGATATTTAATTAATTGAAAAAATAATTGTTTAAATAAATCTAAACCTTTGTTGGATAAGCTTACCTTTTTTAAAAAAAAATTATTAAAAGAGAATTTTTTTTATGTTTAAAATTCAAGTTAAAAAGAAAATTTTATATCATAGCCATAGGATTAACTTAATTTGGGCCATCCATATGCTTGGAACCATATTTTTATCTCTAATCCTTATGACACATTAAAAGAGGAGATCTCATAACAAGATAATGTCATTTGTAACTTCTTCCAATTACATCCATGGAATTTTCTCTGCTAGATTTTTTATTTTAGCTTTGGGTGACTAAGAAGAAGATAGGGAGGAGGCCAAGCCATGCCTTTTATCTTCTTATTGTGTAAAATATCACCACAAAATTCATCCAAATTATTTTTTTTGAAAAATATGGGTCAGCCTATTTGCCTTATTTAACCCTTCTATGAGATATTTTTAAAAGGTAGGGTATAAATAAAACTCAAAGACTACTCATTACGTAGTTATCAAATACCAAGAGAGAACCTATTCAAGCTCATTCAATTAGTCCTACAACTGAGTTCTACCATCCTATTATTCCTTATATCTATATCATTCATAGGGTAGTCATATTCTAAGTCTGAAACATTCAAAGAATAGTACATGAGCATAATTTGTCAATTTATAAGCTATATCATTATATGCCATTGCATGTATCATATTTCACCCTTTTACACACATAATCCCATGCTTAAGGGAGAACTACACATGTCTAAGTCCCTCTTCAGAGTAGTGGCTATCTAGGTAGTGTTCATTGACAAAAAGGTCCTTGAGGTTAGCTCGACTTTGTGATCCCACTACCATATTTTTCCTTAGGTGACCTAACATAAGATGAATAACTAGGTTTTAAGTTATACATAGTCAAAAATATCATGTGCATACAATCTAGACACATAAAATGAAAGGTGACTGAAATCCCTAACAATAATTGGTGGTCATTTCTCAAAATAATGAATATTTCATATAGGATATAAGCATGGATCCATGGATATAAGCATCAACGTAAGTATCCATAGATTGATACTAGTGTCCAGGTATCCATAAATTATATTTTTATAACCTGACAAATGGATCATGATCATCAATGTGTGTAATTCCATCTCTGTACATCTCAAATATGCCTACACATATGCAAACAATCTAAGTATTATCTCTTATTTTTGTTGCAATTATCATAATATCAATTGATATTGTACTTTCTATATTTATAAATTTTCTAGATCTAGTATATTATATTATGTGAATTAATTAAAATTTGCTAATTTAGAATAGTTTTACTCATCCATTTGGTTAGGTTATTTTACCCCTTTAACCCTAGGATATTCAGATAGTGATTAGATAGTTATTCTTAATGATAAAAAGATCACATTTGGATATGTGTTCAATATTGGGTCAAGATTCATTTCATGGGATTCAAAGAAATAACCCATTGTTTCACTCTCCATGGCTAAAGCCAAGTATATAATAATAAATTCAACAACATATCAAGCCATGTGTAGAATAAAATAATCTTATCATATTTGTATGAGGAGAAAAAAAGAGAAACATAATTATTTTATTATAATTTATCTTTCATTGATCTATCAAAGAATTTAAATTCTCATGGAATAAGCAAGCATATAGAAATTAGGTATCATTTCATTAGAGAACTAGTTGAAAATAGAGAGATTAAAATTATGTTTTTTAAGTTAGAGTATGAGCTCATTGATATTTTTACTAATAAATTGTCAAAAATTAGTTTTGAGAATTTAAGAAATAGTTTAAGTGTAAAAAATTAAGTTAAAACACCTCTAGAGTGTTTATACATGCAACTCTTGAGCTCTAGAATGCATGCAAACTTAGCTCTATAGTTACAAAGTAGCTCTCCATACAAATTTAGTTATGGATTTACATAATAGATCTAGAGTTACACAAAAGAGCTCCAAATATGCACAAAATAAATCCAATGATAACTCTAGAGTTTCACAAAATATATTTGGAGATGTTTGGAACAATAATAAAATTACACAAAATAACTCTAAATATGCACAAAAAAATCCAAAGTCACATAGGGAGATCCTTGCATAGTGTAAAAGCTTCCCCTAAGATAATTTACGGTGAAAAAAGGTTTAAAATTAGATAGTAGTAATGTCATAATTAATGGGGAGTGTTGAAAATGTTAATATTGACCATTTTAATTTCTTATCCACCAATGTTTTGACTATTGTAATCATTTTGGGATCTTGAAACCTCTCAAATGTTTGATCCACCAAAAAAATTATTACCAAATAGTCAACAGTCATTTAATGCATTGAGTTTTTCAACCTCAAATGTATAATGCTCTAAAATGAGTAGGATAATATATAATAATAGAATGTGAGAAGAAAAAAAACATAAGGGTGTGTGCATGAGTAAAACCAAAAAATCAACATTTAAAATTGATCCTTAATCTCTTTCATCATATAAGAAAGAGATTAAGGATATTTGCATTTAGAATATAATAAAATGTGATAGAACAAAGGATAAATGTTATTGTGTAGAAGCAAAATAGAAGGAGAAAAATGCAATAAAAGGAGAATATAAGATATTTTTTTAGACAACACAGTTTGTAAACATCAGTTTATTCTTAATAAATATATGTATTTTTCTCTATGGGTATTCCATGTAGGTATGCAATAGTCTTAATTCTTTATATACAATATTATATTAAGGTATTTAGATCACCCTTGTTTTGCTCTTTAGTGGGTGTTTGGTTTTAGATCTATTTTATTTTCAATATTTCAGGCATGGACAAATTAGAAAACCTAATTTACTAGCATATCAGGATCAACATTGCTCTATGTGAAGAATAAGGATTTTTTATTTTGACATGTATTATTAATTTTAACTTTTTATTAAGAGAAACATAATTCTTTTTATCATAAATGTGTATAAATTGAATACAATTATTTATACATATAATTTCATAATTGCTTTACTTCTATGAGGGTTGTAGTCATCCAATCATACACAAAGATCTAAAGTGTATTAATATAATTTTGGTCAATAATATGTTCATAAAGGTAGTTGACTTTGATCTATCCAAGGTGCTCAATAGTTACAATAACTTTAAATCCATAGTTATCGAGGGCATCCCAGTTATCTTGATCATGAGTATTTTTATTATTAACCAATGAAATTTATTTGGTTATTAAGCATTCACATGCTTTCTAACTCTAGATATGGTGTATTTCAAGATTAAAAGTTATATGTTTTGGTAGATTATATGAAACATCATCATTAATGAAAAAACTGAGGTCTATAGTTTTTGAGTAGTTCTATTGGAGACCATCTCTAGAGTACCCCCTAACGAGAGAATCGTTGAATCGGTAATTCATCAAAAGTTCTAATAAACTTCATTTTTTAATCTTTATATATTATTATTTAAAACAAATGTTGTAATTATATTTATTTTTTAGGCACAATAATTTGTTTACATGTGGTAGTCTAGTCAACCCTATAAATCATACACAATTTACAAAATATATTTAGTAGTACTTAAAATACTTCACACGTTATAAATATATATATTTAGTGTTATTTAAATCAACATGTAATACATCTATTCATTATAAATAAGTTTAGTCAGTTTAATCAAGTTTAAAATAGTAAAATCATACATAATTTTATAAAATAATATTTCAATTTAATAATAAATGACAAGAGGGTGTTTAAGAAGAATATTTGAATTCTTATAATATGAAGAAAATTATCAGAGTAAGAGGGTGTTCAATAAGCAGTCCAGTAAATGCATGGTAACATTCAAAGTAAAAAATTATATAGTTTTGAGTGCATAATGCAAGGTTAGGCTTAAGTTCCAAATAGAATTTATAAATTTACATTTGCATATAATTACAGATTCTACACACTATGTTACTTCTCAAAATTCAAGGGGGCATGATATAGTTTCATGCCATAGTTTTTCAATACTATTTGTTAGTTACAGACATGGTAACAACATGGATCTAAGTCATTTTCCTTTGATCATAAATTCAATAACAAATTTTTAATTGAAACTACAAACCATTTATAATAGTTGATTCAGTTTAAATACATAGTGCATAACTTGGAGATTATTCTGCCCTTCAGCACTATTGCATGTGAATCTATTTTGGATTCCAATTCATTCCATGTCTTAGGGTTATAAATATCATCTGAACTAAATTGAGTTTTCAAGGTCCCTCAATAGGTTTTATTTATATTCTACAAGTGCAAATATAATTTGGGCCTTGATCACCCTCAAATTCTCCAATGGTTCAATTAAGGAACCATATTCACCTAGTGTTTCATGGGAGGAACCATCTCTCTAATGCATCAATCAAGCATCATCTCAAATAAAAGATACATAAAAAAACATTTTTGTCTCACACATATAGATGCATTCCTTCCTTTCTCTCTTTTTTTCAAATTCAAAATTTCAAAATTCTAGCTTTCCAATATCTCAAAAGTTCAAACAAATTTTAAATTTTAAATTAAAATCAATGTTCAAATACATGTTTTTTCCAAATTTCAATTTTCAAAAAGATAAATGTAATTACTTCATGTGTTTTCCTAATTTTTTAAAGATTAAAATGTCTTACATGATTGGATTACTAGCTCAAAGATAAATGTCCTATTTGATTTGTATAGTTAGTTTTCTTTCAATTATTTTCACATCATCTATTTCAATCATTTATTTTCAATCTTCTTGTCAAAAGGGTTATTTACAACACTCTGAATTATATTTAACAATTTATTTTGATTAGGGTTAATTCACATTTAATCCATTTTTTTATAAAATAATAAGACAACAATACTACTTAAATATAAATAAGCATATATTACTTTTTGATGGTAGTTTTTGTATAATTCCTTAATAGGCCTTGTTGATTGTCTCTCCCTTAGTATGGTCAAATTAAATATAAGGTCAACAAGGTTTATCCTTTTCATTTGCTTTTCCCTTAAAACACTATGTATAATCTAAGGTAATATGTGACTGTAGAGGATAAATCAATGTCAAAGGCATGCCACATTCCATGCTTGTTGAGTTCACTATCGATGCCAAAGAATTATATGCTCTCATTCTCATGGTTGGATACTATATTCCCATTTCCATATTTCCCTCCAAAGCCTCTATCAAATACACATATGTGGATTACATTACATATTTAAACTCAATTATTCACCTAATCTTGATGTGATGAATGAACATGGTTATGCCATGGATTGTAATAGTGCATGATTTTATTTTAGCATGTCTCAATAACATTATACAAACTACTATAGAAAGTGATAAACATGCAAATCCACTACTTTCTCTTTCCTTTCAAAGAATGCATGTCCTAAAGCTTATAATTATGTCATTGATGTTCCTATGGGTCAACCTCATGACAATCTCTTCACCTGACTATATCATCAACTAATTCCCTCATTGATAAGAATTGAGACTTATTTTATTTTACACCTCCAAAGTTTAAATACCTACGGGCACTACACTCCTATAGAATTTAAGAACATATCGATTTATGTAACAATAGTTGTAAGTTTTAGATCATATTTTATGTGTTATCATTTACATCAAAAAAATGTTTGATATGTATTTCAGTTACAATGCAACATAAATAATGTTAAGCCTAACGAAGATGTCTTTCTAAGCTATGCTCAATTAAAATATTTTCATTTCGTTGGTTTATTTAGATAATTTAAAAATTTATGTGCTATGTTAGATGTGTGATTTTCCATGGTAAAATCATATTTTTTTTAGATTTTATTTTGTATTTCATATTAGATGGTCGTTATTAAGAAAGAAAATATCTTGATGATGTGGCTACAATTGATAAGGACAATCTCTTTATAATATTTATTGGTATAATATTAATAACCCCCATGAATCAAAGAAGATAAATTATTAAGCCTTTAAAAAATTTATTTTTATTTTATAATATTTAAAATATTTAATTATAATTAAAAAATAATTATTTAAATAGAATTATAGGACATAATCCTAATAATTGCATGAACTTAATAGTGTGAACTTATTCTTTAAAATGGGACGCAAAAATTGTGGGCCTCCAAAGCCCTTTGGGGTATCTTGGTACATAAATAATGACAAAACATTCTCATTCATTTTGCATAAATGTCAAATTTCAAAAGCATTAATTTGCCACCCTACTTTGTTTTATCAATCCTTTCAAGAAGATCAAATCCATTTTGGAAAATGAATTTTAATATTTTATTTATATTTTTTTTAAAATTAAAATATAAATATTTCTTCCAACTTTTCATTATAAAAAGTTGTATGAATATATACCTTTCAACTTAAATTTAAGATTAGTGTTTTAAATTTATTCGTGGATGTAATATATATGTTTAAACTTCTTAATACCAAAAAAATTATTTGATTACTATGTTCCATTTTTAACTAAATTTAACTTTAATCAGTATAATAATTTAAAAAAAAAAAGAGAGAAAAAAACACTTAGAAATGAGAAGTGGCATGCTCAAATTTTACCTTCTGAAAAACATGATGACGAGTTACACTCGGCGCTCTCACTCAAAGTAGAGATGAAGAATTTGGTAAATTAGTCAACTCGGTCGTTTTCCTTGGTTACTATATTTTACACAACACGAGGAAGCCCACCAGACTTATTATTATCTTCCACAAACCAATTCCCATCTTTAACTTATCAATTTTTTTTCATAAACTTTCCATGAAATGACGGTTTTCCCATATTCAACTTTTTTTTTCCCACATTTTTACAAAATAATTTCGATAGATTTTTCCGTCTTAAACTTTTCAATCATTTTCAACTTTTCCTCTCATTAACTTTTCAATTTTCCCATGAAAGAGGGAAAATGTTTCCCATCTTAAACTTTCAATTTGTTTTCCATAGAATTTCCATCACAACAAAGAAAAATTTCCACGAGAACGCATCCATTTAAAATTCATTAATTTTGACCTTTAATTTAATCGATCAAGTCAATGGTTGACCATGACTCAAACTCATTATCAATGGTTTGTTCATTATGTTGATCCACACCACTATTTGCTAGAAATTTTGCATGAGTTTTAGGTTCCTGATAGCAATGAGAAGTCGAGCAGGTTGCGAGAAAATATAATAAAGGTCAAACATTCACTAAAATATAGTTAATATTTTATGTTTTGGAAACTTGATTATGTAATGGTGACAGAATCTTACATTGTTAGGTCATCTCAAGACTAAAAATTGATGTTTGGGCTTCAATTTTATTATTGGTTGTATTCGATAAATTTTCCAACATTTCCCTTATTAATGAGCCCGATCAATCTCTCAAAATTCACCCCACCCCTGAGGCATTATTATTCGCCTTGACAATGCCATCAAAGTTAATTTTAAAGAACTTCATAGGAGGAGGAGTCCAAACTGCAATGTCACTCTTCAAAGAGGTGCTCTTACCCACACTTGACCTATTAACATGGGGATACTTACCAACATTCATTTTTGCTTGACCAGCATGTCCCATGAAGATAGATGGGCTGAAGCCCTTTTCACACGACAAAAAACCACCTCTAAGATTGAAATTTTTAGTTTTGTCAAAAAAATCAGATAAAGAAAGACTATGCTTTCAAAAGATGCAACAATTCTACACTTTCAAAACAACCAAATAAGGATCATCAAGTTTGTTATCCAAAGACAACCCAAAGTATCACCTACCAAAACAAGATGCCACGAAGAGAATTCATGAAAGAGGAAGGGGGGTGTGATCCCATTGCCATCTTAATTTATTGCATAACCAATCCAAGCAAGAAGCAATAAAGGGACATAAAAACAATAAACCATCCATACTTTCCTCCTCCAAAGACACAAACAACATCTAAGCAAACCACACCTACTCATCTTCCTCAATTTGTCTTGAGTGAGGATTTTATTCTAAGTGTTAGGAATATAGAATGTAGAGCAATAATAATGAAATAAAGATAAAATTAAAATTCAGAAAACACAACAGAATAGAGACACAAATTTAACGTGGTTCACCCAATATGGGCTACATCCACACAGAAACTATCAGTCTTTATTATTCAGTCCAACAAATGAAGGAAAAAACTGGCATATATCCACTGTAATATCCTCTTCATGCTCTCACACTATTCTGCCTGATTACAATGCTCTCATGTCAAAAGGAGGGTTACAAATGAGGACAAAAATGCACTAACTTAATTTCTACCATTAGATCTAAAACCTAATAGTAAATGGTCCAGATTAACTACGAAATTACAATATTTTATAATGCATTTTTCACAATTTTTTTTTAAGGGTGCTTCCCCCGAACCCCCACTAGGGAGGGCTCCAAAATAGGTCACCGCCCCCCCCCCCCCCCCCCCCCTTGGACCCCCATGGCAACCATAATGGGGGGGGGGACGGGTGGGAGGGGGAGCGAGGGGCATTTCCCCCCCACACTCCCCACACCTCCCTGTTGGGAACTGGGCATTAAAATAAAATCAAGCTCCACCATCCAACACTAAGTTTCCAATCATGTAAAGTTATCCACTTTAAAAATCCCCTTGCTACTCCAAAATATAATCTTGACATGTGGACAATCCAATTATGCATCATAATCCAAATGATACCCCAAATAGATAATGTAATCACTTGTACTTGACCTAGTCCAGTAGATGGAGTCCTCATTAGAGTTTAACAAAACTTTATCCTTAGAAAGGATATTACCAAGAATATCCTTTGAGCTTGAGTAATAGGAGCACTAATCAAAATATTCTATCTCTAAACTTCCACAGTACTTCTCCAGCCTTTATCCATATGATCCCTAATTTTCTTTCCCTAAAAAATGGAGAGAATATCCCTAACATTGTCCAAGTATCTACAATCCTACAATAGCTTATGGTTGTTCCATGAATCATCCCATAAATTTGCTAGTCTACCATTATTGTTGACTGAAGAGATATGATTGCAGATGAATGACTTGCAATGGATAAGAAAATTCCATAAGTAGGAGCTACGAGGGGAGAAGCAGAGGACAAGATTCCCATAGCATCCAAACCACCCAAATATTTCAGCTAAATGATTTTTCTCCAAATAGAGGAGGAGTTTGAATGCATGTTCCAAACAATTTTTTCACCTAACATCAAGGTTGGTTGGAAAATATTCCTTATACAAGCATAACCTGTGCTCTTAGCCCTACAAATAGGATACCAATGAATAAATGACATCCTTATTGTTGGCTCGTAACCTTATTACGCAAATTTATTGCCTATTTGATTAATTAAATCCACCAATTTAGTGGGAGTTATAAGCACTGACATTAGATAGATCAAAATAATACCCATGATAGATTTAATGGGGGTAATCCTCCCAACCAAATCTAATAATCTTTCATTCCATGTCTCTAACCAGTCTTTGAGAGAGACCAAAAGATTATCCCACAAACTTGCTTTTCCACCTCCCAAAAATAATGGAACACCAAGATAATTCATAGGAAATTTACCAATTTTGAACTTTAGAAAACAAGCCAAATGTCATTAATCCTACCTAGAGAGATTTGGTTTTGTTCACAAATTGACCAGACGTTGTCGTATAATTTTCTAACAATACCCTGAACTAAATAGCTTCCTTGAAAATTGTTGGTGGGAAATATTTTTGAGGCCCTCAATAACACCTAGTCCTTCAATCAAACCTTTCTCCTTAATGTCATGAATGGATTTAAAGAGTTCCTTATCCATTAGGATAAGAAAGAAAAGAGAGATGGAATCACCTTACCTGAGCCTTAGAAAATCCTCAAAAAATACCTTAGGATGGCCATTGGTGGGAATATAAAATTTTAGACTAGAGATACAACTAAAAATCCATTCACACCATTTTTTGTCAAATCCAAACTTATCCAAGACTTTCAAAATAATCATCCAATTTACATGGTCATATGCCTTTCTAATATCTAACTTTATAAACATGCCTTTTTGGTGAGTGGAATTGAAGGATTACAACAATTCATGGAACACAATAATGTTGTCCTAAATGTGACACTTCAAAATAAACATACCTTGTTTAGAAGAGATCAAAATTGAAATGGATGATTTTAGCCTAAAAGAGATGGCCTTGGAAATAATTTTATAGATTGTATTGCACAAGGAAATTAGACAAAATAAAATAAACATTGAGATTCCCTGTTAGGGATGAAAAAGAGAAAATTGTAGTTCAAATTTATACTAACCTTTTTTACGACTAATAAAATTCTGCAACACCCATCAACTCAACCCCACAGATTAGCCATAAAGATTGGAATAAGTTCACATGAAACTCATTCAACCTTGATGCCTTGTCCTTCTTCATTGCAAAGACCACCTTACTGATGTATTCTTAGTACAAAGGAGAAAGCAATGTTGAATTTTGTTATCTCATCACTAGTTGAGGGAATAATGTTAAAAGGTCATTTTGATATGCTAAAACTGAATCTTCAGGACAAGCCAAAAGGGATTCAAAAACCTTGATAACTTTAGAGTGAACTTTTGAAATCTAATCTACCACCTTTCCATCAATTTCCAAGATCTTCAAAATCCTATTGCAACTCCTCTTATCCTAAGTAGAATTGTGATTTTCTGTATTTTGATCACCTTATTTTAACAAAAAATCTCACAATTTTTGCTTCGAGTGAACCTCTCTCCTCAAGTGAAGATCCTTAAGCTAAACAAGAGGAGCTCTCTCTTTCATATACATGTCTGAACTCATCTCAACATTCAGGACCACATCATTCAAAGTAAGGAACTCTGCTTCCACTCTTTTAGTTTCCTAAAAAAAATTGAAATAAACCTTGTTCCAATTCCTGAGGCAATCCTCAATGAAAATAAGTTTATTATCAAAGGAATAGATAATATTACCTTTAACCTAAGGATAATTCTTCCATGAAGAGTTAACCAAATAAAAGGAAAATGGATCCCTCAACCACATTAGTTATAATTTTAATGAGCACTTCACAAGACCATGGACCATCACTATTTCTGAATCCACTGGAGCATGATCAGAACCAGATAGCGAAAGATTCTTGCTTTGTGAGATCCAGTTTGAGTTCAACCATGAGGATCCTAATAGAAACCTATCAAGGCACTCATAAATGTTGTTATAACCTTTTCTTATGTTGGTCCATGAGTACAACAACATCAATGAGGCCATAATTTGAGATGAAAGAAGTAAAGCCCATCTACGAAGACAAAGGTCTCCCCACAACACCTTGTTTATCATCATCACATAGGATAGCATTAAAATCACCTCCCAAAGATAAACTCTCATCCAAGTGCCAAGACAAAATTTAAAAAATATCATCCCAACATCTTCATTTGATTTCAAGGTTGTTTGGATCATAAATATTGAAAAATAAGAGGGGATATCAGAGAACTAAATATTGATATTGTACCACTACTAGCTATTACCACTACCTTATGGTTCCACATCCACTTTTTAGGGGTTCCAAAGCATGTCCAAACTACTTGACGTTCCCACCAAATCAAAAAAACAACCTAGCTAAGCCTGTCAACTGTGATTGAGATAACACTCTACCTCCTCCATATTTAACTTTATTTCTTGAAAAAAATTATATCTATGCGATGATGAAGTTGATGAACTTAACTGAGTGTCACTTGTTAGGGGCATTGAGGTCCCTAACATTATAGTAAATTAGCTTCATTCATCCAGAGAGGGGCATTCAACCCCCCCATGCCCCCACCCCTCCCCCGCCCCCCCCCCCCCACACACACTTTATAAGGAAAAAAATTCTTGATGGACTTCTACTTATCAGACATCCCATGCTAAACTATTTTTTTGGATTTATATTTGCACCCTCTTTTAATTCTCTTGACACAATTTGAATCCAAAAGGAGATTGGATTTTTGTGAAATAGATAATATCTCCTTGGAATTCATTTAATATTTGAAATAGTTTATAGTTATATTGTTAAACACAAAGATATTTGATACGTATTGTAATTGAAATGTAACATAAATAATGCTAAGATGAATAAATATGTTTTCTAAAATATACTCAATTATAATCTTATTATTTTGTTTGGTTGATTTTAGTAATTAAATTATTTATTTAATTATATTAGATGTGTGCTTTTTTATAATAATATAATGTTTCTTTAAGAATTTATTTTATATTTCATGTTAGATAGATAGCTATAATTTTGAGTTACAATATATTAACAATTTAATTACAATGATAAGTGTTATCAATCAAATTTTCATCCTAATGATGGCTATTTCAGCCTCCTTAAATTTGATGTAGCATTAAAACACCTCAAGGTTGTGGGTAACCTATTGAAGAGGCCAGTCTCTAGATTGAAGGGCTAGCTTACTTGCACAACACCTACAACTAACTCCTAATCTACTCATTTTAAAGGAAAAAGGATAGGATGAGATTAACATTAATCTAATAAAGGTGATGCACCAAGATGAATTCCACAAGTCTATTTGAACATGCACTATGAAAGACAATTTGCAAAACTGATCTCAACACCCAAGGTTCTCCTCACAAAAGTATTTTAACATGAAGGTAAGATGCAATGTATTTATCAATGTAGATGAATAGTTAGTCTGATCGTAGACACTAATACTCTTCCTTACACTTAAAGACACACAAAACAACTAGCTACACATCATGTGACTTGCTAGAAGGCAAATTACTTGCATCAAGAATGAAAGAGCGAGATGAACACAAGGAGAGATAACTATCACTTACCATTCAACTATGAACTACTTCACACACATAGGCAATAATTTTAGAACTTAAAACCATTTTTAAATCTTCATTAAAAGTAAAATTTTAGTATTCAATTTAGCATGGCTTTGTCATACCAAATGTGCATGTCATACAATGCCAAAAGTGATAGCGTATATTGTGAAATGAGGAAGAAAGAGAGGGGCATAGTAGAGGGAGAGAGACAAATATCCAAGAGAGTTAAAATCAAGAGAGTGGTTATAGAACAGTCCAAACATACTTTCAAATACATCTGTCACTCCTTTTAAGATACTCCATCATCCAAGTGGCCTAGGAGTTAGAAATTCAACTTGACATCTTGCAAAACTCCTCAAAACTACCCTTCTTTGCCTATGAGAAGTGATAAATGGAAATTTTCATCATAAATTATCCATGAGCTACTTTCATACATCTCATTTTAAACCTTTACCAAATTTAGATACTCCCTTGATTTGGCATTAAGTGGTAATCATCATCTATATGCTTAAGTGTCTTAAAAACCCTTTATCTCCCATGCCTAGCCTTATCTAAGTGGTTCCAAACTTGAGTTCATATTCTTCAAGGAATTCTCTCTCCATTAAATGATTTAAAATACCTTATCAAACCTAAATCAATCCATTTAATTTTATGGAACAACTATAAAGACTCCATTTTGCTCCTCAGGCTCTCATTAGGCCTCTTTTCCTTGTAGCCCAAAAATCATATAAACATCCTTGTGTATGGACGTGTATGGAATTTAATGAAAAAATAAATACATATTTAAGGACCCAGTATGGCTTTAAAACTCTTTTCCAATTTTTAGGTCCTTAGAGTGAGCAGAAGTGCCTTTTTTTGTTGTTCTCTTCTCCTAATTAGGCCAAAATTAGGACTCCTTACCTAAAAGAATGATTTTATATTCCATATCTCTCCCACACATGTGAAACCACCAAAAATCATGTGATTACATTTCCATATCCTATCACCAACCTCCATTTCAAATTTTAGGCCATGATGCCCTCTAAAAGAGTGACAACCATGAAATGGTCTTGAAACCTAGTCTCATTTTAAGCCTATTGAAGACTGCCTTGAACAAGGAAGTTTATTTGGTCAATTATAGGATGTAATATATGTATTTTTAAGATTTAATACATGAAATACATCCCAAATTACCTATCTAAATAGTCTTCAAGTTCCCAACTATATAAAACCCTATAAGACACCAAAAAACCTAGCAAAATAATGCACTTAGTGCAGTCCATATAGTTGTAAGTATAGAAAAAGTATGCCTTGATAGTCTAATTGGAGTCTATAAAAATGTTCATGAGGTTATAGGATAAAAATATGTCATATCATGTGCTTTAGATATCAATCTTCCACATTGCCTATCTACTAGGGTTTTAAGAGGGTATAAAGTGACTTTGGTTGTTAACGATTGTTCATAAACCCTAGGCCCTCAATATTTGAACCAATACCACAATTTTAAAGTTTAAATTCCTACCCAAATTTCCACATGGGATCATGTTCCCATGTATCTTTTATGTATAGTTGTGAGTGCAAGAATTTGACTCTTGGATTGGAAATAGGTCTTTAGAAAGGGGTTTGAGTTCTTAAGCATTGTTCATGCAAGATAGAGGTCCAAAATAACAAAAAATTCCAAAATTTTGTAGTGTATGTATTTATTAACTCCTCTAAAATTCATTTATCTCCATTCATTAGATTAAGGTCACTACAAGTAATTTAAGGCTGATCTTTGGATAGTGGTCCTGCATGAAAGGAACTCAAGGAGGTCTTAAAGGCTAAAGTGACATTTTCATTCCCTTTATTTATTTTTTAATGATATTGAAGGATATATACTATATATATTAACATATAAAAACTCTAAAACTTCTAGTTTACCCTAAAAAATCCACCCTTTCAATTATTGTTCACATGGGTTTGCCTGTGAAGTGTTAAGTTTATCAGGCCTAAATAAGGTTTATCATCATTCCATCCCATTTCACTTGAATTTTAGGGATATAATTTGATATTGGAATTATAATATCATACATATGACCTACCTCCTTTCATAGTGACCTAATATTCCCAAAACATGCAGATTATCTTCATTCTAGACAGGCAACCTATAGGTTTGTTTAGCTGTGTGTATGCATGGTTTGAATAACCCCTATTTAGTCATTTTATTGTAAAAATTTTCCCTATTCATTTTAAATTTCAATTTTATCCTAGCATTTATTCATTTATTCTTGAAAACCCAAATTAATCACTATGCATTTTATCTTCTTTTAAAGCCTATAACCAACCTACTAACTAAAGCAACATCTAGGTGGTCATAGTATAGTCTGAGTGATTTTTTAGGGTTTAAGGACTTCAAATTCCAATCCTTAAACCTTTTGATGATTTTTTTACTGTTGAGATTTTAGAGCCTTTTCAATTTGAAATAAACTTTTCACTTCACAAACACCAACCTGTTTAGGATTATCTTCTCAAATTGTGTTTGTAGATGGTCATTAGAGAAAGTTTGACATGAACTTAAGAGTTGGTCTTCTCACTCCATCATGTTACCTTGAAATAATTCAAACCTCATTGAAATTTCACTTCCAATGTCTCACAAGGTTCATTGTCTCCTTCATAGTGTTCTACAAACCTTTCTCTTTTTTGTCTTGAAACTCAAACCTATGCATGAGTATTATCTTGTAGACTCTTTTAGTGTTTTGACCTTAGTCACTTCAGTCCTCTCTTGGATCTCAACTAACTGAGATATCTTCATGGGTTTTTGTAATCATTAAACATTGTATGGAGTCATGTTTAACACATGTTCTTGTCATTAACAAATGGTTTTTGTCTAAAACAGGACCTACATGTCTATAATATGTAGGCCTACATGTTGCTAGCATAGACTATTAAGAACAACCTCCTAAGGTCTTTGCACTTGGAGTTGAATCAACTCATTTTCAATTATCATGTGATCTACCTCAATGGTCTATAGAGGAATGTAGTAACCTAAATCTAGTTATGAACACTTTATTATCTCATCTTTACCCATTTTCCACATTCATAGTTTGTGCACTTAATTCAGACCTATTTTTATACCACACCCTATCCTAAGCACTAGTGAAGACCTATTTATTTTCTAATATGCCATCCATCACTTGTATAAATTTTATGACTACTAAAAATTCCATTATGCATATGTTTGGATGGACCCATACCCTAAATGTATCACTCTTCCCTATAATACAATAACATCCAATAAGAACAATAGTGAGAGGCATTCATATCCATATGTGATGTTCTTGTCTAGAGCCTCAAATTGTTTATTTTTAAAATAAATCCTTCCCTTAGATTATCTTCCATGTTTTTAGGCCTCCAAGTGTGTGGTCTACACTTTTGGATTGGTATAAAGGAACACTTAAGTAACTCATTACTCCACTTTGTAATTCCAATACATAAGCTTATTCGCACAATTATACATTGAGCAAAAGTCTTGTATTTTTGCCAATTTTGATTTCAATCACCAAAATTAATCCTTAGCAAAGACTAAATCTTATTTTACCCAACCCTAGTAAAATCATGATCAATTATTCCAGATGGTTCTAGATGTATAAATGTAGTCAAAAGAGCATAATTGCACAAAGAAGTCTAGGTGGAAAAACTACATGGGCTTGATTACCTTCATATAGTATTGGATACGTTGGTAGAGTTCAATCATCATGGGGGTTATTGGGGTTCACTCGACCCAATTACAATCCAAATTTTGTTAGTGTGTGGAGCTAAAAGCTTCAACTGTTTGCAGACACAAGAAGAGGATGCTAAAGAACCAGAGGAACCGGCGTCGGCAGTTTAACCGACGTCAGTCACAGACAGTGGAGAAGGAAACTGGCGACGGCAGGAGGTCGGCCGACGTCGGCAGCACCAGGCAAGCAGGGACCGACATCGATCGCCTGTGTATTTCCAGAACTGCTGTTGACAAACAGTCAGTTAAGTGAAGCGAGTGTTTGCATGTCAAATGACTAATTATAGTCACGAGCTGCGTGTCTAATTATTGTAGTTAGATTTCTATTTTTGTAATCATGGGATCCTATTTAAAGACCCATAAGGCATGTATTGTAATGAACCAAGAAGGCAAGTAAAAGCATTGAAGCAAGCAAGGTCAAGGAGATCTACAGGTGTAAGGTCAAGGAGATCAGCTGAAGCATTCAAGGAGGGATAATAACTCAGGCTATAGAGTTGTTGTGTTGAGCAAGAGAGAGAGGGAAGAAGGTCTTGAGGTGTGGCAAGCCTTTGAGGTGGAGGAAGAAGTGGCATCTCCCTTATTGTATTTTCTTTTAGTAATATTTAATACAAGAGTGTGTATTGTCTCTCAAATTCTTTGATGTCTCAAGTTTCTAGTTACTTTATCATTCTGGTATAATTCCGTGTTTAATTGCTTATAAGAAAGTAATCAATTGTGCTTCCGTTGGATAAGGGGTCACCTAACAGTTGGTATCAGAGCATATTGATTGTTGTAGGTCTCTCCTGACAAATTTTTTATGTTCAAGACTTTCAAACATTGCATTCTATATTATGGGTTCTACATTGTAGAAGTCATCTACAGGGCTTCTGCACATTTCCCACAGTCAAAATTTTGGATACATACTAGAATGAAGTTATTGCACATTCAATTGTAACATGAGTTTCTTTATTTTACTAGATAATACAATCTTCAACCAACAAGGACAATAATGGAAGTTGATTATGTCCTTATTTTTCATTCTTGTCCTTGTTTAGTTTATGTTCCAACTTCTAGGAACTTCTTAGGTTTATCTTTTTCTTCTTGTGTTGGTATTCTATAAATAAGACATAGTTAGATCTAACATGAATACAACTAAGTTTCCCTTTGATTTGCATAGTTAGTTTTCTTTCAATTATTTTCACATAATCTATTTCAATCATTTATTTTCAATCTACTTTTCAAAAGGGTTATTTAACACACTCAGAATTATCTTTAACAATTCATCTTAATTAGGTTTAATTCACGTTTAATCTATTTTTTTTTATAAAATAATAAGACAATAATACTACCTAAACATAAATAAGCATATATTACTTTTTAATGGTAGTTTTTGTATAATTCCTTATTGGGCCTTGTTGATTGTCTCTCCCTTAGTATGGTCGAGTTGAATATGGGGTCAACAAGGTTTCTCCTTTTCATTTGTTTTTCCCTTAAAACACTTTGTCTAATCTAATGGAATATGTGACTGTAAAGGATAAATCAGTGTCAAAGGCATGCCACATTCCATGCTTGTTGAGTTCACTATCGATGCCCAACAATTATATTCCCTCATTCTCATGGATGGCTAATATATTCCCATTTCCATATCTCCCTACAAAGGCTCCATCAAATCCACATATGTGGCTTGCATTATAGATTTAAACTCAATTATTCATATAATATTCATGTGATGAATGAACATGGTTATGTCATGGATTGTAATAGTGCATGTTTTTCTTTTAACATGTCTCAATAACATTGTACAAACTACTATGGAAATCACTAAACATGCAAATCCACTACTTTCTCTTGCCTTTTCAAGAATGCATGTCCTAAAGATTATAATTATATCGGTGATGTTTCTATGGGTCAACCTCATGATGATCTCTTGACCTAACTATCTCATCAACTAAATCCCTCATTGACAAGAATTGAAAATTATTTTATTTTACACCTTCAAAGTTTAAATACCTATGGGCACTACACTCCAATAGAATTTAAGAACATATCAATTTATGAAACAATAGTTGTAATTTTTAGATCATATTTTATGTGCTAGCGTTTACATCACAAAAATGTTTGATATGTATTTCAGTTACAATGCAACATAAATAATGTTAACCTAACGAAGATGTCTTTCTAGGCTATGCTTAACTACAATCTTTTTATTTTTTGGATTTATTTAGATAATTTTAAAAAAAAAATGTGCTATGTTGGATGTGTGATTTTTCATGATGAAATCGTATTTTTTTAGATTTTATTTTGTATTTCATATTAGATGGTCATTATTAAGAAAAAACATATCTTGATGAAATGTCTACAATTGATAAGGACAATCTCTTTGTGATATTTATTGGTCAAATATTAATAACCCCCATGAATCAAAGAAGAAAAATATTAAACCTTTAAAAAAAATTATTTTTATTCTTATTTTATAATATTTAAATATAATAAAAAATAATTATTTAAATAGAATTATAGGACATAATCCTAATAACAGTGTGAATTTAATAGAGTGAGCTTATTTTTTATGATGGGAAGCAAAAATTGTGGGCCTTAAAAGCCCTCTTGCACATCCTAGCACATAAATAATGACAACATTCTCATTCATTTTGCATAAATGTCAAATTTCAAAAGTATTAATTTTCCACTCTACTTTATTTTATCGATCCTTCCAAGAGGATCAAATCCATTTTGGAAAATGAATTTTAATATTTTGTTTATAATTTTTTTTACAATTATAATATAAATATTTCTTCCAACTTTTCATCATAAAAAAATGTATGAATATATACCCTTTAACTTGATTTTAAAATTAGTGTTTTAAATTTGTTCGTGAATATAATATGTGTTTAAACTTTTTAATATGGAAAAATTTATTTTGTTAATATTTTCCATTTTTAACTAAAATTAACTTTAATCAATTTTAGATTGCTTGATTAGTTTGAAAAAAACTAGAAACTTAGAAATGAAAAGTGGCATGCTCAAGTATTATAATTGGATGTTTTCATTGATTTGTGTAGATTACTCGACCGACAACACGAGGAAGCCCACAAGACTTATTATTGTCTTCCACAAACCAATTCCCATCTTTAACTTATCAATTGTTTTTCATAAATTTTCCATGAAGCGAGGAAGAATTGTCGGGAGAAGACCAACCAAAAACAACCAAAAACAAAGTGTCTTGGCCATGAAATTTCCACGAGAACGCGTCCATTCAAAATTCATCAATTATTACCTTCAATTTAATCGATCAAGTCAATGGCCGACCATGACTCAAACTCATTATCAATGGTTTGTTCATTATGTTGATCCACACCACTATTTTCTAGAAAATCAGCATAAGTGTTAGATTCTCGATAGTAATGAGAAGTTGAGCAAGATGCCAAAAAGATATAATAAGGGTCAAGCATTCACTAAAATATTATTAATATTTTATGTTTTGGTATTTTAATTATGGAAAGCCAACACAATCTTATAATGGAGGGTCATTTCAAGACGAAATATTGATGCTTGGGCTTCGACCTTATTATTGGTTTCATTCGATAATTTTTTCAACATTTCTTTTATTAATGAACCCAAGCAATCTCTCAAAATGCACCCCACCCCTGAGGCACTAGGATTCTCCTTGACAATGCCATCAAAATTAATTTTAAAGAACCTCATAGTAGGAGTCTAAGCTGCAATGTCACTCTTCAATGAGGTGCTCTTACCTACACTTGACCAATTAACATGGGGATACTTACCAATATCCAATTTTGCTTGACTAGCATGTCCCATGAAGACAGATGGGCCGATGCCCTTTTCACATGACAAGAAACTACTTCTGAGATTGAAATTTCTAGTTTTGTCAAAAAATCAGATAAAGAAAGACTATGCTCTCAAAAGATCTGACAATTCTATGCTTCCAAAACCTCCAAATAACAATCGTCAAGTTATTTGTCCAAAGACCACCCAAAGTATCACCCACCCAACCATGATGCCATGAAGAGAATTCATGAAAGAGGGAGAGGGTCTGATCCCATTGCCATCTTAATTTGTTGCATAACCAATCCTAGCAAGATGCAACAAAGGGACATAAAAACAAAATAAGATCCAGGGTTTCCTCCTCCTGAAGACACAAACAACATTTAAGTAGACCCCATGGGATCATCTTCCTCAATTTGACTTGAGTGAGGATTTTATTCTAAGTTTCCAACCATGTGAAGGTATCTGCATTAACAATCCCCTTGCTACTCCAAAATATATGCTTGACATGAGGACAACCCAATTCTGCACCATCATCCAAATGATACCCCCAATTGATAATGTACTCACCTGTACCTAACCTTGTCTAGTAGATGGAGTCCTCATTAGAGTTTAAGAAAAAATTGTGCTTAAAAAGGACATTACCAAGAATATCTTTTATGCTTGAGTAATAGGAGAATTATTCAAAATATTCCCTCTCCAAACTTCCATATCACCTCTCCTACCTTTATCCATATAATCCCTAACTTTATTTCCCTAAAAAATGAAGAGAATATCCCTAGCATCAACAAGGTCTCTATAATCCTAAAACAACTTATGGTCATTCCATGAATCATCTCATAAATCTACTAGCCTACCATTGCTTCTAACCC
Organism: Torreya grandis; assembly: GCA_037957365.1. NCBI lineage: Eukaryota > Viridiplantae > Streptophyta > Pinopsida > Cupressales > Taxaceae > Torreya > Torreya grandis. Next base: position 90,872 of record JARHVA010008905.1, on the reverse strand, counting down.
AAGAGATATGATTGGAGATGAGCGACTTGCAATGGATAAGAAAATTCCACGAGTGGGAGATACGAGGGGGAGAAGCAGAGGATAAAATCCCCACAGGGTTCAAACCACCCAAATATTTTAAGTAAAGCATTTTGCTCCAAAGAGAGGAGGAGTTTGAATGCATGTCCCAAACCAATTTTTCACCTAATGTCATGTTTAGTTGGAAAATATTCCTTATACAAGCACAACTTGTGCTCTTAGCCCTAAAAACACTATACCAATGCAGAAATGATGCCCTTATTATTGGCTCGTAACCATATTACAAAAATTTCTTGCCTATCTGAATTATTAAATCTACCAATTTAGTGAGAGTTATAAGCACTGACATTACCTAGATCAAAATAATACCCAAGATAGATTTAATGAGGGTAATCCTCCCAACCAAATACAATAATCTTCCCTTCCAAGTCTCTAACCAGTCTTTGAGAGAGACCAAGAGATTATCACACAAACCTGCTTTTCCACCTTCCAAAAATAATAGAACACCAACATAATTCATAGGAAATTTACCAATTTTGAACTTTAGATTGTAATCTAAACATATCTAAACCTACCTACAGAGATTTGGTTTCATTCACAAGATGACTAGACATTATCGTATAATTTTCTAACAACACCCTAAACTAAATAGCTTCCTTGAAAATTATTGGTGGGAAATATTTTTGAGGCCCTCTGTAACACCTAGTCCTTTAATCAAACCTCTCTCCTTAATGTCATGAATGAATTTAATGATTTCCTTATCCATTAGGATAAACAAGAACTGAGAGATGGAATCACCTTTCCTGAGCCCTAGAAAAGCTTCAAAAAATACCTTAGGACTGCCATTGGTCAGAATATACGAATTTTAACTAGAGATACAACTAAAAATCCAGTCACACCATTTTTTGTCAAATCCAAACTTATCCAAGACTTTCAAAAGAAACCTCCAATTTACATGATCATATGCCTTTCTAATATCTAACTTTATCAACATGGCTTTTTGGAGAGTGGAATTCAAGGATTTCAACAATTCGTGAAACATAATGATGTCATCCTAAATGTGACACATCAAAACAAATCTACCTTATTCAAAAGAGATCAACATTGAATTGATTGAGTTCAGCCTCAAAGAGATGGCCTCGAAAATAATTTTATAGATCATATTGCACAAGGAAATTGGCCAAAACAAACCAAAGATAGAGAGTCCCCTTTAGGGATAAAAGAGAGAAATTTTCAGTTGAAATTTATACTAACTTATTTTACAACTTGTAGAATTCTACCACACCCATCAACTCAACCCCAATGATCAACCATAAAGATTAGAATAAATTCTCATGAAACTTATTCAGCATCAACACCTTGTCCTTCTTCATTGCAACAATCACCTTACTGATTTCTTCCTAGATAAAAGGAGAAAACAACATTAAATTTTTTTAATTCATCATTAGCCGAGGAAATAATCTTAAAAGGTCATTTTGAGATGCTAAATCTGAAGCTTTAGGACAAGCCAAAAAGGATTCAAAAAACCTGACAAATTTAGAGTGAAACTTTGAAATCTAATCTACCACCTTTCCATCAATGTCCAAGATCTTAAAAATCCTATTGCAAATCCTCTTATCATAAGTAGAATTGTGATTTTTTTATATCCTGATCACCTTATTTTAACCAACACTCTCATAATTTTTTCTTCAAGTGAGCCTCTCCCCTCAAGTGAAGCTCCTTAAGCTCAACAAGAGGATCTCTCTCTTTCATATGCATGTTTGAACTCATCTCAACATTCAGGACCACGTCATTCAGAGCAATAAACTCTAATTCCACTCTTTTACTTTTCTCAATTTTTTTTTGAAATAAACCTTGTTCTAATTCCTAAGGCAATCCTCAATGAAAATAAGTTTATTATCAAAGGAATACATAATATTACCTTTAACCCAAGGATAATTCTTCCATGAAGAGTTAACCAAATAAAAGGGAGATGGATCCATCAACCACATTATTTATAATTTTAATGGGCATTTCACAAGAGCATGGTCGATCACTATTTCTCAATCCAATGGAGCATGATCAGAACTAGATAGCAGGAGAATCTTGCTTTTTGAGATCCAATTTGATTTCAACCATGAGGGGCCTAATAGAAACCTATCAAGGCACTCATAAATGTTGTTATAACCTTTTCTTGTGTTGGTCCATGAGTACAACAACATCAATGATGCATTAATTTGAGATGAAAGAAGCAAAGCCCATATGTGAAGACAAAGGTCTCCCCATAACACCTTATTTATCAACATCACATAGGATAGCATTAAAATCACCTCCAAAAGCTGACTTCTCATCTATTGCTGAGATAAAATTTAAAAAATATCAACCCAACATCTTTGTTTGATTTCAAGGTTGTTTGGGCCATAAGCATTGAAAAATAGGAGGGGATATCAGAGAACTAAATATTGATACTGAACCACTACCAGTTATTACCACTATCTTATGGTTCCACATCTACTTTGTAAGGGTTCCAAATCATGGACAAACCACTTGACACTCCCATCAAATCAATAAAATAACCTTTCTAAGCCTGCCAACTATGGCTAAGATAACACTCTGCCTCCTCCCTATTTGACTTTATTTCTTGAAAAAAAAATTATATCTATGTGATGAGGAAGTTGATGACCTTAACCAATTGTCACTCGTTAGGGGCATTAAGGCCCCTAACATTCTAGTAAATTAGCTTCATTCATCTAGAGAGGGGCATTCCACCCCCCACCCCCACACTTTATAAGGAAGTAACTTTTTGATGGACTTCTACTTGTCAGACATCCCATGTTGAACTAATTTTTTGGATTTATATTTACACCCTCTTTTGATTATATTTCCACAATTTGAATCCAAAAGGAGGTTAGCTTTTTGTCAAATAGATAATATCTCCTTGGAATTCATTTCATTCTCAAAATAATTTATATTTATATTGTTAAACACAAACATATTTGATATGTATTGTAGTTGAAATTTAACATAACTAATGCTAAGTTGAAAAAATATGTTTTCTAAGATATGCTCACTTATAATCTTATTATTTTGTTTGGTTGATTTTAGTAATTAAATTATTTATTTAATTATATTATATATGTGTTCTTTTATAATAATATAATGTTTCTTTAAGAATTTATTTTATATTACATATTAGATAGCTATAATTTTGAGGTACAATACATTAACAATGTTATTACAATGATAAGTGTTATCAATCAAAATTTCACTCTAAGGAGGGCTATTCTAGCCTCTTTAAATTTGATGTAACATTGAAACGCCTCAATGTTGTGGGTGACCTATTAAAGAGGTGAATCTCTAGATTTAAGGTCTAGATCCCTTAAGCAACACCTAAAACTAACCCCTAATATAGTTTCTTTCAAGGAAAAGGGATAGGATGAAATTAACACTAACATAAAAAAGGTGATGCACCAAGATGAATTCCATAAGTCTACTTCAACCTGCACTATGAAAGGCAATTTGCAAAACTGATCTCAACACCCAAGGTTCTCCTAACTAAAGTGTTTCAACATGAAGGTAAGATGCAATGCATTTCTCAATGTATATGAATATTAGGTCTAATCATAGAACTAATACTCTTCCTTACACTTAAAGACACACAAAACAACTGACTACACATCATGTGACCTGCTAGAAGGCAAAATACTTGCACAAAGAATGAAAGAGTGAGATGAACACAAGGAAAGATAACTATCACTTACCATTCAACCATGAACTACTCCAAACACATAAGCAATAATTTGAGAACTTAAAACCATATTGAAATATTTATTCAAAGTCAAAAATCAGTATTCAATTTAGCAAGGCTTTGTCATACCAAATGTGGATGTCATACAATGCCAAAAGTGGCAGCTTATATAGTGAAGTAAGGAAGAAAGAGAGAGGGGCATAGTAGAGGGGGAAAGACAATTTTCCAAGAGAGTTAAAATCAATAGAAGTGTTATGGAATAATTTAAAAAAACTTTCAAAGACATGTGTCTCTCTTTTTAAGATACTCCATCATCCAAATGGGCTAGGAGTTAGAAATTCAGCTTGACGTCTTGTACAACTCCTCAAAACTGCCCTTCTTTGCCTATGAGAAGTGACAAATGCACCTTTTCATCATAAATTATCCATGAGATAATTTCTTACATCTCATTTTACACCTTTAATACATTTATATACTCCCTTTATTTGACATTTAGTGGCAATAATCATTTGTAAGCATAGATATCTTGAAACCCCTTCATCTCCCATGCCTAGCCTTTTCCAAGTGGTTCCAAACTTGTTTTCGTCTTCTTCATGGAATTATCTCTTTATGAAAGGTATTAAAATACCTTATTAGACCTAAATCAATCCATTTTATTTCATGGAACAACTATAAAGACTCTATTTTGCTCCTTAGGCTCTCATTAGGCCTCTTTTCCTTGTAGCCCTAAAATCATATAAACCTCCTTATTTATGGAATTTTAAGGATAAAAATGACAAAAAAAATACATATTTAAGGACCCAGTATGGATTTAAAACTCCATACCAAGTTTTAGGTCTTTAGAGTGAGTGGAAATGCCTTTTTTGTTGTTTTCTTCTCCCAATTAGGCCAAAATTAGACCTCCTTACCTAGAAGAATGATTTTATTCAATATCTCTCCCACACATTTGAAATAACCCAAAATTATTTTATTACCTTTACCTATCCTATCACCAACCTCCATGTCAAATTTTAGGCCCTGATACCTTCTGAAAGTGTGATAACCATGAAATGGTCTTGAAACCTAGTCTCATTTTAAGCCTATTAAAGACTTCGTTAAAAAATGAAGTTTATTTGATCAATGCCAAGATTTATTTTACATATTTTTAGGATTGAATATTTTAAATTCATCCAAAATTACCTATCCAAATAGTCTTCAAGTTTATAACTATATAAAAGCCTGCAAGACACCAAAAAAACCCTGCAAAATAATGTACTTAGTGTAGTCTATACAGTTGTAGGTACAAAAAAGTACACCTTGATAATATAATTGGAGTCTAGAATAGTTTTTAAGATTTTATAGGATAAAAATAGGTCATATCATGTGATTTGGAGATAAATCTTCCATATTGGCTATCTACTAGGGTTTTAAGAAGGTATAAAGTGACTTTGGTTCTTAACAATTGTTCATAAACCCTGAGCCCTCAATCCCTGTACCAATTCCACAATTTTTAAGTGCATAACCCTCAAAAAAATTATACATGCTATCAGGCTCCCATGCATATTATACATACAGTTTTGAGTGCAATAAGTTAACTCTTGGATTGGAAACAGGGCATTAGAGAGGGGTTTGAATTCTTAAGCATTGTTCATGCAAGATAGAGTTCCAAACTAATAACCAATTATATAAGTTTGTAGTGTATGGATTTATTTCCTCCTATAAAATTCATTTATCTCCATGCATTAGGTTAAGGTTACTACAAGTGATTGAAGGCTGATCTTTGGATAACAATTTTGGATGATAGGAACTCGAGGAGGTCTTAAAGTATAAAGTGACACTTTCCTTCCCTTCCTTTGTTTCTAAATTATATTGAAGAATTTTTACTATATCTATTAACTTATCAAACTCAAACTTCCACTTTACCCTCAGCAATCCACCCTTTCCATGATTATTTATATGGGTTTGCCTATGAAGTGTTAGGCTTACTAGGCCTAAACAAGGTTTATCATCATTCCATACTTTCTCAATTAAATATGAGGGATATAATGTGATATTTGAATTAGAATATCATACATATGACCTTCCCCCTTTCATAGTGACCTAATGTTTCTCAAAACATGCATATTCTCTACATTCTAGGTAGGCAAACTTGTAGGTTTATTTGGCTGTGTATGCATGGTTTGAGTGACCCCTATTTAGTAATTTTATTCTAAACCTTTTCCATATTAATTTTTAATTTTAATTGACCCATAGTATTATTTCATTTATTATTCAAACCCCAAGTTAATCATTATGTATTTTGTCTTCTTTTAATCCTATAACTGGCCTACTTACAAAAGCAACATGTAGGTGGTCATAGGATAGTCTAAGTGCATTTTTTGGGTTTTAAGACTTAAATTTCCAATCCTTAAACCTTTTAATGATTTTTTGTACTATTTAGAGTTTAGATCCTTTTCAAGTTGCATAGAACCTTTCACTTCACAAACACATACCTATTTAGGACTGTCTTCTCAAATTATGTATGTAGGTGGTCATCAGAGAAAGTTTAATATGATCTTAAGAGTTGGTTTTCTCACTCCATCATGTCACCTTGAAAACATTCAAAACTCATTGAAATTTCAATTCCAATGTCTCACAAGATTCATTAGTTCCTTCATAGTGTTCTAAAAACCTTTGTCTTTCTTGTCTTGAAACTCAAACCTATGCATGAGTATTAGCTTGTAGACTCTTTTAGTGTTTTAACCTTAGTCACTTCAATCCTCTCTTGGCTCTCAACTAACTGAGATATCTTCATGGGTTTGTGTATTCATTCTAAATTATATGGAGTCATGTTTCATACATGTTCTTCTTGTCATTAACAAATGTTTTATGTCCAAAAGAGGATAAATAGGGCTATAACCTATAGGTTTGCCTGTTTCTTGCATAGAACATTAAGAATAACCTTTTAAGGTATTTTCACTTGGAGTTGAATCAACTCATTTCCAATTATCATTTGATTTACCTCAATGGTCTGTAGAGGAATGCAATAACCTTAATCTAGTCATGAACACTTGATTATCTCATATTTACCCATTTTCCACATTCATTTGTTTGTGCACTTAATTTATACCTATTCTTATACCAAACCCTATCCTAAGCACTAGTGAAGACCAACTTATTTTTTAAATATGTCATACATTGCTTGTATAAATTTTATGATTGCTAAAAATTCCATTATGCATATGTTTGGATGGACCCATACCTTAAATGTAGCACTCTTCCCTATAGGACAACAATATCCAATAGGAAAAATAGTGAGAGGCATTCCTATCCATATGTGATGTTCCTATCTAGAGCTCTCAAATTCTTTCTTTTTAAAATTAACCCCTCATTTAGCTTGTCTTCCATGTTTTAAGGCCTCCTAGTGTGTGGTCTACCCTTTTAGATTAGTATAAAGGAACACTCAAGTAACTCATTACTCCAATTTGTAATTTCAATACATATACATTGAGAAAAAGTCTTGTATTTTTCCTAATTTTGATTTTGATCACCAAAAATCCTCAGCAAAGACTAAATCTTATTTTACCCAACCCTAATAAAATCATGATCAAGTATTCAAGATGGTTCTATATGTATAAATGTAGTCAAAAGAGCATAATTGCACAAAGAACTCTACATGGGCTTGATTATCTCCTTAGATTATTAGATACTTGGTAGATTTTAGTCATCATGGGGGTAATTGGGGTTCGCTCGAATCAATTACACTGCACATTTTTTATGTTCAAGTCTTTTAAGCATTGCATTCCATATTATGGGTTTTACATTGTAGAAGTCATCTACAAGGCTTATGCACATTTCCCACAATCAAAAAAATTGCATACATACTCGAATAAAGTTATTACACATTCAACTATAACATGGGTTTTTTATTTTACTAAAAAATACAACCTTCAACCAATAAGGACAATAATGAGAGTCGATCATGTCTTTATTTTGCATTCTTGTCCTTATTCAATTTATGTTCGAACTTCTAGGAACTTCCCAGGTTTATCTTTTTCTTCTTGTGTTGGCATTCTATAAATCAAACATAGTCAAATCTAAGATGAATATGACTAAGTTTCCCTTTCATTTGTATAGTTATTTTTAATTCAATTATTTGCACATCATCTATTTCAATCATTTATTTTCAATCTACTTTCCAAAAGGGTTATTTACAACACTCTGAATTATTTTTAATAATTTATCTTAATTAGGGTTAATTCACATTTAATCCAATTTTTTATAAAATAATAAGACAACAATACTACCTAAACATAAATAAGCATATATTACTTTTTAATGGTAGTTTATGTATAATTCCTTAATAGGCCTTGTTGATTATCTCTCCCTTGGTATGGTCGAGTTGAATATAGGGTCAACAAGGTTTCTACTTTTCATTTGCTTTTCCCTTAAAACATTGTGTATAATTTGATGGAATATATGATTGTAGAGGATAAATCAGTGTCAAAGGCATGCCACATTCCATGCTTGTTGAGTTCACTATCGGTGCCCAAGAATTATATGCTCTCATTCTCATGATAGCTACTATATTCCCATTTCCATATCTCCCTACAAAGGCTCTATCAAAGTCACATATGTGGCTTGCATTATAGATTTAAACTCAATTGTTCACCTAATCTTCATGTGATGAATGAGCATGGCTATGTCATGGATTGTAATAGTGCATTTTTTATTTTAACATGTCTCAATAATATTATACAAACTACTATGGAAATTGCTAAACATGCAAATCCACTACTTTCTCTTGCCTTTTGAAGAATACATGTCCTAAAGCTTATAATTATGTCGGTGATATTCCTATGGGTCAACCTCATGGCAATCTCTTCACCTGAGTATCTCATCAACTAATTCCCTCATTGACAAGAATTGAGAGTTATTTTATTTTACACCTTCAAATTTTAAATACCTACGGGAACTACACTCCTATAGAATTTAAGAACATATCAATTTATGAAAATATAGTTGTAAGTTTTAGATCATATTTTATATGCTAGCATTTACATCACAAAAATGTTTGATATGTATTTCAGTTATAATGCAACATAAATAATGTTAAGCCTAACGAAGATGTCTTTCTAGGCTATGCTCAACTACAATCTTTTTATTTTGTTGGTTTATTTAGATAATTTAAAAAAATTATGTGCTATGTTAGATGTGTGATTTTTAATGGTAAAATCGCATTATTTTAGATTTTGTTTTGTATTTCATATTAAATGGTCGTTATTAAGATATAAATATCTTGATGATGTGGCTACAATTGATAAGGGCAATCTCTTTATGATATTTATTGGTCAAATATTAATAACCCCCATGAATCAAAGAAAAAAATTATTAAGCTTTTAAAAAAATTAATTTTAATTTTAATTTTATAATATTTAAAATATTTAATAATAATAATAAATAATTATTTAAATGGAATTATAGGACATAATCCTAATTATAATGTGAACTTAATAGTGCGAACTTATTTTTTGTGATGGAAAATAAAAATTATAGGCCTCCAAAAGTTGTATGAATATATATCCTTTAACTTAAATTTAAAATTAATATTTTAAATCTGTTCGTAATTGTAATATATATATTTAAACTTTTTAATACCAAAAAAAAAATATTTAGTTAATATGTTCCATTTTTAACTAAATTTAACTTTAATCAATTTTAGTATATCCCAATATATAGTACATGATTGCTTAATTAGTTTGAAAAAAACTAGAAACTTAGAAATGAAAAGTGGCATGCTCAAGTTTTACCTTCCGAAAAACATGACGACAAGTTACACTCGGCGCTCTCACACCTATCTATTAGAATTGGACGTTTTCATTGATTTCTGTAGATTACTCGACCGACAAAGCCAAAAATAAAAAATGAGAACTCAAGAAAGAGGAGGCTAATACCAATCTACCCAACTCATTGAGCATGTAAATGAAAAAAATTGACTACCTAAAAAACTTTAAAATGTGGATTTGATCCACAGTTCCTTCTTTGTGTATCTCACTCAAACATGTACTAGATAATAAAGATTATTAAGTTGTTTAACTACAAAATCTAGATTTATTTGATTAAAAATGCATGGATACTATTAAAAACCTTCAATCATACTAAAATAGACTCCATGTTCACTATAATCAGTGAGTCAAACATAGAGATTTTGAACTTGGAGATATTATTCTCAAAGAAAATCAATATAATACCATGGCTGAAAATAAGAAGGGAAATTTAAAACCTAATTGGATAGGCCCATATATCATTATTGTAAATTATGTCTCTAGAGCATACGAGATAACTACACCAGATGAATATGAACTTGATGAGTTGATGAACATTATACACCTCAATCATTACATTACTTGAGAGACCTAAAGTATTGGTTATGAGTCATGTTTCCATTATACTACAATATTTTCATCCTTATTTGTACCATTCCACCATACATTCCCTATTGAAAAAAAAATTACCCTCCCTACCCAACCCCTTTAACCTTGGTTCCATTCCATTAGTTTTTTAGGCACATTTCACAAAGGGATTCAAATCAAGTTTCAACAGTTAATTCATTATTCTAGATAGAGGTATTATTTTGGACCAGCATGATAGTGGTTTATCAATTGCATCTTTCATGTATTATTTTATTTCATTGAGAGTATTCCTAATTATAACTACCTTTGGGAAAATTAGTATCCCACTCCATGCTACTAATTATAATTTAAATTTTATATCATTGACCTATGACATTATTTCATAATTATAACCACCTATGAGTAAATAAGAAACAACACATTTATCATGCTTTTCATTCCCACCTTTACATTCTTATGCTATACTATGGAATTTTCCTACTTTGAGAACTTTATGCCATCTAGTTGAATTCCTCCACTGTAAGGTAGAACTATAATTAATTGAGGTCCCATCCTAAGACTATATAGGTAGTGCTAGATTCATTTTGAGGTCATCTCAGTAAACCTTTGCCATACTCTATTTTGTGATAAGCTCAAGTTTGAATGTTCTCAAAATTTTGTGATTTGGACCATTTTATATCTCATAATTCTCAATCAAGTTGAGATGCTTCAAAAAATTCAAAAACATTTACTAACCCTTTGCCACAATATCATCATTTTACAAGTAATTTCAAGTTTAACACTCTTTCCATTTTGACACTTGAACCATTTAGTATCTTATCATTCTCAAGTCAAGTTGAAATGCTTATAAAATTTCAAAACCATTTGTAAAAGACTTAAAAAATCCTAAAAATCACCAAATCAACCACTACTTTATCTTAAAGATTCTAGGACCCTTAGTTATTTCACAAGAAACCACTTGTCATTTAGTTTTCCCATATTAATTAGCCTTTTATTTTATTCTCTCATTTTTTTATGAAAAATAATTTAAATTCTCTTGCCATTTTGTGAGCCCATTCCCATATTCCTCTATAACACAATCTTGTTTTTTTCTTATATCTCATATCTTAGGAGAACTACATTTGGCTTAAATTTTATGTTGGACCTCATGTCTATGAAACTATATAGGCAACATCCACTTGCCTGGGGCATCTAGAGTTAGCTTGGCTACCCTTTCCTTTTCTTCTATTCCCCCATTCTATTTATTTGTTTCATTATCTCTTATAACCTAGGGATATTTTTTATTGTCTTATTTGTCTTTTATTTGAAATAATCTACAGATGGGCTGATGCCTTTTTTCATAACAACAAACCACCTCTGAGATTGAAATTTCTAGTTTTGTCAAAAAATCAGATAAAGAAAGATTATGCTCTCGAAAGATCCGACAATTCTACACTTCCAAAACTTCCAAATAATGATCATCAAGTTTTTTATCCAAAGACCACCCAAAGTATCACCCACCCAACCAAGATGCCACATAGAGAATTCATGAAAGAGGGAGGGGGTCTAATCCCATTGCCATCTTAATTTGTTGCATAACCAATCCCAGTAAGAAGCAACAAAGGGACAAAAACAATAAACGGTCCATGATTTCCTCCTCCTGAAGACATAAACAACATCTAGGTAGACCACACATGCTTATCTTCCTCAATTTGTCTTGAGTGAGGATTTTATTCTAAGTTTCCAACCATGTAAAGGCACCTACTTTAACAATCCCCTTACTACTCCAAAATATATGTTTGACATGTGGACAACCCAATTCTACACCATCATCCAAATTATACCCCAAATTGATAATGTAATCACCTATACCTGACCTAGTCCAACAGATGGAGTCCTCATTAGAGTTTAACAAAACTTTGTCCTTAGAAAGGATGTTACCAAGAATATCCTTTATGCTTGAGTAATAGGAGCATTATTCAAAATCTTCCATCTCTAAACTTCCACAATACCTCTCCAACCTTTATCCATATAATCCCTAACTTTCTTTCCCTAAAAAATGGAGAGAATATCCCTAGCATCATTCAGGTCTCTACAATCTTACAACAACCTATGGTTGTTCCATGAATCATTCCATAAATTTGCCAACCTACCATTGTTGCTAACCCAACATATATGATTGGAGATGAGCAACCTACAATGGATAAGAAAATTCCACAAGTGGGAGCTATGAGGGGAGAAGTAGAGGACAAGATCCCCATAGGGTCCAAAGCTCCCAAATATTTCAGCTAAAGGAGTTCGCTTCAAAGAGAGGAGTTTGAATACGTGTCCCAAACCAATTTTTCACAATAACATCATGTTCATTTGGAAAATATTCCTTATACAAGAACAACCTATGCTTTTAGCCCTACAAACACGATACCAATGAAGAAATGGCACCATTATGGTATGCTCGCAACCCTATAACAAAACATTTTTACCTATTTGGTTACTAAAATTTGCCAATTTAGTGGGATTTATAAGCACCAACATTAGCTAGATCAAAATAACACCCATGATAGATTTAGTGAGGGTAATCCTCCTAACTAAATACAATAATCTTCCCTTACAAGTCTTTAACAAGTCTTTGAGAGAGACAAGAGATTATCCTACAAACCTACTGTTCCACCCCCAAAAATGATGGAACACCAACAATTTACCAATTTTCAACTTGAGAAGGCAAGCCAAACGTAACTAAACCTATTTAGAGAGCTTGGTTTCATTCACATGCTCACCAAATGCTGTCAAATAATTTTCTAATAACACCTTGAACTGAATAGCTTCCTTAAAAAATGTTGGTGGGAAAGAATTTTGAAGCCCTCTATAACACCTAGTCCTTCAATCAAGCCACTCTCCTTAATGTCATGAATGGATTTAATGAGTGCCTTATCCATTAGGAGAAACAAGAAATGAGAGATGGAAACACCTTGTTTGAGCCCTAGAAAAGCTTCAAAATATCCCTTAGGACTACCATTGGTCAAAATAGAAAATTTTAGACTAGAGATACAATTGAAAATCCATTCACACCATTTTTTGCCAAATCCAAACCTATCTAAGACTTTCAAAAGAAACCTCTAATTTACGTGATCATATGCCTTTGTAATATCTAATTTTATCAACATGCCTTTTTGGAGGGTGGAATTCAAGGATTGCAACAATTCGTGGACCACAATAATGTCATCATAAATGTGACACATTGAAACAAACCCACCTTGCTCAGCAAAGATCAACATTGAAATGAATGATTTCAGCGTAAAACAGATGGCCTTGGGAATAATTTTATAGATCGTATTGCACAAGAAAATTGACTAAACAAATAAGGAAGATAAAGAGTCCCCTTTAGGGACCAAAGAGAGAAAATAACAATTCAAATTTATACTAACCTTTTTTATGACCTAAAATTTTTTGCCATGGCCATCAGCTCAACCCCAATAATCGGTCATAAACATTGGAATAATGTCACATGAAATCCATTCGACCCCAACACCTTGTCCTTATTCATTGCAAAGACTACCTTACTAATTTCTTCCTTGGTAAAAGAAGCACAAAACATTAAATTTTTGTGGTTCGTCAATAGCTAATAAAATAATCTTTAAAGGTGATTTTGAACTGCTAAATCATCTTAAGCTTTAGGACAAGCTAAAAGGGATTTAAAAAACCTGACAACTTCAAAGTGAACCTTTGAAATCTAATATATCACCTTTCGATTAATGTCCAAGTTCTTTGAGATCGTATTATGACTCCTCTTATTTTGAGTATAATTTTGATTTTTTGGTATTCTAATCACCTTATTTTAACCAACACTCTCACGAATTCTGGTTAGAGTGAATCTCTTCCCTCAAGTGAAGCTCCTTAAGATCAACAAGAGGACCTCTCTCTTTCATATGCATGTTTAAACTCATCTCGACATTGAGGAGCATGTCATTTAGAGTAAAGAGCTCTGCTTCCACTCTTTTAGTTTCCTAAAAAAATGTTTATGAAACAAACCTTATTCTAATTCTTAAGGTAATCCTCAATGATAATTAGTTTCTTAGCAAAGGAATGCATAATATTACCTTTAACCCGAGGAGCATTATTCCACGAAGAGTTGACCAAATAAAAAAGAGATGGATCCCTCAACCACATTAGTTATAATTTTAATGGGCACTTCAGAGGAACATGATCCATCACTATTCCCCAATCCATTAGAGCGTGATCAAAACTAGATAGGAGGAGAATCCTATTTTCTAAGATCCAATTTGAGTTCAACCACGAGGGGCCTAATAAAAACCTATCAAGGCACTCAAAAATGTTGTTATAATCTTTTCTTATGTTGGTCCATCAATGAGGCCACAATTTGAGATGAAAGAAGTAAAGTCCATCTACGAAGATAAAGGTCTCCCCACAACACCTCGTTTATCAACAATACATAAAATAGTATTAAAATCACCTTACAAAGCTAACTTCTCATCCAAGTGGTGAGACAAAATTTACAAAATATCAACCCAACATATTTATTTGATTTCAAATTTGTTTAGACATAAACATTAAAAAATAAGAGGGGAGTGAATGGTTGTTGGTTCAACTGGTCAAGTTTCATGGCTCACAAAGAGCTTACCAGGGACAAATTCTTGCTGCTAGTAAACCCTGACACATGAAAAGGGATGAAGTTGAGATTGTGTCCCAGATGAATTGAATGAAATAGATAACTCTTAGTCCTTAACTCTTAACTAAAAATCACTACATAAAACATGATTCATAAAAAATATATATATATTAATAAAGAATACCATAAAACTAATTATTGATTTTACACTCCTCTTTCCTTCACTCCATAACTCTCTCACTCACAAGTCTCTTTTAAAATCTATAAACCATCACCTTTGGTTTCACTATTTATAGAGACTTAATTAATATCAACCTCTTGGTCATGTCAGGTACCTAGAACAACAAACATGCTCTGATACCACTTGTCGGGGAATCCAAGAACAAACACACTTGTTATGATCCCACTTGTTAGGATCTTTCTCCTCAAAAAGAGCACAATATGATTACCAAACTTAAGCAATTAAACATGCAGAAATAACCAGAAACACAAGTAATTAGAATTCACCAATAGCACAAAATATGAGAGACAATACACTATCTTGTATTAACATATGTACAAAAAAGAATACAATAAAGAGCCGCCATACTCTTCCACCTTACAGAGGCTTCCCACACCCCAAGTGTACAGTAATTCTTCTTCAAAAACACTCTCCTACCAAAAATGGTCCCATCAACCAACTCACACATAGAATTGGTGTTCACCTCTCCAACCAGTCAGTAAAAACCCTACCAGTACACCAAGCACTCTATAGTACTTCAAGTTGATCTCCCATGAACTTGCAACCTGCAACTCAATAGACCATACTTACAATGGAAGGATCTTCTTTGCCTTTCTTTCTAGCTCATCTGTGGAACTAAGAGAAACACACAATTTGTTCTCTTCACTAGCACACATTACAATACATGCTAATGGGTCTATAAATAGATCCCAGACTTGAACAATAACTTAGACTCTTAGTTTACTATAATTATCCATGCAGCTCAAGACTCGAAATAGCCTTTACATGCAAACACTCCGTTCAACTAACTAACTGTTCGTGCAACGAACAGTTCTAGAACACACAGGTGACCGATGCCGGTCTGTGCTTGCCTGGTGCTGCCGACTCCCTGCCGACGTCAGTCGCCTTCTGCACTGATCATGACTGACGTCAGTCATGCTGCTGACGCTGGTTCTTCTGGATCTTCAGCAACCTCCTTTTCTTCATCTGCATCAAGTTGAAGCTTTGAGCTCCACACCCTAACAATCTCCCACTTGGAGATAAATAGATGCAACTGTACCTATACCTGTACACCGTTTAGTTTGCTCCCTTGGCTCTGTATCCCTCTTCAAGATCACTCTTGAAGACCAACCACCACAAAACCTGTAGTGCAACCCCTGTCACCCAAATCACCTGCCACATCCACATCTACAAACCATGTAAAAAATAACTTGAACTTGCATAGCATGTGCACCTGCTTCTGGTCCCTCTAAGAATCCACTGAACTGCCCTCCAATGCTTCTTTCCCGGATTGGCTCCAAACTTGTGACAACTCCCACTACTTGGAAAAACTTAGGTCTAGTACATAGCATGCACTTAACCTCATTATGTGAATCAAGACACTATTCTGTGAACTATCCAACCATCGGCGTGCTAACCGGTCTCACACAATCATCCTGAAACAAAGTCAACATATGACCTTCCATGTCCCTAGAACACACTCATGCCAAAGAATCTTGCTGCTCCCAGATCCTCCATGACACACCCGTGAACTAGCTTTACCTTTAGTTCAGCAATACCTGTATATGTAACCTTGCAACAAGCACATCATATAGTAATAGGATAATGTAGCTAATATTATGCAACCTGGTAAAGATAAACACAATGATCAAACCTCCATTGCCCTATCGCTTATACAAGACCATATACCCTGATCTTCCGTCTCACATATCCATTTCTGCTCTTCTTCATCCTGAACATCCATTCGTCTCTCAGTGCTTACTTCCAGTTGGCAACTCCACCAAAAACACCTATTTGGTTCTCCTCCAAGGAATCACATCCTCCATCCATGCCAAGCTCCCACTGTTTCCTAGATCTACCTGCTCTGCTTCTTTAATAACTTCTTGGTTCTTTACCATAAGTGAGCAACAAGTAGTGTAAATAAGGGAAATGATGAATTTGAGGCTTACCTACCCTTTAAGTCCTCCATATAGGTGCTTGAGACTCCTTGATAGCTTGTTGTCCACCCAAAATACATCTCAGTGACCGATGCCAGTCACATTCCAGTCTGCACCCAACCGATGTCGGTTCCCTACGACTGCCTCATCGCCGACGTCAGTTCTCCCTTGCCGACGCCGGTGTTTATCCACCCTGAGTCACCAACGTCGGTCTGCAAATAGCTGATGTCGGTCCCTATCTGGACGCCGATGTCAGTTTTCTTGCTGACGTCGATCTCTGTGTTTTTCTAGTGAGAATTGACCTTTTCCCGCGAGCTCCTTTTAGATCAAACCCTTGTCCAAATCAACCTTACTCTGCTCAGAATTCTTCTGCCCCTTGTGCTGAACTCTGTCCATCACCTTCTCCTTGAAAACCAAGGCTTTTCTGTTCTTGTCACTAACATCAGATTCCTCAAGAAATGTTACCTTCTTCTTTTGTATACAAAAATCTCGATTCATGCCTTCCAAATCTGAAAGCATACCCTTTAACTCAAGAACATGCATCTCCTTCTTATTCATGTGACCAAGCCTATTAAGCCACATCTTTGAATCTACAGCTGAAGTAGATAACCCAGAAAGAGAATCAGTAATACAAGTAGATAGATAAAGCGTACCTACTTTCTTACCTCTTGCTACAACAAGTGCACCCTTGGTAACCTTCCAAGAGTCCACTGTGAGAGTTACTGTGCAACCCTCATCACCCAAACTTCTTACAAAAATCAAATTCAGCTCCAGAACTGGGACATGCATGACCTCCTTTAACACCCATGTGTTGCTTGTCTGCAATTTCAGCTTCACTTTCCCTTTGCCAACCATCTGACAAGGCTTACCATCCCCTACACAAATTTCTCCAAAGTCTCCCTGGACATACTCATGAAAAAATTCCCTAATTGGGGATGCATGAAAAGAGGCACCAGAATCTAAAACCCTAGATTCTACTTTATCCAAAGAACATACCAGAGCATCTCGTGTAATGAAATCTGTAACATCTGCTTCTTCTTCATGCTGATCTGCTACCAACAAAAAATCTTTCTTTTCCTGCTCTTTCTTTCCATATCTCTAGTAGGTTATTCTGCCATACCTGAACTTGGACCTCCTGCTATTAAACTTCTCCATTCGTAGTCTATTGTCTTCTACCATTCCTCTACTCCCACTCAAGCAGAAACCCCTGTGAGTAACCTGTAATCAACACACACTAACCAGATCTAATCCAACATGTTAGTATCCCAACCAAAAGCTCTGATACCATTTGTTGGTATCAGACTCTTGAACCTACAACCAGGCTCTGATACCAGTTGTCAGGTACCTAGAACAACAAACATGCTTTGATACCACTTGTCGGGGAATCCAAGAACAAACACACTTGTTTTGATCCCACTTGTTAGGATCTTGCTCCTCAGAAAGAGCACAATATGATTACCAAACTTAAGCAATTAAACATGCGTAAATAACTAGAAACACAAGTAACTAGAATTCACCAATAGCATAGAATATGAGAGACAATACACTATCTTGTATTAACATATGTACAGAAAAGAATACAATAAAGAGCCCCCACACTCTTCCACCTTACAGAGGCTTCCCACACCCCAAGTGTACAGAAATTCTTCTTCAAAAACACTATCCTACCAAAAATGGTCCCAACAACCAACTCACACACAGAATTGGTGTTCACCTCTCCAACCAGTCAGTAAAAACCCTGCCAGTACACCAAGCACTCTATAATACTTCAAGTTGATCTCCCATGAACCTGCAACCTGCAACTCAACAGACCATACTTACAATGGAAGGATCTTCCTTGCCTTTCTTTCTAGCTCATCTGTGGAACTAGGAGAAACACACAATTTGTTCTCTTCACTAGCACACATTACAATACATGCCAATGGGTCTATAAATAGATCCCAGACTTGAACAATAACTTAGACTCTTAGTTTAATATAATTATCCATGCAGCTCAAGACTCGAAATAGCCTTTACATGCAAACACTCCGTTCAACTAACTAACTTCTCATGCAACGAACAGTTCTAGAACACACAGGTGACCGACGCCGGTCCGTGCTTGCCTGGTGCTGCCGACTCCCTGCCGATGTCAGTTGCCTTTTGCACTGATCATGACCGACGTCGATCATGCTGCTGACGCCGGTTCTTTTAGATCTTCAACAACCTCCTTTTCTTCATCTGCATCAAGTTGAAGCTTTAAGCTCCACACCCTAACAATCTCCCACTTGGAGATAAATAGATGCAACTGTACCTATACCTGTACACCGTCTAGTTTGCTCCCTTGGCTCTGTATCCCTCTTCAAGATCACTCTTGAAGACCAACCACCACAAAACCTGTAGTGCAACCCCTGTCACCCAAATCACCTGCCACATCCACATCTACAAACCATGTAGAAAATAACTTGAACCTGCATAGCATGTGCACCTGTTGCTGGTCCCTCTAAGAATCCACTAAACTGCCCTCCAATGCTTCTTTCCCGGATTGGCTCCAAACTTGTGACAACTCCCACTACTTGGGAAAACTCAGGTATAGTACATAGCATGCACTTAACCTCATTATGTGAATCAAGACACTGTTTTGTGAACTGTCCAACCATCGGCGTGCTAACCGGTCTCACATAATCATCCTGAAACAAAGTCAACATATGACCTTCCATGTCC
The DNA here is from genome assembly GCA_037957365.1 of Torreya grandis. NCBI lineage: Eukaryota > Viridiplantae > Streptophyta > Pinopsida > Cupressales > Taxaceae > Torreya > Torreya grandis. The sequence goes on along the minus strand of JARHVA010008905.1, from coordinate 71,296 downwards.
CTAGAATACACTCATGCCAAAGAATCTTGCTACTCCCAGATCCTCCATGACACACCCCTGAACTAGCTTTACCTTTAGTTCATCAATACCTATATATGTAACCTTGCAACAAGCACATCATATAGTAATATAATAATGTAGCTAATATTATCCAACCTGGTAAAGAGAAACACAATGATCAAACCTCCATTGCCCTATCGCTTATACAAGAACATATACCCTGATCTTTCATCTCACATATCCATTTCCGCTCTTCTTCATCCTGAACATCCATTCGTCTCTCAGTGCTTACTTCTAGCTGGCAACTCCACCAAAAATGCCTATTTGGTTCTCCTCCAAGGAATCACATCCTCCATCCATGCCAAGCTCCCACTGTTTCTTGGATCTACCTGCTCTGCTTCTTTAATAACTTCCTAGTTCTTTACCATAAGTGAGCAACAAGTAGTGTAAAGAAGGGAAATGATGAATTTGAGGCTTACCTACCCTTTAAGTCCTCCATATGGGTGCTTGAGACTCCTTGACAGCTTGTTGTCCACCCAAAATTCATCTCAATGACCAATGCCAGTCACATTCTAGTCTGCACCCAACCGATGTCGGTTCCCTGCGACTGCCTCATCACCGACGTCGGTTCTCCCTTACTGATGCCGGTGTTTATCTACCCTAAGTCACTGACGTCGATCTGCGAATAGCTGATGTCGGTCCCTGTCTGGATGCCAACATCAATTTTCTTGCTGACGTCGATCTCTGTGTTTTTCTAGTGAGAACTGACCTTTTCCCGTGAACTCCTTTTGGATCAAACCCTTGTCTAAATCAACCTTGCTCTGCTCAAAATTCTTCTGCCCCTTATGCTGAACTCTGTCCATCACCTTCTCCTTGAAAACCAGGGCTTTCCTGTTCTTGTCACTAACATCAGATTCCTCAAGAAATGTTACCTTCTTCTTTTTTATACAAAAATCTCGATTCATGCCTTCCAAATTTGAAAGCATACCCTTTAACTCAAGAACATGCATCTCCTTCTTATTCATGTGACCAAGCCTATTAAGCCACATCTTTGAATCTACAGCTGAAGTAGATAACCCAGAAAGAGAATCAGTAATACAAGTAGATAGATAAAGCGTACCTACTTTCTTACCTCTTGCTACAACAAGTGCACCCTTGGTAACCTTCCAAGAGTCCACTGTGAGAGTTACTGTGCAACCCTCATCACCCAAACTTCTTACAAAAATCAAATTCAGCTCCAGAACTGGGACATGCATGACCTCCTTTAACACCCATGTGTTGCTTGTCTGCAATTTCAGCTTCACTTTCCCTTTGCCAACCATCTGACAAGGCTTACCATCCCCTACACAAATTTCTCCAAAGTCTCCCTGGACATACTCATGAAAAAATTCCCTAATTGGGGATGCATGAAAAGAGGCACCAGAATCTAAAACCCTAGATTCTACTTTATCCAAAGAACATACCAGAGCATCTCGTGCAACGAAATCTGCAACATCTGCTTCTTCTTCATGCTGATCTACTACCAACCAAAAATATTTCTTTTCCTACTCTTTCTTTCTATATCTCTATCAGGTTATTCTACCATACCTGAACTTGGACCTCCTGCTATTAAACTTCTCCATTTGTAGTCTACTGTCTTCTGCCATTCCTCTACTCCCACTCAAGCAGAAACCCCTGTGAGTAACCTGTAATCAACACACACTAACCAGATCTAATCCAACATGTTAGTATCCCAACCAAAAGCTCTGATACCATTTGTTGGTATCAGACTCTTGAACCTACAACCAGGCTCTGATACCAGTTGTCAGGTACCTAGAACAACAAACATGCTCTGATACCACTTGTCGGGGAATCCAAGAACAAACACACTTGTTCTAATCCCACTTGTTAGGATCTTGCTCCTTAGAAAGAGCACAATATGATTACCAAACTTAAGCAATTAAACATGCGAAAATAACCAGAAACAGAAGTAACTAGAATTCACCAACAACACAGAATATGAGAGACAATACACTATCTTGTATTAACATATGTACAGAAAAGATTACAATAAAGAGCCGCCACACTCTTCCACCTTATAGAGGCTTCCCACACCCCAAGTGTATAGTAATTCTTCTTCAAAAACACTCTCCTACCAAAAATGGTCCCAACAACCAACTCACACATAGAATTGGTGTTCACCTCTCCAACTAGTCAGTAATAACCCTGCCAATACACCAAGCACTCTATAGTACTTCAAGTTGATCTCCCATGAACCTGCAACCTGAAACTCAACAAACCATACTTACAATGGAAGGATCTTCCTTGCCTTCCTTTCTAGCTCATCTGTGGAACTAGGAGAAACACACAATTTGTTCTCTTCACTAGCACACATTACAATACATGCTAATGGGTCTATAAATAGATCCCAGACTTGAACAATAACTTAGACTCTTAGTTTACTATAATTATCCATGTAGCTCAAGACTCAAAATAGCCTTTACATGCAAACACTCCATTCAACTAACTAATTGTTTGTGCAACGAACAGTTCTGGAACACACGGGCGACCGACGCCGGTCCCTGCTTGCCTGGTGCTACCGACGTCGGTCGACTCCCTGCCGACGTCAGTTGCCTTCTACACTGATCATGACCGACGTCGGTCATGCTACTGACGCCGGTTCTTCTGGATCTTTAGCAACCTCCTTTTCTTCATCTACATCAAGTTAAAGCTTTTAGCTCCACACCCTAATAGGTCAAACATTAAGCATGGATTAACTCTTAAGTCATCTCTCACATCGAGACACAACTCAATACCATCCTCATAGGTCAGAAATAACACCCATGGGTCACCCTTAAGTAGTTACACCTTTTAATTAGGCCTTAGTATCCCTTATAGGCCTTGTACATAAGAACACCATGAACAAACACATAGTCAACTTTTTAAGATTTGTTCATACTTAATATATATTGATCACACCTCTAAAATACTCACAGATCATACTTTTGGATTTTACAACACTCTCCAATAGCTAAGACATCATGAGACATCAAAACAACATCAAAACAAACTCAAACAACCTTCTCGAGTCACTTATAGAACATAGTCAAACACACAGTCAACTTTGGAGACCAATATATTTGGCTTTACAAACATTCATACCTCCTAACCAAGTTCACTAGATGTGCCATGGAGTCTTCTTCAAATTTTCTTTTTACTTCATCAAGAAATTTGTTTTAGATCAAAATTTATGGCACAAACACTGTAGACTAGTGTTTCTTTTGTAAAATTCAAATGGCAACAGTCACAATTAAACCTAGAACACTTAGACCTCATCTCTTATCTTCTTGTAACTATCTTGATCTTTACCTTTCATCACTCACTATTGGATCTTCATCTTGACTATTTGACTTAATGTGTTCCATCGATCTCATGTACGTAGCTTAGTCTTTATTTGTGTTAAACATTGGACACTTTGAAAACATCTCACTCAATATGCACCATTGATCTATAGATGTAAAAACATTGGCTCACCATTAGATCTTGGAAGTATCTCATTCTTTACCTCTACCCATCATTAAATTTCAAATACTTGGCATCCTCTCACTACTTCCTAACATCTTGAAACACACATGATCCATCGATATCTTTGAGAGAAGCTCGATCTTTAACTTCATTAAACATATATCACTTTAACCTCTTTGACTTACTATTCACCATATATCTTAACTATATAATCTTCCATGAATCGTTGGATCTCCATTTGGTCCAAATCTTTAACATCATGTAAAATTGACTAAGTATGTGAAACATTGTAATCTACTTAGAAGGTGATATTTGCACCTTAATAAATTTGGCCTAGATCAATCTCTTGTTGTCAAATTAGCACCATATGATCTTCATTCATAGAGGAATAGATCCATGTAATGAGCATCTCCTAAAACCTTCGTGCATGTAATATATACCATTACAAAACTACTTACTTGGCTCTTACTTAAACTTAGACATTTAGCTCAGATTAATTTCACACCATTTATCTTCAATGAGATGAAACACAGACCATTAGATCTCTCTTGCAAATTTGACTAAGTGTTGGAACTTAGTGAACTTCTGTCTAAGGGACCAAATTTGCACCTGCATATCTTTTGTTGCACTAAATTACATGATCTAAAATTTGGACCATATGATATCCTCATATAGGAGAATGTATCTATAAATTAATCCTCTCTTAAAACCCTCACACTTATGAGATATGACATCATCAATATGCTTCATAGAGCCAATTATGCCTAGATGAATATAATGAAAAACTAGATTAATACCATGTACTTCCACAAACTCTCCAATCATATTTAACCTCTGATAGGACCCTTTGTACATGCTAAATTCTTCATACTCATCCTTAATCAGTCAAACTTTGAAGATCAACCAAGTCTACTTCAACCATACTAGAACAAGTATAATATACACTTTGTCATTATCACTTAGGCTATAAAGACACTTCATCCACTCACCAGGACACCTTCATGACATCACTAACAACTCTCCAACTGATTGGATTGACCCTATTATCCAAAAATTTCAAAAGGGTTTAGGGTTAAATCTACATATATATACATAATCATTTCACCATTATTTAGAGAAGAGAAGAAGTAAGATTCATTTTGCATCTGCTTATCCACCATTCTACTTGAGGAGTAAGCTTAGGGTTTCATACTTTCTTAAGAGACACTGATATTCTCTTATGGAGAAGTCTTTTTAATGCATTGAGATAGGTTGTATATCCTAAATTTGATTTATCCTTGCCATCCTTACATACCACAATAACCTCTTTCAAAGCATCTTGGCCAAGGGAGAGATTGAGGCTCGATGGGTTTATCTTCAAAGGTAAGTCTTTATAGCTTTGTTCTTCCTTTGTAAGAGTAGATAGATATGCATTTTTACTTTTCTTCCATACATTAGGATTTTGTATACATTGGTTTGAATATTTGTCTCTTATGCATGTTTAATTTTGTTATTTATTACCCCTACTTTGTGCTACAAGCTTTGGTGAGAACTATATTAGACTTTTTTCTTTACTTGTTATTAGTATAGTGAATATGAAAACATTGGACTTAATTAGGGTTATTGCATAGTTTAGATTGATTGGAGGCTTTGGAACCCTCCCTAGTGATATTATTGTGATAAAAGATCGTCTACTTCAATCTAGTGAATCCAGATTGGCTATGACCTCAATTAACTAATGTATCCCTGATCGAAAGTGTAAGTAGGATCTATCTTCTCTAAGCTAGGATTTATTTGTAGATCTGATGCATTTTTGATTACATACATTCTATTGAACCTAACATAAATCTAACCCTTGTAGGTTTTATTTCACACTTTTTATTTCTTTTATTTTCATTATTTTTATATATTTGTAATACTTGGTCGACCAAGTCAGTATAATTTCTAACTTTTGTGCATATGTTTAACACACAATCACAACAAAATGATTATGTTCTTTCTTTATAGGTCTTCATCAAATATAGGTTACTAGATCAAATAGGTCAACACAATAATCTTATTCACTTCCAAATATTAGACTATGTTGAATAGGTTAACTTAGTCTCTTATTCAAATCCACAATAACAAATTAGGTTGAACAAGTCAACTTCATATCACAGTTAGCTTCTAGATAACAAAGCAAGTTGACTAGGCCAATATAGTCATCTTAAATAGGCTTCAACAAATAAGGAATTATAGAACTAGGTCAAACTAGTAAACATAGTTGGTAGAACTTGAAATCAACATTCAAGGCACTTCAACAAAAATTTCACAGTCCTCAGCATCCTCCACCCCACTAAGATTCCTTTCTTTCTCTCTCTTTCAATTTAGTTCTTCTTTATAGTTCTATTTTACAAAGTTTATAGTCTTCAAAACTATAATTTTATAGCAAACTAGGTTGACCTAGTCAACCTAGTTTCTTAGTCTATCGTATATCTAAAAGACTAAGTCAACCTGGTCAAATTAGTTCTTAAGGACTTGATTTTGTAGTATAGTAGAGACCCTATCAACTTTTTTATATAATGTTTTCATACACTATCGTTTGAGCTAACTCTATACTATGTTTAAATTAGGAATTAACAACTATATTATAATAATTAATTCACATTTTTATTTTCATTTGTTTACATACTTAGAATATCTCACATAGTTTAATTAGGTTATTTTCCAATATACCTTTCAGTTGCACTAATTTTATCTTTATTTCACACACTATCAAATCACATAATTTCAAAACACATTTAAATATTTATCTACCCAAGGCCTACCTACTTGGATTTCATTACCAAGGGGAAAGATTACTTGGTTTTATGAATAAGTATAAACACATAGTTAATGATATATATTGGCAAAACAATCAACACCCTTATCATTATGGGATTGTGAAGTGAGGGGGTGGGCCTGAATAACAAGCCAACACAATTGCCAACACAAATCCCTTTTAGCCTAAATGTCTTGAAACCATCCATAGATTGATTTTTAGTTCCTTACTTTCTTCCAACTTCTATATCACACTTAAAATAACACTTTATAATAATCTAACAACATTTAGGATGACCACTTAGCATTTACTTTTCAATTGATTATTTTCTCTTTCATCAGTGTATGTTCTATTGTAAAAACTTGCATTGGCTAGTGTTTGTGCAAGGTTTTGTGTTGTGTGCCCTAATTGTATCATTATCCTTGAGCCAATTTATTGTGAGTTTAATTTCATTTCTTTCTTTAAAGTACATTGAAAAAAAATTCCCTATTTTTAGTACACTATCATTCTATTTGACATAGTCTCTTACAAACTATATTTTTCCCTAACTATAATACTAAGTTGACCTATTCAACATAGTATTCCTTTCTATATTTCAACTTACATTACTAAGTTGACCTATTAAAGTATATATCCTTATAATTATATCATATTTCTCAAATTATAGTACTATGTCGACCCTGTCGACTCTATATCCTTGTTAGCTCAATTTTCATACCCTATTTTCAGTACTAGGTCGACCTGGTCAACTCTATACTCTTATTTGTCCCTTCCTATCTCCTTGATTTTGGATCAAATTTTCCTTACCTTATCTCTTTACTTCATCATGAAATTCTTTTTTGAAGACAACACTAAGTTGAATTCAATAGATATGATGAGTCTTACCAACCCTAATAGGTTCTCCCATAAGCAACTTTTGGCTCCTATCCTCAATGAAAGTAATGTTCATATATCCACTCGCACTACAAACTATGGTAATCCTCCTCATTCCTCTTCACTTCATAATCCTCTCTTCTCACTTGAATATCAACCCAAATTAGAGTATACACCATAAATGCTCTTCTTCATCAATGAGTTTTCTCAACATCAAGGAAAGGATCCTTCTACTATTTACCATCTCATGATAAGTGGTCAAGTTGAGGAACCCCATTCACCTTCTCCCATGTTCTCACATAGATTTGGGGATACTAGCTTCTTTTCTTCTCAACCTCTTCCCTCTATTTTGACCCCTTCTCATACCATGACTTATTATTCTTTGATTTCCTCTACCTCCATGCCTAATATATTTACTAACATGAAAATTTCTACATCTAGTGGGCCTCTTCCAAGACCCACTCTTCTTAATTCTTCCACTAGTGCATAATTTACTACCCATGGTAATCATTCCTCTAGTTCTACCCCTTCTCATCCCTCTACTAGTCCATATTTTTCCACACAAGTAAATTATGCCACTAGTGCCTCACTTACTAACAGTTATTCTCAAGCTCCTACTAATGCATATAGTGGTACCCAAGCCACTAATACCAATTATAATACTTCAAATAATGCCAATAATACAACTCAAACCCATCAACTCCTATTACAAACTCTTAATCAAATGAATTCTTTTCAAGCTAATAATGTAAATCAAATGATGCATCTGCAAAATCATCTTATCCATCTTCAAAGCCACCCTCAATAGATGCCATGGGGCACACATAACCAAAATTTTCCCCCACCTCCTCTTTGGGATTCCCATGGTAATCTGATCCTTCAACCTTCTCTTGTTAATAAAAAAATAAAGCATATTCAAAATGATCCTCTTACATCTCAAATTGCTAATATCAATATAGGAGGTATCACCCCTACCATTTCTTAAGGTCAATCGATCCTAATCTTCACTTAAAAACGTTTGGAAATCTATATAAATATTGGGTCAAATTAAGTACCTTTTTCGGTATAAAGATATTAGCAAAAAATCTCATGGGTGATGATTTATATTGGTAGATGATAACCTTTTCCTTCTATTTACCAATGCTCTTTTTCCCAAGTTGTAATATCAGGTTCAAACTTTCTTATCATGTACTTTGGAAGAGACCATTGACTAATCCAATCATCAATATTTCCTCATGCATCAATTTGAGCCATACCAACCTTTTATAAGTACTCACATGTTACTCAAAAATAAGAATCATCAACTACTAATGATGGTTTTATATACCATTCATACTATTCAAGTTGTTGTTCCTCATCAAACTTTAGAACAAGCTTATCCTCCTTACCACATAACAAATCCTCATTTATATTCAATCAATAACATCAATGTTCATAAATCTTTATTCTTAACATAATTAAAAACATCTACTAAGGCCTCTACCATGATAACTTGATCCTACTTTACCCATGAAATCTTGGTACGATCCTAAATTTTTTTGTTGGTTTCATGCTAATTGGGGTCATTCTCATGAGACCTATAGGTAGCTTTGTAATTTGGAAATGGATTTCCTTCTTGGTACTAATTTTGACCATGATTTTATCATTCATAAATTCCAACAAACCTATTACATTACTTTCAAAGCCTATGAAACACAAACTAAATCTCAAGCTTTGAACCAGGCTAATGCTCATTTGGCCATATAAAAATATCTTCTTCTAAATCACCAAGATAACCAAGACATGCCTACTCCTTCTACCAATAATGTTGGTAGTCTTTTTGATGCAACTCTTGAAGATAATGTGGTCAATATGACTAACATGCGAAGGGTGGTTTCTTTAATTGATCCTCAACCCATCCACACACCTTAATTATCTTGAATATTTCATGTTATCCAAGATTATTCTCCAAATCACTTAACCATGTTGGGGAAAGAAGATCTTATAAATTTTGACAAACCAATTCCAACACCTCCCTTAGATAACACTTCTCATATCATTTCTAACATCCCTCCAACTTTTTCCTATCACCAATGATACTCAAACTTCTATCAACACTTCTTTTAATCTATCTCAAACCAAACTTGCATCAGCTACTCCATATTCTCAACATAACCTAAAAACTTGTCCTCCAATTAAACCTTTTACTTTTTATCATCATAAATCCACATGCACTTCATCTCCTCCTTCTTAGGACCGCTTTCAACACTATGCACCTCTTTATAACAATCTTCTTATGGGTTATGATGAGTGGGATCCTATCATGGAACTCACTAATCTCCCATCTCAAATCCCATTTGTCGAACTCATGTGGACCTCTTTGCATCATTGTAACCATCTCATGAAACTTTTGTTCAAAATAAACATCCCTCATGCTCCCTTAACAGGTTGTGAAGCCACCTTACTTAGATTAGAAGATATAATTTTATAATAGTGCAAAGAGATGTCCATACAATTTGATGAAATAATAAACATTTCTCTTTCCTTCAAATTCCCCATTACTTCTATTATTCCTGATGAGATTCTACTTCATGTGGATAATCCTCCTCATTTTATAATTATCTAAATTGGTGATATCTAAGTCAAACATGCTTTAATTGATGAGGGTTCCAACACTTATATCACCTCTCTTGACTTTATCAAAACACTTAGATATTTTGAATGCTATCTTAAATTCACACACAACATATGTCAAGGCTATGACTGAAGGCAAATGCTTCCTTTAGGTTGTGTGTGGCTCCTCATTACCTCTATCTTATAAAATTTTGCTTGGTAGGCCATGAGCTCATAGTATGAGAGTAGTTGCCTCTTCCGCTTGCTAATGTGTTAAATTTCTTCATAATGGAGCCATCTATATGAATTAAGGTGACACCAATCATTATAATTTCAAACAATTCCAAGACCATGATATATTGAATATTCATACCCTTGAACCTTTGCCAAGCATTCCATTTCATGAATCATAATGATTTAACTTTCATGTCAATTCCACCTTATGTTATAATGGTCATCCTAAACTCATTGGGAATATACCAACTGACCTCTTAGATTTTGATGATGATGAGCCTGATAAGATCAATCTCAAGATTAAAAATTTAGATCTCTCATCTCATCTCTTAGCTTATTACTTCTTTACAACCTCATTCTCATCAACCACCTTATCATCACATCCTTGTTATCTTAATGTAGAATTGGCATTCCATTCATCATACCACATCGGATGACATGGTCATCCCTACCTATGCCATTGATCTTCAAACACCTGATTATGATGATGGTTATACCTTAGATAATTCATTCTTAAGAGGTCGTGTTTAGGATCGAGATGTTGATATTATTCATTATCATTCATCTTTGCTTCAGTATTTTAGCATATCTTCTAGTATTCCATCTTATATTTTTCCTAATTTTAGTATTTATCATTTTAATCATAGGGTAGAGATGGTGTGCACACCTCTAGTTTCTAAAAAACATCATAGGAGTATGCTTATAGATCATGCTATGATAGGTCCCTATCATTTTTCTAAATACTGAAACCCCTCTAGTCTACATATCCTTGAGATACTTACAACTATCCTTTAGCCTTATATGGACCCTAACCCTCTCTTAACAAATCCCAGTTCATATCTCATTTCCACTCTTTCTTTAGTTGAGTCTATTTCTATTTTTGATCATATTGTTCCTTTGATTGAGCCTTGTCTAGTCTCTCCACCAACCCCATCTTCTCTTGGTGATGGTCTACTCCATCTACCATAGATGGTTCTTTCACCCACAAAATGGGTCCATCAGCCTTATTGTGACATTCATAAAGTTTCCAGTCTTTGGACTAGATATTGTTTCCTATACCAAGCTTCCCCAGCTTTTATTTACCCTCTTCCTATGAGTACACCTATCAAGTCTACTCATAAGCATATCTATTGCTTCTAAAATATAGATAACCATTCATCCACACATTGTCAAAAGTTGTGGCAATATATCAACACTTTTTGTCCCACCACTACTTAGCCCTTAAACAAGTCTATACCTCCCCTAAAAGTATTCCCTAAATATCTTCCTAAGTATAGAGAGGTATATTATCTCTAGCACTAGATGGATAGGAGGTTAAAGTGAAAGAGTTGATGAAGATATTTTGCATCCTAAAAATAGAAGGGATGTTTCCCCTATTAAATAACTTAATTTTATAACATGCTAGATAGTAATCAATGGAAGTCATCACACCATGCATGAAAAGGGCTGAAGAGGTCAGGTATACACAAAACATGGAGTATGACCAATAATTCTTGGTGAATGCCACCATCGATTGATGGTATATCTATGTGGTCCTTATCAACAAAGGCATTGAGGTCAATATCTTGACCAAGAATGTATGGGAAAATATAGGTAGGCCATCGTTGAGGCCTTCTCTCCATGTACTCTTCATGGGCAACAAGACCCAAGTGAAGCTGATCAAAATTCTAAAGGGAACCATTATAGATATTATAAGCATCAAATTAAATATTTACTTTGATTTAATTGAGTTGGTTGAATAAGATAACTATCCAATGCTTCTAGGAAGGCCATGATGCTATACCAACAATGTAGATATACACTTCAATAAGTGATATATGACCTTAAAAAATGGCAAAGAAAATGTAGTAATTCCCCTTTAAAGTGACCAAGGACCCCCTATATGTAGATAATTTATCTGGAGGATGAGATCAACCATATATATAACATCATGGTGTAAGGCATCAAGAATCTTAACCCTTCTAATTAAGGATTGCTCTCTAGAGAAGATGGGAAGTAAGCCTCGAACACCACTAATGTCACTTATGATCAATGGGTTGAAGAGGCTTATGAGGCCACTAGTCATAGATGTTTCTTGGTGTGCACAAAGGCACTAAATACTACAAATATTGGTTGGGTCTAGATTGATCATACTCTAAAATGATGAGTCTTACACATTGGAGAGAAAGGAAAAAAGGTACTCTACCTGATCAATGGAAAAATTTCATCACTCCCAAAATTTTAGGGAACAAACCAATGGAAAGGTATGTCCATGACCTTGAATCATGTATCCCCAAAGAAATAGATAGAATGGGTGCACTAGTGTATACCTTAATAATTACTATCACACGTTAGTGTGCAATGTGAAAGTCTAACTTGCCAACCTGACTAGAGGTAAAAGTGTTCATTTATACTATATTTGGGAGCAGTAATGAGAACTTAGATATATTTGTGTACTCTACCAACTTTGATCCCATAACACATGTGCACCTATGCGAAGAGACATGGATTGACTATGATATGACTATCCCAAAGAACTTATAGGTGCATGCCTTTTATAGGCCTCTAAAGACATGGGCATGAAAATGCTTGTGGTCAATGAGATGTGTTGATAGATAACCAATTAGGAGGCCCTTAAGGAGAATTTTGTGCACACATTCTCTTTTTCCTCATAGAACTTGGAGTTTATTGAGCCATTACAAACAATTTGAAGGGCGGTGTTCAAAGACACCACCATCCTCGAAGAGCACCTAAAAGAAATGTTTGAAGAAAAAGGGTTGGTGTTCTTAAATTTTTTTGAGGAACAAACTCTCAATAGTGACTCAATCAAAGAAGATGATGAAATTTGGAAGGAGCACTACTAGAAAATGTTTATTATCAAAAGAAATCTCATGCACCAAGTAGATGATAATGCTCCTAATGAGGAAGACCCCACTCATCTTCACCTAGAGATAACTGAGGGAACTTGATAAGTCAAGGACTCACACCAAGAAAATAATTAACCATACTATGCCTCACTAAATACCATCAAATTGGACATCAATGTAGAAAGAGAACCAAAAATTTCTACTCTAGGTGCCTATTAGTCTGATGTAGAGCTGGTGTGTATCATAGACCTCATAAAGGAATTCCAAGACTTATTCCCAAAGATTTATCAAGATATGAATGGTACCCACTCATGCCTTGGGAATATGAGCATAAATCTCATCAGTGGCATAAGATCGATAAAAAATAACCCTTACAAAATGAACCCCAACCTCCATGCCAAGGTCAAAATAAAAATTGACACAATGCTGGCTTTAGGAGTCATTTAACCTATTTAGGAGTCCGAGTAGGTGAGTTTGATGGTAATAAACATTAATAAGGATGGGCACATTTTCATTTGTAGTGATTATAAATGTTTAATTTCTCTTACGTCAATGACCCCTTCCCATTTGGAAGGAATCATAGGCTATAAGATCTACACCTTCACTGATGGGTTCTCTAGATACTACCAAGTCCAAATTGAGGAAGAGGACAAGCCCAAAAAAACCTTTACAACTGAATGGGACTATTTTTCTTATAACATTATGCCCTTTGGACTCAATAATGTGCCATCTATGTTCTCCAGAGTGGTCATCACCACATTCAAAGACTTTCTCCACAGGTTCTTCTAGATTTACCTATATGATTGGATGGTGTATGGCCTCATCAAGGACCATTGTGACAACCTACACCTAATGTTTGAGATGTTTATGAATATTTTTATATCCCTAAACCTAAAAAAGTGCATCTTCAAAACACTATTTAGAACCTTGATCAGGCACATCATCTATAAGGATGGTTTGCTCATCAATCCAATGAAGATTGCCTTCATCATTCAGCTCTAGACTCCTTCCACATAGAAAGATGTTCACAACTTTCTTATCCATTATGGATATTATAAATTTTTTATGAGGAACTATGTGAAGATTTCAATACCTCTAGAAGATATATTACACAAGGATGCCCCATTCTACTAGGGTGAAGTGCAAGATGAATCCTTCAAAATTTTGAATCTCAAATTATCTAATGCACCTATCTTGCAATTTCTTGACTAGGTGACCCCATTCCATGTCCATGTTAATGTTTATGGCTCTATGATTGGTAAAATCCTATCATAACCTAGTGAAGGCAAAATGGATCACCCCATCTCCTTCGCTAGAAGAATATTAACAAAGGTAGAGTATAATTATACTTCAACCAAGCATGAGGCACTCGCCATGGTCTACACCCTACAAAAATTTAGACAATATTTGTTGGCAATGCCATTCATCTTTTTCACAGACAATGAGGCACTTAAATACCTCATAAATAAGCTTATTATCCATGGGCTCATGTGTACATGGATCATTTTGTTTCAATAATTCTAGTTATCCATTGTTGTCAAGCCTAGAAAATAGAACTTTAGCCCAGACCATTTGTCACATATAGATTTAGGTGATGTAGTAGCAACATTTCAGCTCATCAATGAGGAACTATATTATTGCTACTACATCACTCGTTAAGCTAAGATGATGTTCTAAATTAATGTATTTTAGATCATTAAAGTGACTTCATCCTATATGAGGCACATAAGGGGATAGTAGGAGGACATTGTGTAGGAGACTCAATGGTGTACAAAGTATTACAGTTAGGCTTGTAGTGGCTAAGTCTATTTAAGGATGCAAAATATTTCACCAAGGCATGTGACATATTCCAATACATAGGTAAGCCTAAAAATTGGGATGAGATTATTATCATCCCTATTCTTTCCAAATATCCATTCAAGAAATGGTCTATTGACTTTGTTGGGCCCATTACCCCCATAGTAAGGTGCATAGGCATGAGGTACATTCTAGTAGCCACTAACTATTTCACCAAGTGGTCTGAGGCTATACCAACAAAAAATTTCACTATTTCCATAGCCACAAGTTTCATATAGGATAACATCATAAGCTGATATGGGCACCCACTTAGCTTGACTAGCGATAGGGGCACCAAACTTCATTAATGAAACTATATAGATCCTACTAATAAAATACATGGTGGTGCACTACAAGACAACGCCTTACCATCCCCAAGTGAATGGCATAGCTAAGGAATTCAACAAGATCTTAAGGACATGACTCACAAAGATATGTGACATTGATCACAAAGATTGGGATGATCGGGTGTTGGCAGTGTTTTGGGTATATCACACAACCTACAAGCACCTAAACAAGACTACACCATTTTAACTGGTGTTTAGTGCTGAGGTGATTTTGTTGATGGAGTTTTTAGTGCCATCATTATGCATATCACACATTGGTCTATTATATGACCAAAAGTCACTAAATGAAAGGATACAGGACTTAGAGTGCTTAGATGAGGCATGGACCCAAGCAAAGTGGAGCCAACAGATAGAAAAGACACATTTAAAGCTTTGGCATGACAATCATATAAAGCACAAGGTGCTAACATAAGGGGAATTCATTTTTTTATATGAATCTAAGTGTATTAGGCACCCAAGAAAGCTATAGATAAGATGTATGGGCCCTTATATTATCCACAACATCTTAGATACTATTGCATGCAAGTTGTGCACATTGTCAGGTGAAATGGTCCTTGGGCATTTCAGTGACAACCAATTGAAGCTGTATTGGAAATAGGGTGGTGATTGTGCCATAAAGCACTAACTTTTTGGTCATGAATTGGTTATATTGAGTGACCAAAATAATTTTTTGTATAAGCCAAACAAGTTCATTTTTGTGTTTTGGTTGCAATTTTGATGTTGTAGGTAAATAACTGATGCTTTGAGGCTATCAAAAAATTATTTTTGGCATTTTCATGCATAATTACAACTAGGTGACTCAAGCATAGCCTCTTTCCAAGTGATTGAGAAAAAACACCTAAGTTATGGGAGTATGGCATTTCCTAGAGTCCAACATAAGGTACACCAAATCTTCATGCACAAGATTCAAGAAATGAGGCATCTTTAGGCCCAAAAAATGGCTAGTTTGGCATTTTCAAGCATAATTTAAGTTAGGTGAGTTGATTGAGGCTATTTTTTAAGAACCTATGCCAGACACCTAATTCTCTATGTGCATGGAAATCACCATACTTAGATCAAATGTGAACTGAGAGAGTCATATAAGATATAAGTGCAAAAATGATAGAGTGAAGATGCATAACATGATCATGTGAAAGAGATCAGATAAGAATGTCGTTTTAAAGGGTCAGTGTAAGAGATTTGTATGGGGTAGAAAATAACAAGGCAAGAAGATGAAATTATAGTTAAATCAACCAAGATACAAAAGCATGCTTGATATAGAAGTGCATCTAGAAAAGGAAATGGGATAGAGGAAGTTTAATTGTGCGCATGTGAGACACTTCACCTAGGTTACCATATTGAAAGTGAAGGTCATGTCAAGTGAACAAAACATAGTAGAAGATTATCAAAACAAGCTAGCATTCACATAAATCAAGGTGAAAAGTGACCATTTGAACTACATGTCACTTTGCCAAAAAGTTGTTAGAATAAGTTAATGTGGTGGTGGTGAAGGCACAAAGATTTACATTGAATGAGAAAATAACAGAATATTTTTATAGATTTTATGAGGCATATCAAATCCCAAGGAATTTAATCACCACCATGCCATTAATAAACCATAATTAAGGTGGTATATGAGAATAGAAGTATAAAGTAGGGAAAAACTAATTGTGTCTAGTTATACACTTGGAGTTAATTTCAATTTCAAATAGACAACCAAAACAAAACTAGAAAAATAGAGAGCTTAACTAAGGAAACCCTACTACAGCAAGACCCTGAGTACCCTTAGATACCAAAAGTGAATGAATATGTAGAAAAATGAATTACATTCCTTTTGATATTGGTAAGGAAAGATAGAGGCATGAATTGGGTAAAAACTAGGCAGTTAAAAACTAAAGTGATGTTGAGGTTGCCATTTGTAACACACAAATCTTGAGAGCCAAACATACAGTTGTAGACCTCATGACTATGTGAAGCACCAACAAAGATTGAAAGCTTTGACAAGATCAATATACTATGGTTTAACACTAGTAGGTTCAGGATGGGAAAAAAGTGGATGACTTCAGGCCTACAATAGGTGTAAAAATATGCCAAGAGAGCACAAGTAGTAGAAGCCACTAGTGCAAAAATAGTAGTACCATTAGTAAAATGGGTGAGAATTACCCAAATTCATCTAGAAGTACTGGAAGATTATTCTAAATATGGACTAAATTTTTTATATGGGGTAATTCTGGCCCCCAAATACATCTAAGTATAGGATCCATGCCAACATAATAGATACTTGGGTGGCATGAGCCAATCACTTGTCATTATTACTATTTTGTCATCTAGTGGTACCAGTTTGTAGGTAGCTAACTAACTCCTTTTTGGATCAATATTCATTAGGATGTGGGTGCATGGGATAGTGACTACTCATTAAAGATAGTGTAGTGGTTTCAATAGAATGAGTACCTCCAACACTAGCTCAGTGATTGGCATGTTTCATTCCCCTTGGCATTAAGATGCCTCAAAGCAATATAAAAGGAAGTAGAGTTTAGTTAGTAAGAGGAAGATAACATTAGAGTAGAGAAGCTATGATAGATTGGTTCCAAATACTATGTTCATATTTATACCTAGAGTTAGTTCAAGACACTCTTATTGATCCCCATTATAATATTGAAGCTCGTTTGTGAGCCCCTAGGCCTTTAGTAGCTCAAAATGAGCATTTGATCAGTTCCTAGTTATATATGAATGTATTTTTGTTTAAATTTGTTAATGATGAAAGCTTTGTGCAATGTTCAACAATTGAATGCTTAAGTCTTTAGTATGTATGTTGAGCTCTTACGAGTTTCTAACCACATCATCTATGGTGTGCTTGTAGCTAATGAGGACCCCCATGCCTAATATATGAAATGATTTAAGTATAAGTAAGACCCTATACCTCATAATTATCCTTATGACTATGAGAAAACCTACAGCTAAGTCCTTCAACTAGATACCTAGTCCCCCGTCAAATGCTTGAATGTTGTTAATCCAAGGATACCAAAGGCTTGTACTTGATAGATAGTTGGTTTTCCCCATCCCAGGATAGCTTGTGCCCCTGAATACACCACCATCACTGCACTAACCAAATTCCTTGAAGGATAGAGTTGCACCATGGAAAAACTAGCCCAATATAGACCCTATTCCCTTCTCTATTGTGCTTTAGGTGAGAATATAAGGCTCATGCCTTATGTGAAGTGATACCAGTATATTCAAGTGTCAAATGTTAAGTGCCATAAGATTAGTCAAGGCTTGCACCCCATTGGAACAAGTCTAATCTAACTTGGACATCTAGATAAGCACATGATTCAACCCATGACTAAAACCCTTACTTTTCTAAAACATTTTGGTTTCATTGAAGGGACATGTTGAATTTTTTTGCTATAATGGTGTACTATAACAATGCTCCAAATTTCACTTGAGAACATCAAGTGATATATAGAATGGGTGAAAGACATATTTGCATTGAGGCATCTAACTTGTAGAGGACAAAACCCAAGGAAGTGGGTTCAAAACCACTTGCATGATGCCCTATATGAGGTTTTATTTTTTGAACTACAAGATCAAGTGTACCAATGGTTGGATACTAATGGAACACAGAGAAGTTGAAACTATGGAAAACACCTCGAGTGGATAAAAGAGCACCTAAAGAGGCTTGAGAACTTATATGCCACTTGGACTAGATCCATAGATAAATGGTGGAAAGGGGAATTAAACAAATACATGATTTAATTCATAGTATCAACATACTCCTACCCTAAAAAATCAAAATATTAGCTCTTACATAAACCTAGAGGTACACTTGTGAATGAACTTGAAACCAAACTTAAGAAGTTAATGGTGGATTACATCTTTAAAACTATGAGGATGGAAGGCTAAATTCTTCTCATGTATTAGAAGTGTAACAAAGAAGAAGTGGATGTATAGGTGAGGCATAATGGAAGGGGATGAGCATATTGACGCCTGAGATTTAAAGAGATAGGATTATAATAATAAGCATGAGCTGATGGAAGATATATAACTTGGAAGTGCCAAGAGGACCCATAGTGAGTGGGAAGAGCATAGGGAAGGATATCTTGAATGGCAGTAGCACCTAGAGGAATGAACCCTTGAAGCCATGGAACAATCTCCATAGTTGACTGGTGAATGCTCACAGTCCTTATAGAAATTGTCCATTAGAGATGCATTGGATTCACCTACACCCATTGAACCTATGGTATGAGCTCATGCACTAGATTCCCCTCGAGAAGACACCCCTTAATAATTGACCATGTAATCAACTTATACTTTAATCATTTTGTATATTTGGACCAAAATTTTGTGATTGAACAAGTTATCCCTTACAAAGAGATAAGTGAAGATACCTCTAAACCTCGAGGTGCTAGCCCAAATAGATAGAATGTGAGAATAATCACCCTATTATACCAAATTCTAGATGCATATCTTGGGTAATATCATACAGGAAGTGGTCCCATACCACTTGTCGGTAGTATAGTGCCATCATCTTCTATAGTGCCAACAATAATCATGAGACCAGTGCTTAGCCTAGTGGCTGGAGGCATTAGAAGACCAACACTAGGATAAGTATAAGGGGTAAAATTGCGTTAGATACCAGCTACTCCCCTACCTTATATTTATTATGAGATTTCCATACACTTGCATGAGTATTGAGGCATGGAGAATGTCGTAGAGCATGTGCTTAAGTGTCAATTATAATGGTGTGCTTGGGGAGTAACCTAGTCTAAGCACAAGGTAACCTAGTTTATGATAACCTTACTTAATCAAAACCATAATTAGTATAGAAAGTTTGATCCTAACTAGGATATGATTGATTATGACACCTTAAAGGAATCCTTCTTGAAGGATTTTGATATACCTAAATTTGAGTAGCAGAGCATCACCACACTCAAGGAGATCAACTAGAGATTATCAGAGAGCATGCTCTTATATGATGCTAGATTCAAGACTCTTATTTCCACACTCCCTTATGATATTCACCCCTCTCAACATGCGTAATGGTTCATTTTAGGATTTATATTACCATTTAGAAGATCATTATTCATGAAAACATTTACAGACCCTAGAGAAGCGCTTGAGGCTATACTCAGAGCCAAGGTGGTGGGGAGCACTGATTTAGGAATTAGCCCTTATATGGAGGTGCAAATTATATCTATGACATCTCAAATACAAAATCTAACTATTAGTTCATCATAATATAATAAAAGTAGGTTGTGGTGTATAGATTATGAGATGGAGGGCCATAATAGAAACAACTACCCTTGAAGGAATGTGTGAAAACTTCTCCTTAGTTGTGAATTTTGTCATGAGACACATGATGTCCACAACTATCCCTTTTTGCAATGTACCATTTAGGTTAGCATAACAATCTATTGCTAGTTATTCAATGCCTATAACCATAACATGATTGATTACCATGTAATTGATGATATGTGCAAGAACATGGGGAAAGGTGTATGATAAGCAATGAAAATAGTATGAGGGCAAGGAGCCCAAGTTAATGAGGGTTGTGACTAGTAGAATGGAGGTTATGGGATGCAAAGAGGTGCCAGAGGGAGAGGTGGTGGATGTGGTGGAGGAAAGTTCCCACCATGATCATGTTACAAGTGTTGTTCGACCAAGCACTATCAGTATGACTTCCCTACACATACAACATGTGGGTATTGTCAAGGAACACACAAGATCGAAGAATGCCTTGAATTGTATAAAAAGGTAACCCAAGGTAGGCCAGGCACCAACAAGGGTGAAAGTATGATCAGGAATGAGTCTAAAGAGGAAAAATGGGCTCTAAAGTCATAACCATCATGCATGGAGTCAATCAAAGTGAAGGAAACTACTCAAAGTGGGCTCACCACTCAACTCCTAATTGCACCAATACTAGAGTTACACCTAAAATATGGGATGTAAAGTCACACTAAGTGCATTACACAAATAAAACCCAAAGTTACACCTTATCCATACCCTACACACCAAAAAAATGTATTATATCAAGCCATGAGTGTGATCCAAAACCTACAAAGAGAGCTCTAATTGGTATAATACCTAGAGGCACAGGTTATTACCTCTCAAAAAAATTAGGATGGATAAGAGGTTGAAGTGTAAGAGTTGATGGAGATCTTATACCTCCTAAAAATAGAAGGGATGTAGCCCCTATTAAATAAATTAATTCTATAACATGTAGGATAGTATTTAGTAGAAGTCATCTCACAATGCATGGAAAGGCACAAGAGGTCAGGCATACACAAAACATGAAGTATGATGAAGAACTTCTAGTGAATTCCACCATCGATAGATGGTACGTCTATGATTTCCTTATCAACATAAGCACCAAAGCCAATATCCTAACCAATAACACATGGGAAAAGATGGGTAGGCCAACCTTGAGGCCTTTTCCCCATGTACTCTTCATGGCCAACAAGACCCAAGTGTATTTTATCAAAAAAAAATTGGGTACCATTGTAGATATAATGGGTGCCAAATTCCATGCTAACTTTGAGGTAATTGAGTTGGCTAAATAAGATAACTATCTAGCGCTTACATGAAGGCCATGGTACTATTCCAATAATGTAAATATATACTTCAAGAAGAGATATATTACCTTCAAAAATGGAAAATAAAGGGTAGTAATTCCACTTTCAAGTGACTAAGGAACCCCTATGTGGAGATCATTGATTTAGAGGATGATATTAGCCATATATATATATAACATCATGATGCAAGGTACTAAGAATCTGAACCCTTCTGATCAAGGATTGCTCTCTTAGGAGGATGGGCAATCAGCCTTGAGCACCATTGATGTTGCTTATGATCAATGGGTTGCAAAGGATTATTAAGCCACTAGTCATATATGTTTTTTGTTACACACAAAGGCACCAAAGCCTATGAATACTGGTTGGGTCCAAATTGATCGCACTCCAAAATGATGGATCTTATACCATGGGATGAAAGGAAAGAATGTACTTTACCTGAGCAATGGAAACCTTTTCATCCTCCAAAAATTTGAAGGGAGAAAAATATTATAAATGTATGTCCATGACCTTGAATCATATGTCCCTAAAGAAATAGATAAAATGAGTACACTAATGTATACCTTGAGAAGCATTACCACATATTGGTGGGTAGCAAAAAAGTCTAACTTGCCAACTTAGATAGAGGTAAAAACAACCATTTTCACTATATTTATGAGGAGTAATGAGAACTTAGATATATCATTGTACCCTGGTGACTTTGATCTTGTGGTGCATGTGTGTCTATGCAAAGAGACATGGACTAACTCTAGTGCAACTTCACCAAAGAATTTATGAGTGCATGCCTTTTACAAGACTCTAAAGGCATGGGCACAAGCATGGTATGTGTTCAATGAGATGATTTGAGAGATAAATAATTAGGAAGCCATTAAGGATAAGTTTGTACACACCTTCTCCTTTTCCTCATAGTACTTAGAGTTAGCCAATCCATTTCAAGTAATTCAAAGGGCAGTGTTTGAGGACATTGCCATCTTTGAAGAGCACCTAAAATACATGTTCAGGGAATAAGGGTTGATGTTCCTAAATTTATTTGATGAATAAAATATCAACATTAAATCAATTGAATAAGATGATGAAACTTTAAAGGAACACTACTATAAAATGTTGACCGCCAGAAGAAAGCTCGTGCACCAAGTAGATGATAATGCTCCTAATGAGGAAGACCCCACTCATCTTTGTATAGAGACAACTGAGGTAACTCATCAAGTTGAGTACTCACACCAAAATAATAATTAACCATAACATGCCCCACTAAAAACCATCAAATTAGACATTAATGTAGAAGGAGATCCAAAAATGGCTACTTTATGTGCCTATTGGTCTGATGCAGAGCTAACACACATCATAGACCTCCTAAAGGAATTGCAAGACTTATTCCCCAAGACTTATTAGGATATGAAGGGAACCCACCCATTCCTTGGGAAGATGAGCATATATATCATCTAAAACATAATATGGGTCAAAAATCACCCTTACATAATGAACCCCAACCTCCACACCAAGGTCAAAATAGACATCAACATAATGCTAGATGCCAGAGTCATTTACCCTGTGCAAGAGTCTAAGTGGGTGAGCTTGATGGTAATAAGAATAAATAAGGATAGGTGCATTAAAATTTGCATTAATTATATAATATTTAATTCCACCTATGTCAATTACCCCTTCCTAACTCCATTCAATGATGAATTCCTAAAAGGTGTCACAAGCTAGAAGATCTATACCTTCATTGATGGGTTCTCTAGATACCACCAAGTCCAGATTAAGGAGGAGGAGAAGCCCTAAAAAAATTTGAAACTAAATGTGGCTATTTTTCTTATAATTTTATTCCATTTATACTAAATAATTCACTATCTATGTTCTCTAGAGTGGTTATCGCCACATTCAAAGACTTCATCCACAGGTTCCACCAGGTTTACCTAGATGATTGGATAGTGTGTGGCCTCATCAAGGACCATTATTACATCATGTGCCTAATGTTTGAGAGGTGAAGATATCTTTATATATCCCTAAAATTGAATAAGTTCATCTTCACAACACCATTTATAACCCTACTCAATCACATCATCTATAAGGATTGGTTTCTCATTGATCCAGTGAAGATTACCATCATTTTTCAACTCTAGACTCCTTCCACATAGATGGCCACTGTGGATATTATATAAAATTTATAAGGATTTATGTGAATATTTTAACATCACTATAATATATCTTGTGCAAGGATGGCCTATTTTACTAGGGTAAAGCACAAGAGGATGACCTTAAAACCTTGAATCTCAGATTGGCTAGTGTGGCTATCTTGTAATTTACTGACTAGATGACCCCATTCCCCATCTATGTCAACACTTATAACTTTGTGATTGGTGAAACCTATCACAACTTGGTGAAGGAAAAATGGATCACCCCATCTCCTTTCCTAATAAAAATTTAACAAAGGTAGAGTAAAATTATGCTACAACAAAGTACAAGGTGCTCACCATGGTCTATGCCTTGTAAAAATTTAGAAAATATTTATTGGTGAACCCATTCATCTTTTTCATAGGCCATAAGGAACTTAAATACCTCATGAATAATCCCATTATCCATGGGCACATTTGTAGATGGATCATTATGTTTCAAGAATTCTAATTCTTCATTGTCATCAAGCCTAGAAAATAGAACTTAGGCCCAGACCATTTGTCCCATATAGACTCAAGTGATGTAAAAGTGTTAATTGAGGATGATATGCTAGATTCACAACTATAAAAAATATAGCACATCCTTGAATACTTGGTAGATATATCTACCTTTATAACATTTAGATCTACACCCTAAATAATGATAACAAAAGAAAAGAAATAGCTCACATTTGCACTACCCCTTTTTAACTCATCAGTAGGGATCTATACAAACTAGGCTAAGATGAAATTATGTTCTAATGTGTTTTGTATCATGAAAGGAACTCCATCCTACACAAGGAACACAAGGGGATAATAGGAGGCCATTGCATAGGAGATGCAATAGTGTGCAAGGTGTTATAGTTAGGCTTGTGGTGGCTAAGTCTATTTTAGGATGAGAAATATTGTGCCAAGGCATGCAACATATACCAGTGCATAGGAAAGGCCAACCATCAAGATTAGATGTATCTCATCCCTATTATTTCCAAAGTGCCATTCAATAAATGGGACATTTAATTTGTTGGGCCCATTACCCCCATATTAAGGTGCACAGGTGTGAGGTACATTCTAATAGCCACTAATTATTTCACCAAGTTGGCCAAGGCTATGCAAACCAAAAATTACACCATCACCATAACCACAAGGTTCATATGGGAGAACATCATAAGCTGGTATGGGTGCCCACTTATCTTGACTAGTGATAGGGTTACATACTTCAATAATGAAATTATATAGATCCTACTAAAAAAATACATGGTGGCGTACCATAATACAACACCTTACCATCCCCAAATGAATGACATAGGTGAGGCTTTAAATAAGATTCTATGGATATGCCTCACAAATATATGTGATGTTGGTCATAAATATTGGTATGATCAGGTTTCAGTAGTGTTATGGGCATATCACACAACCTACAAGTGCCTAAACAATGCTATACTATTTCAACTCATGTTTGGCACTAAGGTGACTCTGTCGATGGAGTTTTTGGTGCCATCATTGCACATATCATGCATTAGTTGATTAAATGACCAAGAGTCATTAAACATAAGGCTAGAGGACTTAGAAAACTTAGATGAGATGTGTGCCCAAGCAAATGGAGCCAATAAATAGAAAATTCATGCCAAAATATCTAGCATGACAAACATATAAAGCACAAGGTGATAACAAAAGGGGAATTCACTTTTCTCTATGACTCTAAGTATCAGGCACCTAAACAAGCTATTGATAAGATGGATGGGACCATATATCATCCATAACATCTTAGATACTGGTGCATCTAATCTACATACATTGTCAGGTGAAATTTTGCCTAGGTATTTCAATGGTAACTGATTGAAGTTATATCAGTAATAGGGTGGCACTTGTGCCATTAGAAACCAACTTATTGGTCATTATTTGATTATATTGAGTGACTAGAATAAATTTTGGCATAAGCCAAACAAGTTCCTTTTTTGCGTGTTGGTTGTAATTTTGATGTGGTAGGTAAATAAGTGGTGATTTAAGGCCACTCATAAAATATTTCTAGCATTTTCATGCATAATTCTAGTTGGGTGAGTTGATCATGGCCACTCTCTAGGTGCCTAAGGATAAACACCTAATTTATGGGTGTGTAACATTTTCTAGAGTCTAACACAAGGTACACCAGATCTTTGTGTGAAAGATTCAAGAAGTGAGGCATCTTTAGGCCTACTAAAGGGATAGTTAGGAATTTCTAAGCATAATTCCATTTAGGTGAGTTCAACAAGGTTATTTCTTAAGCACCTACACTAGACACCTAAGTTTTTGGGCACTAGAACTAACCAAACTTAGATAAAATGTGGACCAAGAGAGTCACACAAGATATAAGTATAAAAAGATAGAGATAAGATGCACAACATGATTATGTGTAAGAGATTAGATAAGAATGTTGTGCTAGAGGGCCAACACAAGGGATTTGTATTAGGTAGGAAAGGCCAAGGCAAGAAGATGAAATCACAGTGAAATTGGTGAAGAGAGACAAACGTGCTTGAAATAAAAGTGCAAATGGAAAAGGAAATGGGACCAAAGAGGTTGAATCATGTGCATGTGAGGCCTTGAACCTAGGTTACCATATTGAAGGTGAAGGTCACACCAAGTAAACAAAGTGTATGAAAAAATCATCAAAATAAGCTGACATCCACCCAAAGCAAGGTGGGAAGTGACCATTTAAACTACATGTTACTTCATCAAAAATTTGTTAGAAGAAGTTAATGTGGTGGTAGTGGAGGCACAAATATACACATTGAATGAGCACATAATAAATTTTTTTTACAAATTTTATGAGGCGTAGCAAATCCCAATGAGTTTAAGCACCACAAGGCCATTAATAAAATGTAATTATGGTAGTAAATGAGAATATATGTATAAATTAGGAAAAACTAACTGCATCTAGTTACAAACTTGGAGCTAATTTGAATTTTGAATAGACAACTAGAGCAAAACCAACAAACCAAAGAGACAAACTAAGGAAACCGTACTACAATGAGACCCTAAGCACCCCTAGATGCCAAAATTAAATGACTATGTAGATAAATGAATTATATTCCCTGTGATATTGGTAGAGGAAAGGAAGGGGCATGAATTGGGAAAAAACTATGTAGTTAAAAACTATAGGGATGTCAAGGCCACCATTTATGACACAAAAAGATTGAGAGCTGAATATACAATCATAAACCTTATGACTATGTGAATTACCAATAAATATTGAAGGCTTATGCAAGATCAATAGATATTGGTTTAAAACCAACAAGTTTAGAATGGGATAAACATGGATGAGTTCAAGCCTACAATAGGTGTAAAAAGATGCCGAGAGAGTGTAACTAATAGTAGAAGTCACCATTGCAAAAATACTAGCACCACTAATAGAAGGGGTGAGCATCACCCAAATCAATCCAGAGGAACTATAAGATTAGTCTGAGGATGGTCTAGTAATTTTGTATGAGGTAATATTGGTCCCCAAATCTGTTTAAGTATAGGATCCATACCAACATAATAGACATTGGGGTACAAGGTAATCTCTTGTCATGATTGTTGTTTTTTCATCTAGTGACTTTAACTGGTAGGTGTCTAACTAACTCCTTTTTGGATTAATCTTCATTAAGAAGTAGGTGCATTTGATAGTGACTACTCATTAAAGATAACATAGTGTTTTTGATGAAATGAGTACCTATAGCACCAACTCATTG
This sequence comes from Torreya grandis, assembly GCA_037957365.1. Classification (NCBI taxonomy): domain Eukaryota; kingdom Viridiplantae; phylum Streptophyta; class Pinopsida; order Cupressales; family Taxaceae; genus Torreya; species Torreya grandis. Next base: position 43,880 of record JARHVA010008905.1, on the reverse strand, counting down.
ATCAACATGTTCCATTCCCCTTGGAACTAAGATGCCCTAAAGCACTATAAAAGTAAGTAGAGTTTAGTTAGTGAGAGGATGAGAACATTAGAGTATCGAATCTTTAGCATATTAGTTTCACATACTATGTTCGCATTTAGACCTAGAGTTAGTTTAAGACACTCTTATTTCTCCCTATTATAATGCCCAAGCTCTCCTGTGATCCCTTGGGCTTTTAGTATCTTAAGATGAGAATTTGCTCAGTTCTTAGTTATATATGAATGTATTGTCATTAAACTTTGTTAATGATGAAATATTTGTATAATGTTCATGGATTAAATGCTTAAGTTTGTAATATGTATGTTGATCTCTTAAGAGATTACAACCTCCTCATTTATGGCATGCTTGTATCTAAAGAGGGCCCTCATGCTTGATATAGGAAATGATTTAATTATGGGTAAGACCCTGTACCACATAATGATCCCTACAACTATGAGAAAACCTATGCCTAGTCCCTCAACTAGATACCCAATCCCCCCTCAAGCTCCTGAATGTTGTTAAGCCAAGGTTACCAAAGGCTTATGTTTGATAGATAGTCAATTTTCCCCCATCCCAAGATGGCTTATGCCCTTGAATATACCACCATACATACACTAATCAAATTCTATGAAGGATATAGTTGTGCCATGGCATAACTAGCCCAACATAGATCACGTTCCCTTCTCCACTAGGCTTTGGGTGAGAATATAAGGCTCACACCTTATGTGAAGTGATGCCAGCATAGTCAAGTATCAAATGTTGAGTTCCATAGGATTAGTCAAGGCTTGTGCCCCATTGGAATAAGTTTAATCTAACTTAGACATATAGATAAGTGCTGATTAGGCCCATGACTAAAACACCTACTTTTCTATAATAGGCACTAATGTGGCACACATCACATTGATCATTGATGCATTATTTAACAACATCTTAAGGATAACCTCCTAACCATTCATGTAAATTCTACCATTCCTCCCATAGGTTTCTCTCACAAGAAGGCTCCCCCTTCTTCCCCCATGGCTCTACCTGTAATGGATAAATCTCCCCTTGTATTCCCTTCTCCACCAATTATTTCTCTACCTGCGATTCCTTTACCTATGGATCTGTATTCATCGGTGACACTTTCCCCACTAGTGACCCCTTCATATCATATAAAAACCACTCCCATGAATTATTCTAGTCATCCCCTACATGATATCCCTCATCATCATGATCCTTTAATCATTCTTACCTTTTTTATTGATTAGATTTGATGTGAAGTATTTTCTCAACTTTCCTTGAAGATCAATGAGAAATTAGCTATAGTTTGCATTCAACTACATTGAGACTTATTAGATGTTATGGATAGTGTGCGTGTATAAATATATCAATAATTATAAACACATGCATATTGTTATTACATTTTCATTTTGATTGGGTGTGTGCTCTAATTTTACATTTATCTTTTTTTTAACATTGTGTCAAATTCTTATCTATCTTTCATGATGACTTTAGTTTTGCACTTTATATTTCTTATGATGTCATTATGTTCTCTTATGGATTTATTTTTCATCATTGCATTCTTTTTCTTCTTGAGTTCATTTATTATGACTCCCTTGTTCTTATTCATGATTGTTTCCTATCTTATCTCTATAAACACAAATAATTTTTATTGTGACTTGGTTATACAAACCTGGCTCCCTTTAGTCATTCCTTATTTACCATGATATCAATTAATAAAAAAATTCATATTATTACAATCTCTCTTTACTGATCCACTTTGTATCTCCTTTTATTCCCCTTTATTCCCTTTTTCAAACTAAGCATACACATGGTTAAGACTTAAGATAACATGTTTGTTCATAGTTAAGCCTAAGTGTTCTAGTCAGTCTTCTCTTTGAAAACTTAGCTTCCTTTAGCCAAAGCCTAAATATCATTATTTTTTATCACTCTATCTCTCATGATTGGTCATTCCAAGTCTGTATGGAGGAGGAATATTAAAATCCATAAGACTATGTAAAATCCAAATCATTGAACAAAAGGCAATGATCTAAAAGGCAACATTCAAAAATTCTCAAAAGTCAAATCACACTAAAAGACATGATTATAAGCACATATCCTTTCTATAATTGACGCTCAAACTCCACAGTTAGCCTCATGATAGAGCCAAGTTCCTTTGGGGTATAGTAGGCTAGTAGATTAGCAAAATATAATAAAAAAAATATTTTAGTATCACCTACTTTCTCAAGCAAGTACCCAATCTTCATAGTAGACTGACGACTCTATAAGGGGTCTTGAGGAATGGGGGACATGTTTTGGGAAGTTAGGTCCATTTTAATTTTCTTGTACAAAACTTCTAACATGAGTTTATCTTAGTAGAACACTTATTTTCCTACATATCTTTATGTCTATAGAAAACATGTATCCTCTATATATTGATGGTCACTAGTCACTTAGTGTCTTCTCATGTCCTTAGTATGCCTCATATCTTCTAAGGTATTCTCATCATATTCCTACATTATGATTATTCCATTCCATTTTTCACTCCCTAAAACACTACTATTTCATGTTGAGAAATATTTTTTTATTCACTGATCACTCCCCTAGGGATTCCATGTGTGAGTTGTATTGTAAGACCATGGATAGGACCTAGCCTTCCTCACAAATTACCAATTTTCACATTGTCATTTCAAACATCCCCTTTTACCATATTCTCACATTAATTCCACCTCATTGGTGTTCCCTTTATGATTTTTAGTGTAAGACCATGAATAGGACTTGACTTTCCTCACAAAATTTTCTAATATACAAGTCACAATAAAATTACATGTATCAAATATGAGATAAGATGTGATTGATTATGAGTTACACATCATTGACATGATTCCCATCTTGATTTAGTATGTTTTATGCTTAATTCATTAATATTTTTCTTTTATATTCTTATTTTTTTATTGCATGTAATAATCCAACCACTTTTCTTAAGTTTTTCATTCTTCCCAACTTGAAATAGTGTGATTAATTTAAGACCGATTTTGTCAAATTTTGTTTTGATTTTATACTTCTGAACGTGATTTAGTATGATTGATTGACTTAATTGATTTGTCTTTCTACCATTGGTTTGTCACATACTTTACACTTTATTACATTATTTTCATAATTCACAACATGATTTAGTTTGATTTTACTTGTTTTATTATGGTGCCAATCTTTTTTATGGTTTAAAAACAACTTTTTGCCCTCTTGTTTACCACTCTTTGGTTTCTTATACTTAGTCATATTTTGATATTACACATTTCCCGATGTGAAATAGTTCATAATATATTTATTTTTGATTAATTATACTTTACCAAATCATTTTTTCCTATTTCTTTTTAACCATGCATGTGTCCTACATAATGCTAGAAAAGAAAACACAACACATATAATTTTTTTAGCATATACAACAAAGCAAACTAAATGTGCTAGAAAGAAATATATCCATGCATCCACAACCACATCCATAATATAAATACATAATATCAATATCCAAATATAAAAATAAGGTATCTCTCTCTCTCTCTCTCTATATATATATATATATATATATATACATATATATATATATATATATATATATATATATATATGTATATATATATATATATATATATATGTATATATATATATATATATATATATATGTATATATATATATAATGTGTTTTTGATATTAAGTATAAAAATACATTGCTCCATATATAAGGCTAGGCTCTATCATGTCTATCTCATGGCCTATCCACACTACCCATAAATGACTCAAATAGTCCCCTTTGAATAGTATGCTATAATGAGGATGTCTAAGAACATAAGCCTTCTACTTATCCCTATAGGTTAACCACCTTGGCATGTATCTATCCTAGATGAATAGTGGTATCCAAATGCATGACTCTCTCCTGAGCCAAGGCCTACCATGCATGTTATTCTCTTATTCCCACCCATAATAATGGTTGTATCCCATCTCCTCATGTTTGTAGTTACCTTGCAGCCTACCCTACTAGTCTGGAATAGCTTGCCTAAGTTGTGGTAGATGGTACCATAGGATAATCTAATGTGGTGGGGTTGTATGATTCCAACACCCTATCCAAAATATCATGGAGTGATACCATCACCAAGGATACCCATTTGGCCTCCTCCTCATCCACAAGATCTAAAAAATTAAAACCAAATATATTTTAGATCATAGATATATCTCAAAATCTATCTATCTACAATCTATCTATTAATCACATATAACTAGTATTCTATCTCAACAACTAAAAATCCCAACCATTTATTACTTATCTTAGTATCACCAATCACCATCTCTCCATTTTCTCATCCATTTAGCATGGTCTCTCCATCAGCTCATCCCTTAAGTACCTCATTCAATCCTCACCTCAGTGGTGCCTCTATAAACTAGCTCTATCATAGGTCAACTAATGGGTCATCCTAGATGACCACCTTATATGTTCTCTCTTTTTGTTTTCATCTCTATCAATGGTGAGATTGAGAGGGTAGCTACTCCTCCTATTATGGTGCTAGTTGTGGTGCCTATAACACTCTTGTATCTATCTACATGCCCTCTCTAGTTACCAGATATCATGCTCAACCTATTTATGGTCTCACGTGCCATGGTCTGATCTCCAATCTCATGACTAGTTCCCCTCTTCCTCCTCTCCCCTTCATCTCTCTCACATGTTGAGCCCAAAATTTAGGCACAATTATAGGATCTACTGAGTGAGGTATTCAAAATTGTCCTAGGAAGCATGCCACTAGATGTAGCTTTACCCACCAAGTGTAGTGGCACGTGATCCATACTCATTGTAACCTTAGTTCTATTATCTCCCAACTCAACCAAATAATCATAATGTGTGCATAAGGTTACCACATGATCTCTCCTCATATGAACATATGTAGTATTGACATGTGGGGCACAACCTACACCATCTGATCTTATCTCTAGCTCAACACTTGAGGTAACTAATCATCAACCACATGGGGCCACTCAGATGGTATCTAGATTTGGTCTAATTAAAAATTTTATATAAAAACACTTAATTTCAAATAAATTACTCAAAAAATTGAAATTCTTAGTTTCTTACCTGTGTTGCCCTTGTTTCATCCGCTAAGTGTCCTCCTCATCTTAGCTATCATCTCCTCACCATCTTGGCTCTCTAGGCTTTTACTAGGTCTCTTAGAGATCTATTTTTATCTCATAATAGTCAAATAATATCAAATTCATTATTTTTCACCCTATTTAAAGTCAATATTCAAAATTATTTACCCTTTATTTACCATCAGATTCCTTGTTTTGATCATATCTTTGTTTTTACTAACTCATTTTTTGAACCATAAAAAGTTATAGAATCCTGAATTTATAGATAATTTTTTCCACTATTATTTTCCTATATTTCAAAAAAAATTATCTTTCATTCTTTTTGCACTAATCTCTACAGGTTGGCCTAATGTTCCTCACATTGGATGCCTTCATATCTCTCACATCTCCTTCTTTATCTACAACACTAAGGTAAGTAGAGGTATGTGTTTTTCAATTTTGTCCTTTCATTTATCTTATTTACTCTTTACTACACTTTATTTAGCATTAGTGTTATGTGTCATCATGTTCTATTCCTAAAGCACCCTCCCCTATTACACTTACGTGACACATGATGAGCTTTGAGTGGGGCATATGTATACACATAATATTTTCAAATTTTTATCAATTACTAATGCTCTCTATCTTATAGGAACCCATCAAGTCTCAATATCTCTAATTTCACACCTTAAAGGGTTCATCTTAAAATGGGTGGGTATACCATTGGTGCTTTGTAGGATTATTTTCCATTTTTCCACTTGCTATCTATACACTTATCTCTTAAAAACTATTCCCCTAGGCTTGTCATTATATTTTGCACACTCCTCTAGTATTTTACCACCTTTAGTACCCTTTTCTTAACCTATAACCCATTTTTATATTTTACATGAATAGGTCGATCGGGTTGACCTTATACTTTTATTAGAAAAATGTATTTAGGGTCTAGGTCAGCTCTTAGATGACCTAGCCTATGACCTAGTGATTTTTTGTCAGGGTTTAGGGTTAAATCCACGTATATATACACAATCATTTAGCCATTATTTATAGAAGATAATAAGAAGTAAGATATATTGTGCATCTTCTTATCCATCATTCTACTTGAGGAGTAAGCTTAGAGTTTCATACTTTATTTGGAGATATTGATCTTATCTTGTGGAGAAGTCTTTTAGATGTATTGATAGGTTATGTAGCCTAGAGTTGATTTATCCTTGTCATCCTTACATACCATGATAACCTCTTTTTAATCACCTTAGCCAAGGGAGGAATTGAGGCTTGGTAGGTTTGTCTTCAAATGTAAGTATTCCTAACTTTGTTCCTCCTTTGTAAGAGTAGATAGATATGCATTTTTATTTCTCTTCCTTTCATTAGGATTCCATATACATTGATGTGAGTAAATGTCTCTTATGCACGTTTATTTTTGTTTTTTATTACCCCCACTTTGTGACACAAGATTTGGTGAGCACCAGATTAATTTTTTTTCTTTACTTGTTATTAGTATAGTGAATATGAAAACATATGACTTAATTAGGGTTACTATGTAGTTTTGTTTGATTAGATGCTTTGAAACCCTCCCTAGTGATATTATTGTGATAATACATCCCATAATTTGATCTAGTAGATTTATATTGGTCATGACCCCAATTATCTAATGTATCCCCAATCAAAAATGTAAGTAGGATATATCTTCTCCATGCTAGGATTGATTTGTAGATATGATGCATTTTTTATTTCATATAGATACCATGTGAAAAATAAATCTTGTCAATAATATTAAAATGAATTTTTTTATACCATATAATCATGGCATTTTATGATTCCTTAAAACTCAATAATGACCACATGATAATCATAAACACTCAAAAAATGATCATCGGGATGTACAACTAGGTACTTGACCCCCTAGAGCTATGGGTGGTGAACCACAACAAGTACAATGGTGTTTTGGATGATATGTAAAAGATGAAATTTGGATTATTTTCACTAGAAAGAGGTGATACATCTCAACCACTATTGAGTGATTCATTTATAGTGATCCACACTATGTGTGATGATGTTCATGGAATTAATATTCCCCATTGGTCCAGGACTAATGCAATATGATCAAAATAATTAGATCTATGTAGCCTTTAAATGTCACCAAGTTGAGAACCTATCCATAATGTTTGAAACTATAGGTAAGATTGGTTCTATTAATGAGTCTATGTTAATATACCTTGGTTACACTAGTTTTTTATTTCTCCTAAAATTTTAGAATAGTGTGGCTTGGAAATATTGCATCAAAATGGATTAGGAAACATAAATATTCTTATGGTGCAAAATAATACAATATTTATATGGTAAGAATTTGTAATTTGAGTTTGTGGAACTTAGTGACCAGAGTTTATTTTTACTGTACTACATTAGGATCTTATGATGTAGTTATTGGTATGGATTTTTTGGATACTTATAGAGAAAAGATGAATTTATTAAATAATCACATGAAGTGTACTAATAATGATGGTAAATAAACATAGATTTATGGAATCATGAGAACTATATCCTTGATAATAATAATTGCTATGGAGTTCAAGATATGTTTGGGAAAAAAATGTTAGATGTGCATAGTCAGTATTATAGAATATGGTAATGGACCTTATTTGGATAATTTACCAACTTTGAAAGATTTTAAAAATGTATTTCCTAAATAATGTCATGAATTTCCACCCTAAAGGGAGATTTATTTTCCATTTATATGATACATGGTACCAAACCCAATTATAAGGCTACATATAGGATGATTGAGCCATAATTATACAATTTATAGGTACAACTATAGGAATTGATTGATAAAAGTGAATTAAGATATATTCTATCCTCGTGGCAAGATATTATGATTTTTATGAAAAATAAAGATGTTTCATTTATATTTTTTATTGATTATTTTTTGTTTAACAAAGCAATGATCAAGTGTATCTATCCCTTGCCAAACATTGATGACCTACTTGATTAGATTATAGGGGCATGTAACTTATTCAAGATAGACATGAAATTATGATACCACCATTTGAGAATAAAAAGGATTAACATATCAAAAAAAATTATGCACTTGATATGGTCACTATGAAATCCTAGTGGTATCATTTTGCCATAAAAATTCACCATGTTTATGAGAGCATTATGAAAAATGTTTTTTGAAGGTACCTGTATTACTATTTTCTCATGTTCTTTGATGATATTCAAATACATTCATGAAAAAAATAGGAACATGAAGGCCATTTCAAGAATGTTTTTCAAAATTTAAGAGAGAAACAACTATATGGAAATATTTTGAAGTGTTAGTTCTTTTAGAAAAAAGTGCAATTTCTAACTCACATGATTTTTTGGAATGGTAGAGAAGTAGATCTATCAAAAAATATTAAAATCATGTAGTGGTCCTCACCATTTAATGTGTCATAAGTGGGCATATTTATGGGATTGGAAATATATTATTAAATATTCATGGAGAATTTATCAAAAATTAGAGCATCAATCACTTCCCTATAGATAATATGGAATAATTTTTTTAGACTGAGTTGTTTGAATCCAATTTTTAAAATCTCACAAATATATTGGTGATAACACACATATTAAGTGTTTTATATATGAGTAAGGATTTCCTTGTGTGCATAGATGCATCCATTAATGTAATATGTGAAGTTTTAATATGAGAGTGTAGACTTATTACCTGAGTAGATAAAACCAATAACCATGAACCTAACTATAAAAATCATGATATAAATTTTGTTTTGGTTGTGAATGCATTGAAAATGTGGAGATATTATATAATTGGTTGAATATTTGTGCTCAAAATTAATAACTTGAGTTCGACACACATATTCACACAACATAATTTGAATGCCAAATAGAGGCATTGGATGGAATTTCTAGTTGGATATGACTTTGAAATTTCCTACATCAAAGGAAACATGATAACAAAGTGCCAAAAACACTTAGAATAAGGCCATGATTATGCTTCATGTTGGTTATACAAGACAACATGTGATGTTGTATTTTATAGTTTCAAAAAATAAGATTTGTGGTAAGTTAAGGTGATAGTAGTACTTTGGAATAATGATATTAGAGCTCAATCCAAGTTTAGAGACCACACCATGGAAAATGATGGACTTTTGGTATATCAACACCACATGTATTTGTCCAATCCTAGAGGTATGTGATATATAATTATGTTTGAGGTGCACAAATCCTTTATTTATATATTTTTTGGGGGAATAATTTTAATTCAAAGTTACAAATATTACATTATTTTATTTGGAATAAATGGAAGTTACTGAGTATGTCTCATAATTTTTAGAGTGTCATATTTTGAAATAAAAATATAGACACCCAATTGGATTACTATGTCCTCATGACATTATTGCATGGATGTGTGGCATGGTATCCATGAATTACATTTTTTGGTTTCTAATGACTAATATTTTGAATGATTCCATGATGGTGGTTTTTTGAAATGTTTCATATGTATGTCATGAATCCATATACATTTTTTATAATTCACATACAATAAAAGTTATCATAGATTCACTGATATGGTATCATGTGTAACCTTCTAAGGATGACCTTTTATAATTCCGTTGAGCTAGAATAAAAATGAAGACCATGTTTGGAATGGTCTTGGCATAGTAAAATTAATGGAAGAGAAACTGTTATATATTCAACTACATAATAATGACGACTAAGATTAAAATAAGAAGTATGATAAAACACATGGGACATATAGAAGTTTTTTTGGCTAGATAATTATTATTACCACATGCTAAACCCCTTTAAAACACAAGACATATTAGATTAAAACCCAAGTTGTCACAACATTTTATAGAACCATTTGAAATATTAAAGTGTCTTGTCCTAATTGCTTACAAGATTTCCTTACCAGCTAGCATGTATAGGATGCATGATATTTTTCATGTTTTTATATTGAGTAAGTATGTACCTAACCCATCACATGTTATTAATAAGTATTCATTTGATGGATGAGAATTCATTTAGGTAGATCTCATGAGGATCCTTGACTAACATTTTCTTCAATCGTAGTGTTACATAGTTTGATCAAGTAAAGGTCTAGTAGGATAAAATTATCCTAAGTTATGCTAATTGGGAAGGTATTCTTAGATACACCATTTATATCATCATATTTTTTGGACACATGAGAATCCTCTTTTAGATATTATTATGTTATTTTTTCCTTCATGGAAATATTAAAATTTCAATCACTTTAAGATACACTTATTAAGAAAATTTATATGTTGGGATGCATATAAACATGTGTGTGTGTGTGTGTGTGTGTGTGTGTGTGTGTGTGTGTGTGTGTGTGTGTGTGTGTGTGTGTGTGTGTGTGTGTGTGTGTGTGTGTGTGTGTGTGTGTGTGTGTGTGTGTGTGTGTGTGTGTGTGTGTGTGTGTGTGTGTGTGTGTGTGTGTGTGTGTGTGATATCTTACAATTATGTCACTCATCAACATTATAATGATGATGTGAAATATATTACATATGTGATATGGTGACTACCATGATGTCAAATGGTTTCTTTTAATATGATCATGGTTATGAATATTGTATCTAATAAAATCATATAGATGTGCTCATTATGATTGGGGTTTTAAATTTTTAATTTTTTCTAACAAGGAATGGGAATGTAATTATTCAATGGTGTTTTTTTTTTAAGGATTTTTGGAAGTATCTATTGAAGGGGGGGGGGTGTGAATTATTATACAAAAATGTTAATTCAATTTCAAAAGCATTCCATCATACATAAACTTGATCTAGAAACATTATCATGAAGGCACATACATAAAAAACATGAAATAATAGAATAAATCACATGAACACATCATCTATAGTCTTATAAATACAATATTCAACATTTAGACCAGCACTAACTAATCAAGAAACACCCACCCCTTAATTTAGTCAAGCACCCACTTGACCTTTAGCTAGCCCCAACTAACAAAGATGATAAAACCCCCTAGGAAACCAAGAACCAACTCAGATACCTCTGATCTGATTTCAAACACACTTGATTATTTAATCCTCTTGCTTTCACTCTTCACCCCTCAATCTCTCTCAAAAAGCCTCTAGGGCTTAATCGCTCAAATTGCCTCTTCTAGGCTTATTAGGCCTAATGACCTATGTGTTCACCTTCATCACCTTGATAAGATAATAATGTATGATATCATTCACTCTATTATGGTCCTTAATTACTTGTACCTTTTCTTTCAAAGTTTATTTCCTTCACTTGTCTCCACACATTTTCAACAACCTCAAATAGCCCAATTAGGCCTAGTATATATACCACTCTCTTGGTCAAAAAATATGATTTTAATACTTTTTATACCCTTAAATATGTCATAATACGCGTTACATGTAATAAATACACACTCCTTAGGTTATCTACTTCCCTTAAGACCCAAAACTCCAATTAGGCTGAAGTGAGACCTAAAGCAATTAGGCCTACTCACCCACATGCTACAACTTGAACCTCTTAGACCACCTTCATCATCTATAAATAATTAAAAAATTCCATATGTCACATAAATAGGTACCTTATATCATCCATATGTGTCCAAATTACTTGAAACCCCATTTTACACTTCAAACTAAGCCTTTTAGCCTACTTGCCATTTAAGCCTTCATACACGGAAAATAAAGTCTTAAAGAACTAAAGTATTATATCAATTTTATCACATAAACACATGATAAAATAATATTTATGGAACCTAAAATATCTATGAAACACCTCCATGTACTTTAGACTCTCCAACACAGGCCAACAAACCTTAAACTACCTTTCTCAAGATGACCACTCAGACTAGTCATATATAGTCAAAATACAATGAAAGCATTTTGAATCTTCATATATAATTAGGGACATACTATGACAATAAATACCTTATAATAATTATTTGTGACTTTTATAACAACTTAAAATTAATTTAATGATCTAATACTACTCAAACAACATCAAACTTACTCCTATAAAAAGACCACTCATACTACTTGTAACTTCCATAAACACAATCATGTATATGTTATTTTATTATATATGAAATAACACTTCAATAAAATATAATCCAAATTTATGGATTATATGTGATGTCTAGATCACTCTCAAGTATATATTTCTCTTGTTCAATCATCTTTGATTGGTCTAACAGGCCAATTCCTCAAGTTGCTATCTCACAGTCTTCACTATATAGACAAACCACTTTGAAATCACTGGTTCACCTATATTTGAGTAACATAACCAATTTAAAACAACTAGGTATTAAATAAATACCCCAATTCAATTGATTCATCCCTACTCACTTGGAACACTTTCCTAGACACATATTCACTTGACTGGCTTTTTCTCACTATTATCACAGTCTGTAGATTTAGCAATAAGACAAAGTGAATGATAAAAATTATTGACACAAAATTACAATATTTATAAACTAGATTCATGTATTTTTATATGAATTATCTATATTTATCTTCCATAAGTCTAGCAACTGGGTTTGATGCACCATCTAACTGTTATACCTTCTTTTCTAAAAATAAGTACTTTATTGTAGCTTTTGCTTGCTATCAAGAAAAACAATTTCCACTTATAGGTACATAAGAGAGTTTTATATAAGATCCATTCATAAAATTAGGTCACCCAATACATTATGATCCTAAACCATCAATATATTTTCCATCAGTTCACTATAAGGGTTTCTAGGAGGGATTTGACCAGTTTACATTCTTAATGAATGTTCATAAAGATATATTACTCAAAACACAACAAAATATTTGGAAAAACTTCTTAGGTCAATGTGACACCTATTCAAAAATTATCAGGTCACCATGCAAACTTTACACATGCCAATGAGCATTATAACTTTTTTCTCAAGCTAGGAATCCTTCATTTTACATGCATAAGTGTCCTTCCAATGTACTATCTTGATTTCTCTTCATCCTCAGGACATGAAACTTGGTTAACACCTTTGAAAAAACCTATAAAACCTTGTTCCATTATTACAAGATCTGTTCCATATTTTTATTTCACCTTGACCTTCCATTTTTAACTCACTAGTTCTCTATGCACACTAGGTCTAAGATTGTAGACTATACATTAAACAAGCAACCACCTTAAAATATATTAAAATACTCTTACCACCTAAAATACATGTCATAAAAATTCATGCCATTATCTACATCTACCAACCTTCTTATTTCTAGAATCAACCTATACAACATAGTATGATACCAAGCCTATGTCACCAGGCAAGGATACCAAGCCTATGCCAACACACTTTTCCTTCTCTCCTTGATGTGTGACACCATCAAAATGCTAAACACAACATGAAAAACCTCAAAAAATGTTCACATTATCTCATATGCATCCACACATTACTTTCACAAATGTAGGCTCAAACTCATCACCATCATACCATCACCACTTTGTCATCACCTTTTACATCAATGTACACATGACATCATCCTTTGACATCAATGATAACACACCTAGAACAATATCCCACTTTGTCATTGATGACAACATCCTTTTCCTCTTATCCCCCTTTTCCATTAATGACAAATTATACATATATTCCTCTCAATTTCATCTACTTATTCCTCTAATCTTAGGACATGTCCTTTTACACAACTCACACAGTTCCGTTGTCCATGCATGAATATACAATACCTTATCAAAACATATGACTTGGTTTGTGTTGGCCAAATTTGACTTATTGGTCAACTTCGGGTACCCCTAGGTAAAATTTTTGGTTTTAAACATTTTAATGGGTCCTAATATGTTTTCATATGGAGTATTACTTGCTATATGATGTCATTTAAGGTCACATTAGCTTTAGTCTTAGTCACATTAGCCAATTTGTCCATTAGGGATCATTTTATGTCATTTTAAGAATCATTAATGCATTTGTAACATTTAAAAAGGTACCTAGGTGTCTCAATTTCATGTAAAACGTCTAATAGGTTAGTTTATATGTCTAACATGTTAGTTAAATTAGATACTTGTAGGCTCCCTAACTGAAACTATAGGAATCAACTAAAAAAGAGGGAAAATGGCACTTATACAAATTATTGGGAAGCATGACACATGTAAGGAAGAAATGAAACATATCTCCATATTCCTAAATCTCATATTAATTATTTTATTGATCTATAAGTTCCATTTCTTTCTCAAAACCATTCCATATCTTTTCCATCCTTCTTGGCATAAAGAAGTGACTTGTAGGTTTCCACTTGGTATAAATATCAAAAAGGGTTTCAATTAGAATTATCCAAGGTGAATATTATAAATTATAATACCTTAAAATAAATATAATAATTTAGATTGTTGGTTAACTGTGCTTCATGAACCATCCATTCAAAGTGGACTATGTAAAAGTAACTGCTCATCTATTCACCCTTCAGATTTTCCTTCATCCTAGGCAAGTTCATATAAACCAACTAATAAACTTGATTTAAAAGACCATTGGATTTCCCCTATAATGATTCATACACTTTTTTTCATGTTTAATAATTTTTTTATGAGGAAACTAACTCAATTTTCAAGAGGATGTAGTTTTTTGAGTTATGGATAGTTTTTCATCACTTTCAGGTTGGCATGTTTTGAAAGCAGTTGCAGGGGGTGGTGTTGGTGTCCTATTGATGTTTTAAAACTTATATTTATTTTTTATTCACATTTAATCTTAATTATCTAAGGAATTCCCATGATTTACAATCACCATGACACTAAAATAATCACTTGATGCTCTTTATTGCTCTACCCCAAGTGTACACAAATCACTTTCAGGTTGGAAAAAGTGTGTTGAAGTTGGTTTTAGGGTGTCCTTGATTAATTTCATGGTTTTAAGGTTTAAAATCCAAATTTAGTAGTCTTGAAGATGTTACTTATCTTATTTTTACCCAAATCCACACCTTGCTACTATATATAGTCTATTTTTCACCTACAACTTCTATGATGACATCATGAAAACCTTAGTGTGATCTCCAACCTTATTGAGAGGTGAAGAGATAATTTGGTAGTTTTATAGAGAACTTTAACCTATGAAAGCCTATTAAAATGTATGATATTCATCTTATAACTATTATCAAAACTAGATCTGCCTGTGTACTAAAAGTTACCACCTATAGGTGGCCTAAATAGAGAGCCAAGAAGCCATTTGAGAGTGTTTGGATTGATGATTTAACCCTCTTTAAGACCTTGATAGTAGGAAGGAACATGGAAAATATTTTTAAGGGCCAAATTTATAAGATAAAATTTAATATTACTTTAAAATGGGATGACTGTGTTTTCAGGGCTCTTGTACCTAAAAGAGTGAAACAGAGGTCTATAGGGTTTTGGGAATAACTTCTAGCATGATGGAAATCACTCTTAAAACTCCTAAATTGGATGATATTCTGTCCCCTAACATATAAAATATCCATTTAAAGTAATGAGGTCATTTATAATTGGAGTATGTGTTGTTTGAGACCTCAAAATGGCTTCAAAACACACTGAATTCCTTTAGTAGCATCTAAAGATTTGGAAGCTTAGATGGTCTTTTGGCATCTAAAAAGAAAACAAGACTTTCACTCATAACTAAAATATATAAAATATTTAAGTGATATAAAAAAATTCTAATAGACCATAAGAGAGAGTTATAGGTCATGTCTAACCTCCCATACACCACCTATAGTCTGTACAAATGAACTAAGAAGAAACACATACAACCAGTTAAGGGTAAGGACTATGGAGATGTGTCTTTCTCATGAGTTTGAACATAATGTGATCTTGATGGAATATTAGTATCAAAAGATTAAATTAGTATATGGATTTGGATCCTATAGATAATTCTATGTTCTCTCCCATTCGATAATGTTGACCTATAGCCAAGCTTAAGGCATGAAAATACAATTAAGCAGAGTTTTAAGGGAAGGTAGGGGTTAGCTTGTGGTCTAGGTGTTTTAAGGTTTTTTAAACTTATTTAAATGATTTTATGACACTTAAAACTCAAAATTGGAGTCCTTATACACTTCAAATAATGCCCTTTTAGACCATATACATCTGCATCAAGGTCTATATTTCTCAACATAGTGAACTGCAACTCTTGAGGAATACGGTTCATGGGAAGTGTTAGGAGGGTGAAATAGTAGTTGGGTTGATCTAATGAAATAATAAAAACCTTGGTGGCCTCATTGAGCCATAAGGAATGTCTAAAAACATCATCACTTGGTCTTATAAACCTTCTTGTAGTCCAATTTCAACCTACATGTAGGAGATCTCAGCTAAGGTGCAGATAGGGGCCCAGTTTGGTTATGAAGTGTATAGATATAGTTAATGGAAGTGTAGTCATGCCAAATGGAATGAATAATTACCTGAATGAGATTGTAATATAGGTCATAATACCTTTTAAAGGAAGTAAAAAATCTTTCATAGGGTCTTAAACCCTTTTTTCACCTATAGTAAGGTCTATGCAAGCAAGGGCTATAATGAGGTATGAACTATCTAGAGAGTAAAGGAAGGTCACAATGATTATAAAATGATTAAATATGATACAATAGGTTATAAGGTATGAACTATCTAGAGAGTAAAATAAGGTTACAATGATTATAAAATGATTAAATATGATACAATAGGCTATATATCATGCCTAATAACTTGATAAAGTACTCAAATTTCTTTTACCATCCAACAAGAAAGCATCAATCTGTACAGGTTTCTAGGAAGGCTCTTGGCTTAATAAGTAAAAGTAAAAAATATCTATAGGAGTAGAGTTTGAAGTGGTCTCAAAGATCCATAATCATGAATTCAATGTGATGAAAATGTTTAGTTAACATGAAATTGGTTTGGAAAGGTTACTTATAGGTGGATTTGGACAAAAATACAAGAAAATAGGGGTTTACCCCATTTTTAGACAATTTGAGTTGGTTAGGTACCTAATTGAGGGATCCTAACCTTTCCCTTTGGTATAGATACTAATTAAGACCCTATAAAACTCTAAAATCTCTCATTTTTTCATGGGGATAAGGGCTATATTTCTCTATTTTGTCTCAAATATCAGCCACTCAGTAAAATTAGAACTTTGACCAAACCTATAAAGGATGCCAAAATGAGCAAAGAACTTAAGTTGAAGTCTTGGAATTTTAAATTAACATTTGGTGATGAGTACGGAAGATGTATGGAGGATAATTAACACTAAAATCAAGATATAACCCTCCAAAATGACCTAATTACTCATGCACATAGTCAAATTTTGTGAGTTCCCACTAGGCCTAATTGTCAAATGAGAGAGAAAGGATGAAAATGAGTGTTTGAGAGGTCATGTGATGGATTGATGAGTGTGAATGAAGTGTTAAATTTTGTAATAATCCATCCTAATCATGTTTTAATATTCCAAATGACCCAAACTCATAGGGGGTATGCCAAGCCCATTAGGCCTTGAGGAGACTTGATGCCAATTGGGGGTCTATATGCATTTCTAGGCCTTGGTGAGATGTATAAATGGTTGGAAAATTTTTATGTTGTTTTTTTTATATGTATGAGCTTTGTAAAGTAGATAAACTTGTAGGAGGATTGTTTTTAATTTGGAAATATGTCAGACATGCAAAAAAATGGAGAAACCAAGTCGAGAGGTCAACTTGTCAAACTCATATATTTTCCAAGGATATTCATGGGAACCAGAGGGATTGAGGGAAGTTAGTAGAGTCCCTTGAAATCAAAATTTTGAAATTTGGAGGAAAGTTCAATGTCTAAGTTTTATGAGCAAAGCTTAAGACTTATAACTACCTAAAACCTTGGTTATGACCTAATGAAGAAACTGAGCTTGAAGAGCCACTCTAATGGCATAGTTTAGAAATAAAACATATTTTATCATGGAGATGAATCACTCAGGATATCACACATATAAAGGAAATTTATGAAATTGTATGAAAAACATGAAGAATAGTGTTTTTCTCACCATTTTATAGGTTTTGAAGGTTATATGAGGTTTGAGGAGATGAAATAAAGTTTTGAGGAAAGATAAGGACTTATTATAACTAATTATGGTCATTTAATTTTATGTAAAAATCTCTAAGTGTCCTAACTATAGCTCTCCTTTAAGCCAGTCAAAATTGGCATGGTGAACACAAGGGTGAAAAGTGTGAAAACCTCAAGTAGATGTCCTTTTAAAGTGAATTTTAGGGGTCTAAGGCCATGTATAATCTTTACAGGTGTCTTTTATTTCCCCTCATATATTTTCATGGGAAACTGAAGTTATTTTGGAAGAGAAATGTGAAGGGTAGCAAAAAAGGGAACTTTTAAGACTTCAGGTAGTGATTGCTTCATTCCAAGAGTTTCCAAATGAGTAGGATAAAAAACAATTCATTTAATTGCATGTCCAAATGCCTTTCATATCATACCAATAATTATACCTATCCCTAGTTATTTTTTTGATGTTCTAATAGATATAAATTATAAAGGTAGTTTTTTGTACCAAGATTGAGAGTTCTATGCTACTTTTCACAATTTTCATGGCATGTATGGATAATTGGACATCCAAATTTGCATGGTCTAAATCATGTCTCTTTCTCATGAAAATTTTAACTCATTGACACATGTCCAAGTGACCTTTGGACTTCATTTGCTTTGCCTCTCTCTCAAAAGCTATAAATATGGACTTTTTTTACTTCTTTTAAGCAATCTCCATTGGTTAATGGGGAAAATATATCCAAATTTGTACTTGAAAGACTCAAAAATAAATATACAAGTGATTTTTCCACTCACATGTTGTATTATTGAGTATTGATTGTAATCTTGTTGGTCTTGTCTAGTGAAAGATCTTCTTTTCTAGCATGTTACTTTTGATTGTCTACCAAATAGATAGAAAGTGTATTTTTATAGGTCTTTGTTAGTATTATTTTCTAAGTTTATGGGTGTATTATAAGTGGTTTATGACTGTATCCCTTCATGGAATAATCCATTAACCTCCTAAGTATCAAATACCTTCTTGAATCTAACATACGAAACATTAATGTGACAATGCATCCTAAGTTGTGAGTTTTGTGTGAGAGGGACTTTGTTTGTATTTAATTAGTAGATATTCAATCAAATGGGAGGAGATTAAACATTGGTGCATCACCATTTTTGGTTTTCTTAGTTTTTTTCTTAATCCTTTTCATCCACAAGGTGATAGGTAAAGAAATTCGTGAAAGACTACATCAAGGGAACTAGCCCTTCTAGAGATTCATCTCTCAACATGGTCACCCATAGCAAGAGGGATGTTTAAATTATTCCAATTAGATGAGGAGAGTTAGGCCTCTCCTTCAGGGTGAAAATCCAAGTGTCAATATTTTTTGGAACACCTAGTGGGAATCTAAGTCCTAAAAGATTGTCCAAGATTGGTGCTAGTCTTGGCATAGTTACAGCTACAAGAGCATCTAAATTCAATACATAGCGAATCCACTAAAATTTTCAAATCTTTGGTTGATGATCAGTTCCTAATTTCCATTCCAAAAGTGACCACTATTTCTACTACTAAAGGTTTACCTTTTGAGTTTGTGTAATTACCCTTATATTCTACTAGAAGGTTCAGGTTTGTGAACACCCATCCTTATTCAAGAGAATTTGTGTTTAATAAGTCCAAGTTCTTATTAAGTTCAGCTCTTAGTACACTTGTTTCACACTCCAATATGTAGAGGCCTTTCCCTTTGGTGTATTTCATCGGGTCATCTCCATTAAACCTTCCCCAATATGACCAAATTATAGGAGCAAACTTTAAGAGTGTTCCATCCTTTAGTGGAGTAGGTACTACCACTCCTATTAAGCATATTAGGAATACAAAAAACCTTTTTAACATTCATAAAATTACTCAAGATAATGTTGATATTATATTTTTAACATTTTATTTCAAAGGGAAATCCTTATATTGGTATGGAACTTTACCTCACAAATCCATTGCTACATGGGATGAGCTAGGAGACCTTTTATTTAAGAGGTTTGAAGAGAAAAGTGATCACCTATCACTAGCTGAGTAGCTAACCACTATCAAGAGGGCACCACAAGAATTAATGTAAGATTTTAGCACTAGGTTTCAAAAGACATGGGATAGAATCCTAGATCTTATAAGGCCTACTCCAAACTATGCCTTCTTATATTACTTAAGGGAATTGAATAGTGACATTGCCATGATGATTCAATCCATGGGTGGGAATACATTGATTTCTACCTATGACATAGCCATCAATGCTAAGAATTTCCTTGTCCAAGTAGGAAAAATAGCTCCTAGAACACCGATGCCACTATTCCCTAACTTACACCTCTTAGCCAAGTTGCATTGTCCACTTTAGCTCTTTTGCCTAATCAAGAAAGGCATGCTATTGCTCCTCAAAATTAAATCCATGAAGTTAAAATTTTACTCCAAAATGTCACTAATTATTTTGTTTCCCTCAAAAGGCAATAATCCTAGGGTTATATGTCATACCAACCCTAAAATTAGTTTGGGTAAACCAATAGACCTCCTTTTCAAAGCAACATGCAAGGACAAGGTCAAAGCATCCATGCTAGGCCTTATCAAAGTTATAATACTAATGCTCCCTCATCCTCTAAATCTCTTGTTCCCACTCAAAATAACTTGGTTAAATAATATCCATGCTATCTATCTTTTGAGAAAAATCAAGAACAAGTTTCTTATACAAATGAAATGCATAATCAAACCATGGCAATGCAAGGCAATCAATCTTTCCAAGTTTCAATTTTTGAAGGACCAATGCAAAGTGGGATAGAGAATGGTCAATAATAATATTATTATACCCTCATAAATCAATTAGATGGAGTTTTTTGTTCTATTAATCACTTGGGGAATCCAAGTAATATGAATACTAGTGTTGCCTCTAACACTAGGTCCAAGAAAAGGGTTATTAAAGAGAAACAAGGAATAACTCAAGGACATATTTTAGTCCCCACTTCATCTTTGATGGTAAGTGTGCCAATTTAGATCCTAGAGTGCCATAAAGTCAAAAAATTTAGAATGTGAAGACAACTCCTATTCACCCTCCTTCTCAAGCTACACTGAGCCCCAAAAGATTAACAATTATTCCATTAATGTTGTGGATCAGATGAAGAAGCTACACATGAATATCTCATTATGGGATTCTTTGATAATACTAGGGTATAAATATATGCTCCAAAAAGAATTTAAAGGATTGGGTAAGCAAGTGGGTTCATCTAGGAGTAAAAATGTGATCCTAGTTAATGTAACTCAACCTATAGATGGTCAAGTGAAAAATAATGAAAAAACTCCTTTCTACCTATCTCTAATCATTGGTGATTTCTTGGTTCATAATTTCATCACAGATAGTAGGGTTAGTAATTTATTTATGCCCAAGTGTATAGTAGATACACTAGGCCTCAAATATGAGCCAATGACTAAGGGAGTCTTATAATTGGATGGATCACTAACCAAAACTTTGGGGGTAGTTAAATATTTGAATTTGATCCTTCATGCTTGTCCTACATTTTATATTCCTCATGATGTGGTTGTGGTAGATTTACCTCCATACGTTTCCCTTTGCTTATCAAGAGATTTTATAGCTAAGATAGGTGGATACTTGGCAGCCAATTGGTTTTACATGGTGTTTAGGACAAAGTATGGCACTAAGGTGAAGATTTAATTAGAACTTATTCATCATAGTCACTTTTAGCCTTACACACCTAAAGTGGAAAATGTAAAATATGCCATCTTTGATGAAGACGAACTCCACATTGACCAATCTCCAACATCTTCCCTTGAAGGAGTTTTTGATTTGTACTTATATGAATGGGGATATGAGCATTATGAGCATGATCCTTAAAATTTAATGGAGGAATATAGTATTGGGGTGTATTGTATGCATGAGGAGGACTCTTTCAAACCAAAATTAGTGAAGCCAAGTGAGAAGGTGAATGGTTTATGGCATTTTTTCTTGATGGGTCAAGAAGTAAGATTGGGGTAGGTGGTGGAACAATGTTATTTTCACCCTCTAAAGAAAGGTACTATTAAACTTTTAGATTTAAATTATAATTTAATTGTAATATGATAGAATATTAGGCCCTAATTCATGGCCTTGAATGGGTAAGGAAAAGAGGTATCAAAGAGTTTTAAGTGTTTGGTGATAGTGAGCTAGTTGTGAATCAAGTGAGGGGGCAGAATTTGACCAAGAAATCTTTGCTTAAGTCCTATATGCATAGAGTGTGGGATCTTGTGGATGGTTTTAAATATTTCAAAATCACATCTATCTCAAGAGAGGACAATAAATATGCTGATAGTTTGTCATCAATTGGATCTCAATTTGATGTTCCAAAAGGGATAAAAAAGGATAGGAACCAGCCACATCTAAAGGTAATTATAAGGCCTTCCATACCAAATAATGTCACTAATTGGTAAGTGTTTGATAGTGACCAATAAATATATTTATACAAGAGGAGGCTGAGTTTTCTTGTAGGAATTAGTCCAAACAACAACAACAATATGGAGGGTAGATTGTCCAATTGAGATCCAACAAGCTTCCTAAAGGCCTAGTTACTCTTGAGATTATATTCAATGAGGATGACCAGCTAAATAAAGAGAAGGTAAGCATGTATACAAAATAATATAACTATGATAAGGTATAAATATTTAAGGATAAGTTACTTGCACTTGGAAAAGTATGCACTAGTCAAGAGAAACATGCTTTTATTGAGTTATGCAAGGAGTTTAGTGATGTCTTTGCATGGGAGTATAGTGATTTAAAGGGTTTTAATCCAAGCCTAGATAAACACACCATAGAGCTAGATGAAAATTATAAGATTATTAAGAAAATAAAAATGCCAATCAATCCTAAGATTGAACCCCTCATGAAGAAAGAACTCACTAAGTTGATTGAGTCTAGAATCATATTTCCTATCAAGAATTCATCTTGGTTGGCCAAATTAGTCCCTATTAGAAAGAAGAATGGGGAGATCAATTTATGTTTTGAATTTATGGGCTTGAATATATTTTACTTAAAGTACCATTAGCCCCTCCCTTCCATGGAACAAATATTGAAAGTTGTGGCAGGTAGTGAGAGGTTTTCTCTCCTTGATGGGTATTCCAGGTACAATTAGATTTTAGTGAAGGAAAGTGACCAATATAAGACAAACTTTACTACTAAATGGGGTAAATATGATTATAGGAAAATTCATTTTATATTGTTTAATGATGGATCTACATTTCAATGTGAAATGGATATGGATTTTGAAGGACTAATCAATGACATTTTTTGGTTTATCTTGATGATATAATAGTTTTCTCCAAGGATGAAAATGATCACTTAAATCACCTAAGGTAGATTTTTGAAAGGTGTATAGATTTTGGGATCTCTCTAAACCCAAATAAATATGTCTTTTTTGTCCATGAAGGAAAACTCTTAGGACACATTATCTCCAATAAGGGCTCATCCATTGATCCTAAAAGGGTGAATGCCATCTTGGCATTATCTTTACCTAAACACAAGAAAGGTTTGCAAAGTTTCTTTGGGAAAATAAATTTCATAAGGAGATTCAGTCTTGATTTGCTAACTTTTTTAAGTCTCTAACCTCCATGTTAAATAAGGATGAAGTGTTCACTTTGAAAAGGAGGAAGGAAAGTTTTGAAGAGATTAAACAAGCCATTTCTCAAGTTCCTACTCTTACAAGTCCTAATTTATCCAAATATTTCAATTTTTATACATTTAGGAATGAAGATGTAATCTCTACCATGCTTACTCAAGAAAATGATGAAAATTTAGAGTAGTCTATTTCATTCTTTAGTCAAGGTTTAGAATGCTATGAGGTAAGATACACCTATGTTGAGAAGCAGGTAATTTTAGTTATTAGGAGCCTAATCAAATTTAGGCATATGTTATCTAATAACAAGATTCACATATTTTTACCTCATCCTAGTGTCAAAGAATTTCTCTGAAGTAGGAATTTGAATGAGAAGAGGGAAGATTGGATCACAAAAGTGATGAAATATGATGTGGAAATAAATAAATCCAAGCTAGTAAAAGGAGCAATAGGAGGTTATTTTGGCACTTCATGATGACCCTATGACATCTACATCTTCACCCATGAAGAGTTAGACACAAGATATTATTCATTTTATTCAAACTGGTGAGTGTTCACAAGGTCTTGATAGAGCTAAAAGAAGGTAATTTAGATTGTAATCCATTCCTTATGTACTTATTTATGGAGTGCTATTTAGGAAGGATTTTTTAGGTGTGCTATTGAGATGTATTGATTCAAAACATATTGACAAATTACTATTTGAGTTTCATGATGGACTAGCTGGGGGTCACTTTACTCTAAGAACCACAACTACTAGGATTATGAGGGTTGGATACTTTTGGCCTAGCTTGTTCAAGGACACCCATGCTTGGGTAAGAAAATTTCAAAAGTGTGCTCTTTTTTATGGTAAACAAATTTTTTCTACCTTGCCTCTTCATCCAATCCAATTTGAGCAACCCTTCATGCAATCGGGTTTGGATTTCATAGGCCTAATTAATCCACCTTATAGTGTTGGTCACAAGTGGATGTTGACTACTACAAATTAATTTAAAAGATGGGTGGAGGCTGTATTTCTCAAGGAGGCAAATGAAAACTTGGTTCTAGACTTATATGAAGGTATATTAACAAGGTTTGGGGATCCTTCAATAATAATTTCAGATAATGCATTGGCTTTTCTTAGAACAAGGACAAGTGAATGGGATTTTAAGCATGGCATCTATCTTAGCATCTCTTCCAAATATTATCCCCAAGGTAATGGACTAGATGAGTCCACAAACAAAAATATAATTAGAATCATAAAGAGGACAATGGAGGAGAATCAAAGGACTTGGCATTCCAAGTTGAAGATAGCCCTTTAGGATGATAGAATTACCCCAAAGAGAGAAATTGGGAATTCACCATACATACTTTTTTATGGGAGATAAGATATATGACCTATTTCACTTGAGTTACTAGCCTTGGACCTTACCTATTAGCTGCAATTGATGGATAATGAAAGCATGGAAGTCAGGTTATATGGGTTGATAGAACTTGAGGAGACAAGAGATCAAGCTATGCAAACTATGATAACTCACCAAGAGAAAACAAAGAGATAATTTGAAAAGAAATACATGCCAACAAGTTTCAAGGAGGGAGACATTTTCCTAAAATGGGATGAAGATAGAGATAAAATTGGTAGACACATAAAGTTTGATGCTTTGTGTAGTGGCCCATATATGATCACATAATGCAAGCAACACAATGCCTTCAAAATTTCAAGGTTGGATGGAGAAGAGCTTCATATCCCAGTCAATGGGATATATCTCAAACATTTTTACTAAGTTTCTCCTCTCCCCTTTTACATAGTTTCTTTCTTTCCTTATGTTCCCAAAGTGCTTATGCACAAGTGTGAGTTTTGTCCTGTGTCTTGTTTTGTCTTGCTTTGTTGGTGTTTTGGAAATTTACTTGCTATTTATCTTCAATAATCCATTTAATCCATTTGCCCTTGGTAGGATAAGGATATTGTTCCTTAGTATAATAGGCATACTACCCCTATGAGTCACCATTTTGGTGACCAAATTTGATTTCTTGGTCAAATTTGGGCACCCCTAGGCAAAATTTTTGGTTTTAAAATTTGAAGATGTCCCAATATGTTTTAATCAGGATTATTACTTGTTATATGATGTCATTTGAGGTCACATTATATTTATTCTTAGTCACATTAGCCAATTTGTCCATTAGGGGTCATTTTATGTCATTTAAGAGTCATTAATGCATTTGACACATTTCTCAAGGTTTTTAAGTGTTTTAATTTTTATTAAAGTGTCCAATATGTCAGTTTATATGTCTGAAATTTTAGTTACATCAGATAATTATAGGCTCCCTAATTGAAATTGTAGGAATGAGATAAAAAAGAGAAAAAATGACACTTGTATAGATTATGGGGAAGTGCGCAACATGTGAAAAGGACATGGAATGTCTATCCATATTACTAAAGATAATTTCAATTATTTTTTTGATATATAAGTTACATTTATTTCTAAAAACCATTCCATCTCTTTTCCATCCTTCTTGGCATAAAGAAGTGATTTGTAGGTTTCCACTTGGTATGGATAACAAAAAGGGTTTTAGGTAGAATGCTCCTAAAGGAATATTATGAACTCTAATACCTTAAAATCAATATAATAATTGATAATATTTTTTAATTGTGCTTCATGAAGCATCCATGAAAAGTGGACTGTGCAAAACTACCTACTCATCCATGCACCCTTCAGGTTTTCCTTCAATCTGGGCAAGTCCATACAAACCAATTGCTAATATTGCTTCCATATATAATTGGATTTACCCTATAATTATTAACAAAATTTGTTTCATGTTTGATAAATTTTTAATGAATAAACTAACTCAATTTTCAAGAGGATGTAGTTTTCTAAGCTATGGACAGTTTTTCATCGCTTTTAGGTTGACATATTTTGTAATTAATTCCATGGGGTAGTGTTAGTGTCCCATTGATGTTTTAAAACTTATATTTCTTTCCTCTTAACCTTTAATATTCATTTTCAAAGGTATTCCCATGATTTTAAAGCACCATGACACCCAAACAATCACTTGATGCTCTTTATTTATTTACCCCAAGTATACACAAATCACTCTCAGGTTGGAAGAAGTGTGGTGAGGCTGGTTTCAGGGTGTCCTTGATGAAGTTCATGGTTTGAAGGTTTATAAGCCAAATTGAGTGGTATTGAAGATGTTACTTAGAATGCTTTTACCAAAATCCACACCTTGTTGCTATATACAGTTTATTTTTCACTACAACCTCTATGATGATGTCATCAAAACCTTAGTGTGGTCTCCAACCTTCTTGAGAGGTGAAGAGATAATTTTGAGGTTTGAGAGAGACATTTAATCTATTAAATCCTATGATAATGTATGAGATTCATCCTATAACCATTATCCAAACTAGATCTACCTGTGTACTAAAAGTTACCACCTACTGGTGGCCTAAATAGAGAGCCATGAAGCCATTTGAGAGTGTTTGGATTGATGATTTAACCCTCTTTAAGACCTTGATGGTAGGAGAGAAAATGGAAAATATTTTTAAGGTCCAATTGATAATATCAAAGTGAATATTACTTTAAAAGGAGATGACTATGTTTTCAGGGCTCTTGTACCTAAAAGAGTGAAATAGAGGTTTACAAGGTTTTGGGAATATATTCTAGCATGATGGAAATCACTCTTGAAAATCCTAAATTGGATGATCTTCTAGTCCCTAACATAAAAAATATCCATTCCAAGTAAGGAGGTCAGTTAGCATTGGAGTATGTGTTGTTTGAGACCTCAAAATGGCTTAGAAGCACACTAAATTCCTTTAGTAACATCTACAAATTTGGAAGCTTGGATGGTCTTTTGAGATCTAAAAAGAAAACATGACTTTCACTCATAACTAGGATAGCTCAACTAGTTAAGTGATATGAAAAATGGCTAAAATACCATAAGAGGGAGGTATAGGTCATGTCTTACCTCCCATTCACCACCTACAGTCTATACAAATGAACTAAGAAGATACATATACAACCAAACAAGGGTAAGGACTATGGAGATGTGTCTTTCTCATGAGTTTGATCATAATGTGATATTTATGGAATATGAGGATCAAAAGAGTAAATTAGTATATGGATTTTGATCTTATAGATACTTCTATATGCTCTCTTATTTGATAATTTTGACCTACAACCAAGCTTAAGGCATGGAAATGTAGTCAGGCATAGTTTTGAAGGGCAAGTAGGGGCTAACTTGGGGTCTAGGTGTTTTAAGTTTTTTTGAACTTATTTAAATGATTTTATGATCCTTAAAAATTAAAATTGGAGTCTTTATACACTTAAAATAAGGCCATTTTAGACCATATACATCTGCATCAGGGTCCATATTTCTCAACACAGACAACTACAACTCTTGAGGAATAATGCTCATGGGAAGTGTTAGGAGGGTGAAATAGTAGTTGAGTTAATATAATGAAATAATAAAAACATTGGTGACCTCAATGAGGAATAAGGAAGGTTTAAAAACATCATCACTCAATCTTATAAGTCATCTTGCAGTCCAATTTCAACCTATAGGTAGGGGATCTCAGCTAAGGTGTAGATAGGGGCCTAATTTGGTTATGAAGTACATAGGTATAGTGAATGAAAGCCTAGTAATGTAAAAGAGAATGAATAATTACCTGAATGAGCATGTATTATAGGTCATAAGACCTTTTAAAATAAGTAAAAAAGCTTTTATAGGGTCTTAAACCCCTATTTTCACCTATATTAAGGTATATGCAACCAAGGGCTACAATGAGGTATGAACTATATAGAGAGGAAAGGAAGGTCAAAATGATTATAACATGATTCAATATGATAAAATAGGTTATATAGAATGACCAAGACCTTGATAAGGTACTCAAATGCCTTTTCCTATCCAACAAGCAAGCATCAGTTTGTACAGGTTCTTAGGAAGGCTCTTGGCTCAATAAACAAAAGTAAAAAATTTCTATAGGTGTAGGGTTTGAAGGGTTAAAAAAGCTCCATAATAATTAATTAAATTTTTGAAACATGCATATGCAGCCTATAAAGATTAAATTGGTTTGTAAAGGCTTCCTATAGGTGGATTTGCATAAAAATGCAAGAAAATAGGGTTTTTAGCCCCTTTTTTAGACAAGTTGAGTTGGTTAGGTACCTAATTGAGGGAGTATGACCTTGCCATTTAAAAAGTAATAATAATTAAGACCTTATAAAACTTCCAAAACTATAGTTTTTCCATGGGGATAATGGCTATATCTCTCTATTTTGTCTTAGAGATTAGCCACTCAGTAAAATCAAAAGTTTGACCAAACATGTAAAGGATGCCAAAATGAGCAAAGAACTTAAGTTGAAGTCTTGGGATCCTAAATGAACATTTTGTGATGACTATGTAATATTTATGGAGGATAATTAACACTTGAATAAATATCTAACCCTCTAAAATGACCCAATTACTCATGCATACAGTCAAATTATGTGAGTTACCACTAGGCCTAATTGTCAAATAAGAAAGAAAGGATGAAAAGGAGTGTTTAAGAGGTCATGTGATGGATTGGTGAGTGTCAATTATGTGTTAAAATTTGTAATAATCCATCCTAATATTGTTAGAATAGTCTAAATGACCCAAACTTGTAGGGAGTATGCCAAGCCCATTAGGCCTTGAGACTTGATGTCAATTGGGGGTCTATATGAATTTTTAGGCCTTGATGAGTTGTCCAAATGGTTGTAACATGTTTATGTAGTGTTTTTAGATATATATGAGATTTTTCAAGTAGATAAAATTGTATGAGGATGGTTTTTAACCTATAAATATCTCAGACATGCAAAAAAATGGAGAAACCCAGTTGAGAGGTCAACTTTTCAAACTCATATATTTTCCAAAGATATGCATGGGAACTAGAGGGATTGAGGGAAGTTATTATGGTACCTTGACATCAAAGTTGTGGAATTTGGAAATAGGTTCAACGTTCAAGTTTTATGAATAAATATTAAGACCTATAACTACCTAAAACCTTGATTATGACTTGATGAGGAAAATGAGCTTGCAGAGCCACCCTAGTGGGATAGTTTGGAAAGGAAGCTTATCTAATCATGGAGAGGACTCACTCAAGATCTCACACATGAAAAGGAGATGTAAAAAATTGTATGGACAACATGAAAAATAGTTTTATGTAGGTTATATGATGTTTCAGGATATTTAATCAAGTTTGGAATGAAGATAAGGACAAATTATAACTCCCTATGGTCATTTAATTCTATGTAAAAATCTATAAGTGGTCGAACTAGATCTCTCGTTTTAGCCAGTCAAAAAATGGCATGGTGAACACAAGGGTGAAAAGTGTGGAAACTTCAATTAGATGTACTTTTAAAGTGAATTTGAGGGGTCTAAGGCCATGGATAATATTTATAGGTATCTTTCACTCCCCCTCATGGATTTGGATAGGAAATTTAAGGAATTTTTGAAGATAAATGTGAAGGGTAGCAAAAAAGGGAGTTTTTAAAACTACAGGCAGTGATATATTCTTTCCAAGAGTTTCCAAATGAGTAGGATTAGAACCAATGCATGTAATTTCATGCTTGAAGTCCTTCCCTTTCATCCCAATAATTAGACCTATCCTTAGTTAGTGGTGGGATGTTAAAATAGATACAAATTATGAAAGCAGTTTTCTGTAATAAGATTGAGAGTTCTATGCCATATTTCACAATTTTCATGTCCTATATGGAAAATTAGACCTCTTTAATTTTCATTGTTTGACTAATGCCTCTTTCTCATGCAAATTTTAACTCCTTGTGTAAGATTGACACATGTCCAAGTGACCTTTGGACTTCATTTGCTTTGCCTCTCTCTCAAAAGCTATAAGTATGGACTCTTTTGCTTCTTTTTAGCAACCTACATTTGTTAATGGGGAAAATCTGGCCAAATTTTTATTTGAAAGACTCTTGAATAAATATACAAGTTATTTTTCTACTCGCATGCTATACTATTGAGTATTGATTGTAATCTTGTTGGTCTTGTCTGGTGAAAGATCTTTTTTTCTAGCATGTTACTCTTGATTATCTACCAAATGTGTAGAAAGGGTATTGTTATAGGTATTTTTTAGTATTATTTTCTAAGTGTATAGGTTTATTAGAAGTTTTTTATGACTTTATCCTTTCATGGAATCATCCATTAGCCTCCTAAGTATCAAATACCTTCTTGAATCTAACATATGAAACATTGATGTGACAATGCATCCTAAGTTGTGAGTTTTGTATGAGAGGGATTTTTTTTGTCTTTAAGTAGTATATATTAATTAAAATGGGAGGATATTAAACATTGGTGCATCACCTTTTTTAGTTTTCTTAGTTTTTTTTTAACCTTTTTCATCCAAAAGTTGATAGGTAAAGAAGTGCTTCAAAGAGTGGATCAAGGGAACTAGCCCTTCTAGATATTCATCTCTCAACATTATCAACCACAAAAAGAGAGATGTTTTCATTATTCCACTTGGATGAGGAGACATAGGCCTCTCCTTAGGGGTGAAAATCTAAGTGTAAATAGTTTGATCAAGTCATCATATCAGTATTTTTGAATTCAAAACTATAGTAGACATCTCCACACTCTACCATGACTAAAGTATATTCACATATGCTCCCCATCACATCATGTATAACTCTCCAAGACATTAAAGATAGATATATACTGTTAACTCCATTCTCGACCTGGATCATGACATCTGCAATAGGTATCCTTTCATTTTACAAAACAACTCTTTCAAACACTATCTACACACTATAAATGATTTCATGAAAACACTAATAGGTCTCATTAGATCAAATTGAATATCTGAAGTAGTCAAGAACAACTCTCATATGGATCTCATATAAATAATACAATTTCCCTTTATCCTCCATAAGCCATCAAGGATCAAACCACAACAAGACATCTTCTTGGCCAAACACATAGTTAGGCTAGGTCTGAGAGACCTTATACGTTGTATCAGACATATAAAATCCCTCTTGTAAGCATGAAAAAATGATTACAAACATAGAAATAATATTACTAGATCATCTTCTTCTTATAGACCAATCATCTTCATGATTAAGCAACTTTGCCAATACCACTCTTCAACTTTTGATATATAAACTCAGAACCCTAATTATGATGACTCAAAGCTTATCATCATTAGATTATTGAACCATTTATAATAAATTACAACATGCCAACATGTTCCTTTAAGACCTTATGAGGTCATTTTGATATTAAGGAATCATGACATCTTCTCAAAATAACTTTCAAAGGCACTACTACAATCTTCCTCAATCAAATCACTAGCTAAATATACTACAAGAAAGCATCATCTACAAAACACTATGAGTTTATTCATGACTTCAAACACATATAAATATGGATTGTTATGACCATATGAGATCATAAAAAAATTACTGGACTTACTTGACATCAATTTCATATCTTCAAGAGCATACTACAATAACAATAATAATAACTGTTTTGATCTAGTCAATTTGAACATAACCTTGCACTCAACCATGAATTACAAGTATGATAAAAAATAAATGAAACATTTCATACCATCCACATAGTTAAAATATATATCTATATCCCATAATATAGTTATTATCATCAAGTACATTTCTATTAGGGTCTGAGGACACCAAACCCTCAATTCACTACCTTTCATCTTTTGAGCTAGATCTTCATTTTAAGCAATAAAATGATCATATAGATAGAATCCTACAGGTTATATAATACATAAGGAACATCTTTAGACATCTTGAACAATTACCTTGATTTTATGTGAGCACCAAATAACTTACTTTGTTACACAAGTCTACCAAGGATAAGAACCATGAAGCCCAATCAATCTTCAAGTTGACATTATTACATAAGAACACACATTCAGATCAGCTCCATAGCATGATAATGTTATTCATGGAGATATGAACATCATCCAATAGTTATAAAAATTAAATAAAATCATTAGTCATATTCTAATCTTATTTTTCTCAAACTAGGTTCATTATTTCAAACATAGACTGTTATCTTTGACTTTGACACATATTTATTGCACATGTATGGATGGTCAAACTTTTTAATCACCTTGGAGGTCTTCTAATTTGAGTCCTCTTAAACTTTTATTCTTACCTCACCTTTATCTAACTTAGTCTATGACTTCTACAAGAAACTCTTTACAAGCTGGTTTTCTTCACAAATTTGAATTTTCAAATTCCAATGATCAATTTTTTAGACAAAATTGGCCAAGTATGGAAAATAGAGAAATATTCTTAGAAGGACAACTTTGAATCACCATAAATTCTTATAGGATTCATATAAATACCTGAAATTTAAAACATATGAACTAGGCACAAACCTGGTCAATTCCATATGAACATTTTCTTTTGATAATTCCATATGTGTGAATGTTGACATCATCAATCTGTTTGCTTAGTAAGATATGTCAAGGTGACTAGTCAAACCTAGATCTTCACAAGATTTATCTAATGTATTACTTTGAATTTCAAAAGTGTCCTAAGTACTCTTGACACTTAATATGACCTCTCATATCACCCTTAAAGACTTGTACATTTGTCATACACTCACAAAACATCCAATGCTTCATTTTAACATGAATGCCTCTATAAAGCATAAATAGATACACATTCACTTATATATAATTCAAAACAAAGTAAAACTAGGAGAATACCAATCCTCCACTTCTTCTTTAAACCTCTTGATCTTCTTATTTATTTTAAGCTTTTTTATACATGATATTCTCTTTACATTCAACAACTTCCTTCTTCTCTTCTATCCTAGTAAACATACCATCTTGTATCTTAGGTTCATTATGCTCAAGCTTAACTATCTTAGGTATCCAAATCCAAGTTTGACCTCTTCCTTTTATTCTAGGAGTTCCATGCACCTTCTTGTGACTTGAGAACCTGTTTTCACAATATCATGTAATATGACCAATTTGATGATAACTGAAACAAACATCATTTATACCTTTTAATTAATTATGATTATGAACTCATATAGTCTCTTTCCCTATGACCACTAAGATGACATTAATAACAATGGTCATTAAAAGACTTGGAATACCTGAAATCACGTAGTTACCTGATGGACTTCTTCACTTTATTCTTGACTTGATTTGACTTATCACATTCTTTCTTTGAATTTTTCATCTTGAAAATGAGCCTCTCATTTTAATCCTTTAAAGAAACTAACTTTTCCTTCATTTGGCTACACTTTAATTCTTTTGAACTTAAATTTACATTGGCAATCTCCACATGTTACTTAAGACTTTGAATAGTCAATTTATCTTCTTTGACTATTTCACTTATTTTCTCAAACTTGGTATGAATATGATTTATATTTTATTTATGATCCATGAATGACTTGAAATTTTATTTAATATATTTGACCATTGACCTTAACTCGAAATTCTCTTTCCTCAGCTGCTTCTCTAGTTTGTGCTACTTAGGATCTCCTTCAAGGTATTAAGCTTCCTCTAAAGGACTTGATTTGACACTAATTATTAGAAGTATCTACTAAGAGTGGGGGGTGAATCAAAAGACAATAATTTTTATTCAAGTCCAAACCATTCCATCATACATCAACTTGATCTAGCAATATTATCATGAAAGTACATACATACAAAACATGGAATAAGAGTGTAAATCACATGAACACATCATCTATGTGGGAAACCTTTATGGGGGATAAAATACACTAAAACATACAATATGGAATAAAATCCTATAAATAAATGATTAAACATTTAAACCAGAACCAATTAATCAAGGATCACCCACTTGACCTTTAGCTAACTCTAACTAGCAAGGAGGCTACAACCTCTAGACAACCAAGAACCAACTCATATACCTATAATATGATCTCCACCTATAATATAATTTCAAACATAATTGATTATGGAATCCTCTTTCTTTCACTCTTCACCCCTCAATCTCTTTCAAAAAGCCTTTAGGGCTTACTCACTCAAACTGCCTCTTTTAGGCTTATTATGTCTAATGACTTATGTGTCACCTTCATCACCTTGATTAGATAATAATGTATAATTTCCTTCACTCTCTTCTGGTCCTTAATGAAATATACCTTTTATTTCAAAGGTTATCTCCTTCTCTTGGCTCCACACATTTTCAACAATCTCAAATAGCCCAATTAAGCTTAGTATATATACCACTCTCTTGGTCTAGCCCATCTTGGTCGGCCAATATGATTTTCATACTTTTTATGAATTTGAAATAGGTCATAATACACATTAAACTTAATAAATACACACTCTTTAGGTTTTATATTTCCCTTAATACCCAAAACACCAATTAGGTTTAAGTGAGACCTAAAGAAATTAGGCCTACTCACCCACATGTTATAACTTGAACCTCGTGGACCATCTTCAACATATACCAACACTTAAAACACTTCATATGTCACATTAATATGTCCATTATATCATCCATATCGGTACATATTACTTGAAATTCAATTTCACACTTTAAACCAAGCCTTTTAGCGTACTCACCATTTAGGCCTTCATACACAAAAAACACAGTCTTAAAGAACTAAAGTATTTTATCATTTTTATCACATAACCACATGAAAAAATCATATGTATGGAATGTAAAAGACATATGAAACACATCCATGTGCTTTAAAATCTCAAAAATAGTCCAAAAAACCTCAAACTACCTTTCTCAAGATGACCACTCAACCTGGTCATATACAGTCAAAATATAGTCAAACCATTTTGACTCTTCATATCTGATCAGGGACATACCATGACAACCAATAAATTCTAATCAGTATTTGGGAACTGTATAAAAACTTAAATCTCATTATATGCTCCAATAATTCTCAAACAACATTAAACTTAATCCTACAAAAAGACCACTCAGATTATTTATAGCTTCCATAAACACAGTCATGTAGATGTTCTTTTCTTGCACGCGCGCGCACACACACACACACACATATATGTATATATATATGTATATATATATATATATATATATATATATATATATATATATGTATATATATATATGTATATATATGTGTATATATATAAGTATATATATATATATATATGTGTGTGTGTGTGTGTGTGTGTGTGTGTGTGTGTGTGTGTGTGTGTGTGTGTGTGTGTGTGTGTGTGTGTGTGTGTGTGTGTGTGTGTGTGTGTGTGTGTGTGTGTGTGTGTATCACCTCAAGTAGATAGTTCTCTTTTCAAAGCATATTTCATTGGTCTAACAAACCAATTCCTTAGGTCACTATCTCACAGTCTTTACTATATATACAAACCACTTTGAAAGAACTACTTCACCTGTGTTTGAGAAACATCACCAATTTCCAACTAATTAAACATAGGTCATAGGTCTTAAAAAAATACCCCAAGTTAATTTATTCATCCCTACTAACCTGAAACACTTCCCTAAACACATATTCAGTTGACTAGATTTTTCTCACTATTATCATAGTTTGTAGATTTAGTGATATGATAAAGTGAATGATCAAAATGATTGACATAAAATTACAATATTTATCAACTAACATCATGTATTTTTATAACAAGTATCTATCTTTCTCTTCCATAATTTTATCAACTGGGTCTAATGCACCATCTGACCGTTATACCTTCTTTGCTAGAAACAAGCACTTTATTGTAGCTTTTGGTTAATGTCAA